>CAJVRN010000064.1:5390000-5790000 GCA_911728415.1 Lagocephalus sceleratus | reverse complement strand
ACCCAGCTGACCATGTGCTCCTTCTCCATCCGGCGGTGGAGGTCCTGCAGAGCGATCTGGTAGTCCAAGCGCCTCTTCACCTCATTGGTCACCATGTGTAGCCTCTCTCTGTAGTTGATCTCCAGCAGCATGGCGACATTGTTCTGAGAGGAAAGACACCGGTTACTGATGGTGGCAGCTTAAAAAAAGAGGACAAATAGCTACAAAAAGCAGGAGTTAAATGAATCAATATGCTTCCATATTGAAGACAGCTCCTTATTATTAAGTGAGAGTCACACATGGAATGAAAGTAAACACAAGTTTATTGTACTATTGTTGATGCAATTAGCAGCGTGGCCAGCAGAGGGCACCAAAAGTCCGAATATACATCAATTCACACGTAAATTCTGTCCATTCTTAAAGAACAAATCGGCCCCAGGTCACAGTGAAAGCTGGGGGAGGAACAATTAAGATACACAAAAGAGTTGCTGCTTACCCTCTTGGCATCAAAGAGCATCGATCGTCCATCAACTCGCCACTGTTCCTTCTTCTCATCCTCAATAGCCTGAGTCAGGTTGGACATGGCGATGTTCTTCACCTCCTGAGCTTTGGCCACTTTCTCCTGCAAACACAAGTCACATTCTTTACAGATTTGCACAAAACAGAGCAACACAGTCTAGAAACCTGCTGTCTAACCTCCCTTCATTCTATTACCATACAGGAAGAGGAAAGATGGCCATGCAGTGCAACTTGGATATCTAATAACAAGTACCTGACGGTACAGATTAAAAATAAAATGCACAAGAACATCAGTATAACATAAAAATAACAAAAAAACTAACTTCATTAAAACATCTAGAAACAAACAAATATACAACACGTGTCATCATAGTAGTAATTCAGGGCTACCTCATTCAGTTTGTCAGCAAAAGCTGCAACACTTGGGCCAAATTTCTTAATGCCATAGATGATGACAGCCCCGATGGAGGCAGCCACAAAGGTCTCGTGATTCACAACGTAGATTTCCTTGGAAAGTAAGTAGACAAGCAGGCCAGTTCCCAACATGTATGGACCTAAAAAACAAAAAAAAATGGTTTAATAAAATATTGACAGAGACATTGTCTTTGCAATGATTAAGCATATAAAGAAGGGCTGCAAATAAAGTGGCGTGTCTGGGTGCCCAGGATACAATGAGCATCACAAAACACTGGCTTTATGGCTCATTATTCAGTCACAGATCTACACAAGCAGCAACATTAAAGTTCCATGTGTCCAACAAACAAAAAAGGCTAAACTACCATTGACACCTTATTCTATGTACAAACCAAAAAGGTTTAAAGCTTAAGCCCGTCTTTATTCCCAGGTTGAGTTTCGGATCTTTCACCCCGTAACTGACGGTGGAGTCTCGCTGGTCGTTACCAACCTGTGACTCCAGTTTTGGGGTAGAGGAACTCAAAGAGCTCCTCTGGCAAGATTCCATGGCGGACCTTCCCTCCCTTCTCTGGCAGAGGGGGGACTGGGGCCAGACTCTGGGCCGACGTGTGAAGGGAGCGGGATGCTTGGACCAGGCTGCAGGAGAACACACGGTCAGAGTCTCAGACGTTGACAAATGGTCACCAAACCGTGAGGGGGTTTTAATGAAGACCGATAACGGACCACCTACCCGGCTCCAAAGTGTCCGCTGCCTTTCAGGGCATTGACTGCAAACACAAGCAATCAAGGTCACAGGTTAACGTCAGCATGTGCAGAATAGGTGCATCAGAGCCCAACAGTGCAGAGATTAAACCCAGATTGAGCCCCGAGGACTCAGGCTGCAGGGTCGCCTGTCAAAAGGTGACACTTGTGCGGCTAACGCGGCTGCTCCGCCGCGGCCCACCCGGCCTCACCGCGCCCGACATTCCACCTCCCGCCAGCCCGGGACCCGCGGTAGTCCGAAGCGCCGACAAAAGCGGCAGAAACGCGCAGAACCGAGCAGAACCGGGGTCTTTGTCGGCGACCCTCCGGCGGTGTCGTTAGCATCCGCCGGCTAGCGCTAGCGCTAGCTAGCGGCCTTCCCTTTACCCTTCAGACTCACACCCCCGTTAAAGTCACCCCCCGCCCCCCGCCGCCTTCATACGGCCCACTCGGCCCAGGACGGCGAAGCTGGACCCGACGGCGGGAGCAGAGCGGGCTTCCCACCTGAGACGAGGCCGAGTCTGGAGAGCATGCTGGCGGTAGCGGCTAGCCGGAGTCCCGTCTGTCCTCTGGCTGGAGCGAGGGCGCCGCGAGAATGCGCCCCAAATATCGCGAGAGCTCGGGGGGGGGAGACTGTGCTGGGGTGAACCACCGCTGGGCGGCGCTGCAGGCAAGCGTCACATAAAGGTGAGTATTAAATGATGAGTTTACAGGTTAGGGTCATGCAGGCTCTTACCCGCTCTCTTACCAATCAAATTTCAATCAAAATGCAGCATAATCAATTATTTTAAGCTTAATCAAGCATCTATCCAAACACAACTATATGTGTTTATATACACACACACACATATACAGTGTGTGTACGACTACAATACCAGTATGTCCATGAGTCTGTTCATGAGGTCAGCACAAACTTTCATGATCTTCTGTGTTGTGTGTTCTCTCCACAGAGCATGTGAGGAGAACTTGGTGCGTGTGTGTATAATCTTGGGGCCCACCCGTGTGCGGCATCAGTTTGTTACGAATGGCTGCTGAGATAGAGGAACAAATGACGTGGTGGCTCCCTTCACTTCCTGTAAAATTATGCTCAACAGACCCGGCTGCGTGTGAAACAGTGAGAAAAAAAGGCTTTGACACAACTGCAGGGCAGCGAGGAAATGGATGTCTCATTGAGCCCCTCATGAAGACTCGTAGCCCGCTGAATGAGACAGCTTTGTAGGTAAGCTCTGCTCCATTTTCTGTTCATCGTGCAAAACTTTATCTTTGCATTATCTTGTAAACAGCCCCTCCAGAGCCTCAGTCAAGCCCTGTAGGGCCTCGTCTATATGGTGCCTCACAATATTTAGATTGCATCTTCCTAACAATGTTAGTACTGCTGAAAAGCATTTACAAAACCTAAATTAAATGTCTTATGGGAGCTACTGTTTAATGGTCCCAGCAGTAATTTGACAAAGAGTTTTCATTTAAAAGATGCTGGTGTTTTTAATGCATAGTCATGTAATTCGGCAGGTCAACTCAAAATGGTCAGAGAGCTTGAGAGAAGCAGATGTAAACCTGTTTTACACCACACGGCTCTGAAAGTCAAGGCATCTGCAGCATTTTAGACATTTCACAGTCACACCGGTAACGTTCATTTCTGTATATTTGGGTCATAGTTCAGTTCCTGTAAATGCTCACATGAACAGCTACCTATCATTCATCCATCCTCGTGTTTTTAAATGTTTCATTTGAGATCTTTCCCTGTTTCTTTTTGCTGTTTTTGCCCCCTGACATGTCTGAACCTTCTCTGACCCTCAGTGGATGGACGCCCCAGCTCTAGGTGGGATAAAGCTCTCACCGGTGAAAGGCTTTGAGCAGCTAGCGGAGCTCAGAGCGCAGAGACATGAGCACCTACGTGGGCGGAACAACGTGACTTCGTGTCGCAGCCCGACCAAGGAGATCGATACGAAGCAGATCAAGGATCAGCTAAAGGAAAAGAGGCACCGGGAATTTCTGAAGCGGAGGTCACTGAGTTGTCCAAGTTACTTTGCAGAGACATTTTCGCCGAAGCTTCACAGCCAACCGTCACCTGTAACCATCCAAGAGAGCCCCGCAGGTAAAGGACGAGTGATGATCGTACCACAGGGGAGCGCGACTGATGGCCCCAGCAACCACAGACAGGTGACTACAGGCCACAAAACCTCGTCTTTGACTTAATTTAATATTTCAATGTTTATGTTCCATTGATAACTGTTGCCCGAACAGGTAAGACAGGTGAGGCAGGAGAAAGGCCAGTCGGGAGCATTCACGCTTATCTCCACGCAGAGTGTTGTTTCTGGTAAGATTCAGACCAAACACAGCGCGACCGACCTCCCTCAGCTTCTGCTCCTGTTATAACGACCCTCTCGATGGTTCTCAGCCCAAAAGACGGCGATCGGAATGTCCGTCCAAGGTGAGAAGGCCCAGCATCGCTCCTCCATCACCGATGGCAACAGAGTCCAGAGGAGGGTGCTGCGAGACGTGGGGGTGCAGACAGAGTGCGTCTCTACATTCACTTGTAGACACCTCTGCAAGCACAGAGCAGGAAAAAGGACATCAGCAGGTTTAAGTATTTCTAACGAGATCTTTTCTTCTTGTGCAGCTCTGGCCTCGTTAACGTGAGGGAGTCGGTACGTCCGCCTGACTCACCACTGTTCCAAATTCAGTTTCTGTGCTCGGTAAAACCCCTCAAAAAAAAGGAAAACTGAATCCTTTGCTCTCCCCGACAGGACATCCAGATGTTAGCAGAATACTTGCAGGTAAACACAAAGTTTATGAAAGTTTAGATTTTCCCAGGCTTGTAAAATAATGAAGCAATAATCCCTGTACCGGAAAAGGCAGCAGAGTTCATTTTATTAATTGAAACCTTCGTGGAGGAGGATCAAACATTTCCTGAACTTGGAAATATATTTTTCTCATATACTTTTAAACATTCTATCAGTTCTTCATCCAGACTAGAGCATCATCTCACACAGCACAACAGTCAAATATCTCAACATGCAACACCTTTGACGTGATATATGCCTTCATACAGTCATGAATAGTGGTGTTGACCCTGGTTTTTATCAACATCTGATATTAGCGTCACTTCTTCGTGTCACCTGGCAGGAGGCTCTGTGGAGAGAGGAAGCTGTGAAGAGGAAGCTCGCAGTCCTCCAGGAGAGCACGTCCAACCTGGTGAACTCCTCCAACTTCGTATGGAAGGTAAGAACCTCCCTCTGTACACATGGGCTGTTGATTCATGCTAAATACATGCACACACACACACAAACACACACACATGCACACACACACACACGCACACACGTATACACACACACACGCACGCACAGACAGGGTGTGTAACGTCAGCTCCCTGTAGTTAAACAGACTTTTCTTCACGCATAAACAACCGTTCTTCTCCGAGCTGCCGTTTTTGAAGGCAGGAACGTGGCGCCTCAGCGAGGCCTCTGTCGTCTGTGGTTTCACCGTTTCCTGGTGCGTACGCACCTGCAGCTGCGCAGGGCGGGAGCGAGCTGTACTTCCGTGGGAGGCAGGGCGTGGAGGGCACGGAGGGCACACTTGCTGGACTGCTGCTGCACGTGCTCTCATCAGCGGCCACTGAACGATGGATGAAGGAAGATTCACTTGCGTTGTGCCATAAACTGATGAAGCTCCCTTAGATCAGGGGTTATTAGACACGCTTGATTTCAGTTCCATATTTGCACATGTGGGCTGTCTTTGTTTTTTTGGGTTTTTTTTTTTTAAAGCCTCACAGAGGCTCTCCTCCATGCATCGGCAAACAGACAGGAGGTGGTGACATGAATTCCGCTACAAGAAGTGTTCTGCGTGACAGTCAGGAAGTTCCTTTCTAACCCACACAGTCTCGCTGCAGCGAAGACCTGCTGAGAAACAAGATCAGGTCTCTGGAGGAGCAGCTGCAAGCGTGCCTGCAGGTGAGAGCAAACACTTGTCAAGCGGAGCCTTTTCTCCCAGCCCACCCCCAACCCGGGCCGATTCGCGCTTCTGCCCTGCGTCCTAGAAGTTTCCCAGGGATGGAGTGAAGAAGCTGGCGCTGCAGCTGGAGAAGCAGAAGGTGCTGTACGAGGAGAAGGCCCTCGTGGCGCTGCAGAAGGCCACGCGGGACAAAGCTGAGGCCGTCGGCAAGGCGGCAGCGTTGCAGGTAACGCCGGTTTCCTTTTCCTTTTTTCCAGGTGCGCTATCAGGAGCTTCTCGGGGCGCGTGTGAACTGGCCACGTGTGGCGCGCGTTTCGCCAAGAGCGTTTGCATGTTTTCGGCTGATTTGCATGTTTGACCCGAAAACGCTAAAGGAGAGTTACGATGACGTGCAGGTGTGGATCTGTCCCCAACAGGAAGCACTAATCACAGCACAGGCAGAGGCAGTGAGGTGGCAGAACCTTCACGAGGAAGGAAAAAAGAGCTGCGAACAGCTGCACGCCCAAGCTGAGGTACGGGAGCCCTCTGTGGCCACGTCCCAGGCTCAATTCTTGATTTATCTCATCATAACTGATTCATGCAGCCCCATAAATATTATTTATCAGTTTCTTTGTATATTATCTTCATTCGTGAATTAATTATTTATTTGAAAGAATAATAATGGCATTAAAGACTAGATGTGGTTACAGTAATTTGTGGAAGAGTTAGAGTTTGTGTCCCGGACGTGTCTCTCGAGCAGATGTCCAGAAGCACAGAGGCTGAGCTGAGGCAGGAAGTGGCTTTGTTGCAGCAGGAGAAGCAGGAGCTGCAGTCCAACATGTCCCTGATGGAGCTGGACATCCAGGTGTTAAGAGACGAAATCCAGCAACTCACTGGTGAGACGGCTCCAATCCTGGAGGCAGCAGGACGCCGGGCTTAAACTCTTCTGCCTTTAGTCGAGGGTGAGAGCCAGGACTTCATATTCCTGAAGTGTCCGCCCTCAGAGGAAAAACAGCCAGAGGAGCCGGAGAGGAGCGGCTCGCTGGTGGAGGAGCAGCTCCGCCTCACTCAGAAGAAACTCTTCATGAAAGAGACTGAGGTAGTGATGCTGAAGGGTCACACGCTGATACAGGTCACGAGAAAATACAATTTACTCAAGACACGAGGGATTAGATGGTCATCTGCATTCTACAAGAGCATCAGACATTAAGGTTTAATTAATGTCAGAATCTTCATTTAAAATGCAATTGATTTAATTTAACTTAATTTAAAATGATTTACTAGTTGCTTCGACATTTATTGTCATATTTTACAGATAACCTGTTCTGTATTTCTTTCTTGTTTGTGTGTGTGTGTGTGTGTGTGTGTGTGTGTGTGTGTGTGTGTGTGTGTGGACAGTGTGAGGAGCTGCAGGCAGAGCTGTGTGCCATGGAACAGGAGTGTAAATCCAGCCAGGCCAGGCTGTCGCAGTGCAGGGACGAGCTCCGACAACTCAGCCACCGCCGCAGGAGGCCGGTGAGAAAGAGAGAGAGGGGGGGGAGAAAGAGAGAGAGAAGGGGGGGAGAAAGAGAGAAAAAGGGAGAGAAAGGGAGAGAGAGGGAGAGGGAGAGAGAGAGAGAGAGAAAGAGGGGGGGGGAGAGAGAAGGGGGGGTATGTTATTGTACTGTACTGCACCACCTGCCCTAACCAAAAGGTCATCAAAGGTCATTGCTTCTGTCTGTCCAGCTGCTGGGTTCGGGGTGTGTGGCGTGGGTGTTCTCCCTGCTGCTCCTTGCCGTGCTGCAGGCCGCCATGTTGTGGCTGTGGTATCCTCCTTTCAGGCAGCAGATTGAAGACCTTTGCACGGAGGCTGGGGAGCGACTCGAAAACTATCTCATGGACACGGCCTCGGCCAAACCCTGTTTTAAGCCCATATGAGTGGCCGTCAGCAGCGCATGTGTGTGTGTGTGTGTGTGTGTGTGTGTGTGTGTGTGTGTGTGTGCGTGCGTGTGTTGTGATGCTCTCGCTGAACGTGTCTGTGAAGGTGCTCCAAGTTCTCTAAAGCACTATCAGCCCAGACGCTGCTGACATTTATATTTAAGTAGATCTCAAACAGACAAAATCAGAACAGTGACTTTTGAAAACACAATATTAAAATAAGATAAATATTGTTGTGTGTGTGTGTGTGTGTGTGAGTGTGTGAAGTTCTGCAATGTCTTTTTCTTTTACAATAAAATAAAGTTTCATAACAAAGTAAAAGTGAAGCGTACTTGTGGGGTCTTTTCTCTTTACAAACCACAAACTACAAAACAAACTCCCAAAGACAAATGATAAGAGAAAAATCAATGATTTTTGATTGGTTGACTTAAGTGAGAACTCTCTCTTTCTCTCTCTCTCTCTCTCTCTCACACACACACTCACACAAACACACACACACACACCATTATCCTGTTGCACTCTGACTTGGAGACAAAACAGACTCAGAACTGGACATGTTCCATTGTTCGGTGTATTCAGAGGCTCTCACGGTTCCAGATTGAGCTCCATTCTCCACATCACTGACACAGCACATCTGTCTTTCATGCACGTTTTACCTGCACGTTCCCCAAACACGCCATGGATCAGGGACCGCTGCTGGACTGAGGTCAGTCCTGGTTTACCGGTGATGCTGGTAAGAGGCAGTAATGTCAGCGCGGTGGGTCCGGGGGGAGGTGATCTCTTGTCTTGATCTCGATCTTCTCCCTGCAGAGGGGTGAAAATGAGAACTCCAGCTGTGCTGCTTGTTCTGGCCTTGTTTGTCCTCCACGTCAGCTCCTGCCTGAAAATCTGCGCCTTCAACGTTCAGAGTTTTGGTGAATCCAAGGCGAGCAACAAGAAGGTCATGGGGATTCTGCTAAAGGTACTGTGGGCTCGGCACAGCCGCCACAGAGGAGCAGACGCCTGACCCTTCTCTCCTGTCGCCTCTCCAGATCCTCTCTCGGTGCGACTTGTGCCTCCTTCAGGAGGTGCGAGACTCTAAAGGTGAAGCCGTCCGAGCCTTGGTGAAGGATCTAAACAGGTCTGGGCTGTTGTTACAAGCAGAAACCTCCACGTTTAATCCCCGGCGCTGAAAGGTTTCCCTGTCGTGTCGATAGACTCGAAGGGACCGGCTCGTACTCGTACCTGGAAAGCGAACGCCTGGGGCGGAAGAGCTACAAGGAGCAGTACGTCTACATCTACAGGTATTACGCAGGCGTGAGCTCCAGGTCGAGGGGAGCCCTGACGCTCACGCCGCCCTCGCTCACCTTCATCGCAGGAGCAACGCGCTGAAGGTCAAAGAGCATTACCAGTACAAACCTGAGGGCGACGGGAGCAACCAAACCGAGGTTTTCTCCAGAGAGCCTTTCGTCGTCCGGTTTCACTCCCCGACCACACGTATGTAGACCGACACGCCAGGACTTAGAGGCCTAAGGGGGCTCAAGTCAGCGCCCGGGTGCCGCCGGTGTCTTGCAGTGGTGAAGGACTTCGCGCTGATCGGGCAGCACACCTGTCCCCGAAACGCCATGAAAGAGATCGACCAACTGCACGCCGTGTTCAAAGGAGCGCAGAGGAAGTGGAAGATCGACGTGAGCCAAACCGCCGCTTCCTGTTTTGTTTAAACGCGAGCCGCTTCAGCTAAGGGGTGCCTCTTCCTCTTCCTCTCCCGTGGAGAACGTGGTGATCCTGGGCGACCTCAACGCCGGATGCAGCTACATCACCGTCAAAGGCTGGCAGGTGCTGCGCCTGAGAACCGACCCCAAATTTCACTGGCTGATCGGAGACGAGGAGGACACCACCGTCCGGGAGAAGACGCAGTGCGCCTACGACCGGTCCGCTGCGAGCCCGCTGCGCGTGACCTCCGCGACCCCCCCGCCCAGAGGGCCCCTCAGCCCCGTAACGCGCTCCATCTTTTCACAGGATCATCGTCCACGGGCGCGAGATGATCTCCTGCGTCGTTCCAGGCTCGGCCCGAGCGTTCAACTTCAAAGAGAGCTTCCATCTCACAGAGGAAGAGGTCACGCTCCGGAGATGCTCTCCTTCAGCCCGCGTGCACGCGCGCTTCCGTTCGTAACGCGTCTCTTTGTGGCACCTCAGGCTCTTGAGGTGAGCGACCACTTTCCCGTGGAAGTCGACCTGAAGCCCAGCCACCGCTACCTCCTCCGCAACGAGCTGTGAGACCGCCCGGGACACCCGCGACGGACCGGGAGGCCTGGAGCCCAGCTTCATTTGGTTTTAAATCGCCATAAATAAATAAAGATATCCGAGAGATACGAGAGAGTGTTGCCTTGTACGATGCAGTCGTGACAGTGACGATATGTGTTTCTGAAGCTGCATCAAAGCCACATCAAAGCTGACATGCTTTAAAAGAAAAGAACACTTTTGTGATTCCTAGCCTATAAAGAACCCCCCCCCCCCTTGTTTTTTAAACACCTCCATGATGTTCTGCTGGTTATTTTTCCTGCTGTCAGACTGAGTCGGAGCAAATCCAAATCAGAGGTGTCTGAGGTGTAAGTGTGAGCCGTCTTTCTGACAGGAAGTCGAGCCGTGACAGCAGACGAGTCATTTCCTGCTCTCGTCTGTTTTAATCAAAAGGATTCTGTTTTCATGTAGCTCACGTTACGGACTTTTTGCCGTCACAAATTTGTAACGATGGAGGAAAGTTTCGCGGATCTACTGACGGATGCATTTGCGGGTAAGAACAACACCCGTTTGTTTTGCTTTGTTTTTAGTTTTTGTTTAGCCTTGCTCACTCTGTTTTGGAAGCATCTACACTTTAAAGTGATTATTTGGTTTCAGAAGCTGCTGTTCCATCTTTCCATGAGGGAGATTTGGCCTTTGAGAATGCAGATTTTGATGAAAAGCTGGAGGAGGACACAAGCATCATCTCTTGTGAGAATATATCAATGCAAGAAGAGGAGGCTTTGCACCAGGAAGCAGACAGGTCTTGTCACACAGATATTACAAACACGGCCGAAAACGTAGAAGAAGAACTGCCCGATGGGGCCGGGTTTCAAGGTGAGGTCATCGTGGGTACAGGCAAGTCACAGGAGGAGTGTTTCACAAGCTCAGGGGAAGATTCTTCACTGGAAGCGGAGGATGATGAGGATGGTGAGGATGGGGGAGAGGACGCGGACTCAGGAAGACTGCTGATGTGTGCCCGCACTGGCGAGGAACGCCACAGCGGCAGTAAAGGTGACGGAGGCGGAGCCTCTATGGAGAGGCGACCTCTGCCCCCAGAGGGGGACGGAAACACTCCAGTTAGAAACGAGGAGCAAGGTGAGAGTGAGAGTGATGAGATGTTCTATTTCCAGAGAGTCCCTGAACATGGCAACAAGTCTGAGAGGACTGAAGACGGTGAGCAAGCGATGGGAGGAATAAAGCCCGAGAGCGAGGCACCGAAAAGTGAAGAAGCGGAAGAAGTTGACGATGATCTCGGTTTGTGCATCGGACGGGAAGTTAAAAATCCCCGCTGGGACATTCCAGCAGGGGACATTTTGGACTTTCCGGAGTTAATGGTGCAGCATCTGCAGGACCTGATTGATGACGGGGACTCACCGGAGAAAATAAAGGACTTCTTGGGGGAGGAGCATCAAGAAGCAGGGGAGAGCTTTGCGGAGTATCCCTCGGACCTTTCGCCCTGTGAATATATAGAAGATGGAGAAAGTGATGAAGAAAGTTACGGCCAGTGTGAGGGAGACCGAGGTACCTTCCAAAGAGTGACGGATTCAGAGGCGTTTGTGGGGAGCAGAGGAAGAGAACGGGGGGCGGCTGAAACCATGTCTGGTGATGTAACTGGGATGAGATGTGACACGTCAGATTCCTACACCTCCAGCGATGATGAAACCCAAACTACAAGCGATGAGGAACCCGCCGTGACTTCAAACGATCTGGAACACCTCAGCCAACTGGAGGAGCGTCACAGTGGGAGCACATTGTCTGCACACGGCTTCAGCGCAGATCCAGAAACGAGCCTTTCCCCCGATGACCTGACAGATAAACGGGGGTTTCCAGACGTGACCGCGTATCCCGGTGAAGGCGTCAGAATGTCCTCGGGGTCCCTGGAATCTCGGGATCTCGAGATCTCGGGAGACGACGAGTGCCAAGAGAGGAGCAACTGGGAACAAGAGCAGGAAAGAATCAGGGCTTTCTTCGAGTTTTATGACGACAGCGATCAGCTGACCGGAGAAGAAGGTAGGTGAAGGTGAGGCACGATTTCCTCGAGTCTCTGCTTTGTCCACGTCACGACCCCTGTTCCGTTCAACAGGGAGGCGGACAAAGGTTCAGTTCTGCAGGGAGCTGTGCTCTCAGGTGCTTCTCTATGAAGCGGACAGGTAAGAGCAGCATGTTTGTGCGATACAGCTGCGACAGACACAAAACGTCCGCCCCTCCCTCCTTTACAGCAGCGACGGGGGCTCAGTCAGCAGCTCCACGGACGGGGAGGAGGAGCTGGGCCCCGTAGAGACACCTGAGGTTTGCACCGCCACCCGTAAAAACACACCTGCTCACCTCTGACACCATGCACGAGCCTAACTGCTGTCCTTCGACCAGGAACCACAGGAGCCCGAGGAAAGACCGGAAATGGGACCCACTGATGACGTTCCCGTTACTCAGGCAGAATCTGTGTCCCATCCGAGCCAAACGCAGAAGAGGAAACGACGAGTGTGCATTCATTAGATTTAATGTCCAATATAAGAATTTGTTAATCACTTGACTTGAACTGTGTTTAATGTTTGTTTTTTTGACGTGTGTGTTCTTGCAGTGTCTGGATATGCTGAAGGTGACCCTGAAGATGGGAGTGATCACAGTGATGGGACTGCTGATGTTCTGGTGGGCAACCGAACAAACGGGCTGGCTCAGCTGAGTGTCCTTTCTTTAGTAACACTGGCGACTAACAAGAGGTTAAAATTAAGAAATACTTTAAAAAGTGACATATTCAGAAGTCCATTTACATTCTGTTGAATACACAAATGTATCCTCGATGAAGCTATATCTTTGTTTACAATGATAAGTATATATTTTTAGTCTGTAAATACGTGGACGATTAGGCTACATTAGAAATAATTTGTCATATATCATAAACTCAGGTGACAGCAACTCTGTAACTCTCTTTTTTCCCTTTTGACATTTTTAACAATCAAAACTATAAAGGAAAAAAGTCATAAAGACTTTGCAGCTAAATGTATTAATGTTATATGTAAATATTGTGTTAATATTTTTTAAATATTTTTGATTGCAATTATGATCTGGCTGGCAAATTGCTATTCTATACTTTAAATGTCACTTTTAATGATGAAGTCTGCAGGTTACCATTCACTTGCGTGTCTTTTTATTGTATATTTGGAGACATTTTATGTATTTTTACATGCCATTACTATGTGAATATTCTTTGCTTTTGTTTCTGTTTCATCTTTAAAATGTTTCTGTAATTTACACTTTTCAATAAAGACTTTTGTTGCAGTGGTATGAGTGTTCAAAAACAGAACTTCCCTCTCCACAGCGAGGTTTTAAGTACCATTTTCTAATTTAGAATTTAAGACGAGTCGGTGTGAGGGACCAGTTCACCAGTGACGTTTGAGGCTGTGGCAGGCACTGGTCAGCAGGGGACGCTGTTTCGCTCGGCAAGTTTGAGGGACGTGGAACTAATGATTTCAGGTTCAGATGGAGGTGGGTGGATAATTGTTATAAGTGTTTTCTTTCTCTTATTGTTGTTGTGCTGAATATATTCTTTTATATATATTCTTTTTGTGATATTGTGTGACATTACGCACCCGCGCAGCGAAATTATTTAAACCAACTTATGCGAACGTGCACTCAAATGTAAAATAGACGACAGAAGAGCATTACATTAACGCCAGTATGATAGATAATAATAAAATAATGATAATATAAAGTAAATAAAAGACGCAGTAGTTCGCGCATGCGCATATGAGCGCAGCTGCTTTCGGGTTCAGCGTCTGCCGTAAAGGAACGCAAAGTCGTCTGCGCATGCGCAGCAGCTCCTCCCTCGTCGACCACTTCGATCCATCGACGAACTTCCCGCGCGACCAGACGGGAACAAAAAACACCTTCATCGGCCTCGAAGCTGAGCAAAAAAAACCCCGTAATCTTAAGAAGCTGCCTGTGGACACGATGCCTTCGCTCACCGGCCTGTCTGCGGACGAGATCAGCAAGCTGCTGGACGAGTACGGCATCAATCACGGGCCGGTGGTCGGTGAGTGGACTACAAACATGGCGGCCCACAGCCGCAGACCCCCCCCCCAGCCTTCAGGGGCTGATGGAGTCAAACTTTGTGTCAGATTCCACCAGGAGCCTGTACGAGAAGAAGCTGACCGAGGCCATGGCCAAGGCCAAGTGGGTGAGGCCCTCCGGAGCCTCAGATAAGACCTTCTACAGGGAGGAGGGTAAGACCTGGACCACCAGCGGGGGGTCACGGCTGTCACAACACACTCGGGTACTCGCATGTACCGTGGATCCACTCTTTCCCTGACTTTGACTCTTGTGGTTTCAGAGGAGGAGGTCACGTATGTCTACAGAACACCTGTGAGTTCCTCTTTTCTTTCTCTGCTCCTCTGTTGTGTTTGCCCTGCTCAGGAAACTGGTTTACATTCTTCTCACCCTGCCGAGTTCATTTATTCTTTTATCTGAATGTGCCAACTCCCTGTATTGTCTTCTCCGACGCCTGGAGGTGAGGGACGAGGCGGCCGGGGACAGGTAAGTCCATTCAGAACCGTCCTTCTGCTCCGGTAACAACGTGTTGACACCCTTGTTACTTTTCTGCAGCGCCACTTACGTGAGATCCAGACCACATTGGCCTGAAAGGGAAATCGAGCAGGAGTAAGTTGTTCATTTACGCTTCTCTGTGCAGAAGGTCACCCAGGTGAATCCCAAACATCTGATCCCGCTCTCCTATTTGCAGGTCGTCCTATTCCAGCTATTCCGGAGAGATGCCTGGATACAGACCAAATCATTATGCCACTCAGTACGTTTGGTTTTTACGTTCACCTTGTAGACCAGGGGTGTCCAAACTGTTCCCCAAAGGGCCGTGTGGCTGCAGGTTTTCACTCCAACCCAGCAGCAGCACACCAGACTGGACTCACTTAATCAACTCACCTGAGTCTTCAACAGCTGATTGGTCAAACTGGGTGTGCTGGACTGGTGGAACAAGAACCTGCAGCCGCACGGCCCTCTGTGGAAGAGTTTGGACACACCTGTTGTTAACGTTCCAGTTGTCAGAGACGTCAGTGAGCTTAAGTGCCTCAAGTTTAAGGGTTCTGGAATGCAGTTTTTGTGGGAATATTCAGCAGCCCTGTCCATAAGCCGCAGGTCTCACAGCTGTCTGAAGCCAAATGTTTCATCTGCAGATACAAGAGGTGAACATTTCCCTCTGTTGGTCCCTCCTCAGGTCTTACACCTACGAGAGGCCGTCCACATATAAAAGCATCAATTCGAAATCAGCGCCCGTGAAGTCTGCCGAGAACTGCCAGCCTGCGCCCAAGTCTTCCCGCTTCATCCCACTGTGGGTTCAGATCGTCTTCTTCCTGGCCGTCGCCATCTTCTTCTACGTGGTTTTTGCCAGCATGGAGACGAACGAATCTTTCCAAGGAATCGAGTGACGCCCCACTTGCTGCCGGGGTACGAGGGTGTATATATTTTAACGTGTTTTTTTTTTTTTTTTTTTAGTCGATGCTTTTAGGCGTGGGCTTGCTGAGACTGTGGTCGATGCTAAGGGGTTTGCTTGCTTTTGCACATGTGGTTCAGCAGCTCTCCAGCTGGATGGATGCAGCTTTGAGGTGATCCAGCGGTCACCGTTTCTGTACTGGGGGGGCTCATCCTCCCAGAGAGCCTGCAGAAGATCAAAGTTTTACCAGTTTTACTACTTTAAGAAAATCGCTGTCGGTCTTCTGCCTAACTTTGGCGACAGCTTCCTTTGTATAGTTCGAACCTCGAGGATGTTTGAGCAGCAACACAAGTGCCTAAAAAAGAAAAAAAAAAAAACTGGGAAACCAAAATATTATCAGTGTTCATCAGGGTTTCTGGTTTCAAAATGGGTAATAACTCTGTTCTGCCTGTTTGAGCTGAGAAGACCAAAAAGGTTTTTGCTCTAAACTTAATTTGGATGTCATCCTTTGTCCTACACCTCCAATTTTTGCACCTTCGCTCTTTTATTCCAGGTGTATTTTGTAACTGACATTAAAACTGCATATATCAACTTTCCAAGCATGGTTGTTTTTTTGAGAAGGAGAGGGGTTTAAAATGCTGGAGGTTGAAAATGACCTTGCGTGGACTTCAGGCTGAAGCTCTGATAAAATATAAGATAGAATCTGAGGTCAGGAGCAACAAACATCAGCAGTTTATTTTCAAAATTAAAAGTGCAATAATGAACAGTTTACAATTAGATGCATAGTACAGTTACGCTTCAGATACAAAAACGTCTAATCCTGTAAGGATCACTGATCTGTAGATGCTACTACGTTATTAAGCTCGTGGAGTCTGTGGTAACGTCATAAATAACAGTCCTGAGAGTCCCCCCCCCCGGCCCCGCCCAACGGTAGGGTTCCGACGCTCCGAGAGGAGCCTTTAACCGCACGACTCGCCGGAATCCAGCCCAGCCTGAGCTCTTCTGACGCAGCACGGGGACGGAAGACCAAACCGTTGACCCGCCGACGGACGCAGGCCGAGCCCCCCGCCCCCCCCTCGTCTGCTCGCAGTGAACAGAAGACCCAGGTGTGAAGACGTGTCTTAAACATGGAGGTAACGGCAGGTAGTCGGGCTGTTACCTTTGGCGTCGCAGTCATCATTTGTTGATGGACAAGGCGACGTAAGTGTTGTCCACACCTGAGGACAGAGACGGTTATCATCCCTCAGCAAACCAATGTCCAAACAAAGGGGGGGGGCGGGGGGGGGGGCTTACAGGTTCTGGTCTCCCGCTCCAGCTCCGAGGGCTTCTTCTCCTTGTTGCGCAACACCTTCACCATGATGACGATGACGACGAGGGTCACCACAAACGTCAGGCCTGAGATGAGCCAGCTGACCACCATCGGGCTCAGGACCGGATCTGGGTCTGATGGAGGGGGGCACGTGTGAGAGCGAGCTACGCTCGGTGTGGGGGGGGGGGGGGGGGGTGTTACCTTTGACGGCGATGGGCAGAGGCTGGCTCTCTCTGGAGACGAAGGTGCGCCCCCCCAGCTGGACCCGGTACAGGCAGTAGTAGTAGCCCTCGTTGGAGCTCTGGGCGCTGGGGAAAGTGAAGGTGACGGAGGCGGAGAGGGCGGGGAGGGACTGGCGCACCGTCCCGTTGGAGCGGATCAGCCGCAGCTGGAAGGAGCCCCCGGGGTACTGGTGCGGCGTGGAGCAGGTGATGTTGAAGCTGTGGCCCTTGATGACCGACCCAGCCGGGGCCTCGGAGGACGTGTTGTACCAGTGCTGGGGGGTCAGCAGCTCCACTGAGCAGACAGGGAAGAGGCGCCATCTTAGCTCAGAAGGGGGGGGGGGGGGGGAGGAGGGCTCACCAACGGTAATACTGATGGAGTTGCTGGGCGGAGACTCGAGGACGTTGGAGGGGAACCCCCCCTTGATCCTGTAGCGGCAGCTGTAGCTGCCCTGGTGGAAGGTCTCCACGTCGGGCAGCGTCAGCTCCACCCTGCTCTGCGTCTGGTCCGCCCTCTGCGTCGCCAGCGGCGCCGGCGCCCCCTGCCTGTACAGGTGGAAGTCGCTGATGTGGTGCCCCAGCAGAACGCTGCAGCTGAAGCGGACGGCCTCCCCGGGGGAGAAGACGGCGTGGGGGGACAGCAGGGTGAGGGTGGGAGTGAAGAGGGTACCTGTGGAGAAGATGGCACGTGAGGCAACGGCTCCAGACTCCCGAGGATAATTGTCCCTCCGGCGCCGTCACCTGAGCATTTCACCCCCGCGTCGTTCTCGTGGGTGCAGTAGGCGTTGCTGTAGAGGACGACGGCGCAGCGGGACAGGCTGCTCTCGTGTCCCGTGCACTGGACGTGCCGCAGCCAGATCTCGCCGCTGCCCGGCCCGAACACGGCGCCGCGGAGGGCCGACTCGGCCAGGCCGCACCCCAGCTCCAGGCACACCACGTCCGCCTCGCGGAGGTCCCAGCCGTGGTCGCAGACGGTCCCCCACTGGTCGTGGTGGACCACCTCCACCCGGCCGGAGCACTTGGTGTCCCCGTCGACCAGCCTGACCCCCCCTGTCGATCAGAGGCAAGGCATTGACCGCACGGGGGGGGGGCGGGAACAGAGGTCAGACTTCACTCATCCCAGACTTACCGAAGGCATGGACTCCATCCCACAGGACACCCAGGAGGCCTGGAAAAAGGACAAGGACGGGACGATTATGGGAAAAACAAAGACTTAATCCATCAAAGAAGGCAAAAGTTTACGAGATTAGGGACACAGCATCACCAGAACCATATTACTGTGCTCCACTAATTACCCAATGAGTTTAAAATGAGATCTAATTAAAGGGCCAGGACTGAACAACAAATTAATCACAATATTTCTGGACACACACACACACACACACACACACTCGCAGTATCAAAGTGATGAATTTAGATGATCACAAGATGACGTTCGAGCGCTTTTCTGCACACCAGGACTCGGACATCAGCTCCAGCGTCCCCAGTAAATCTCTTTTTAACACTTTAACACCAGCAGACGTGTTTTATTTCTTAACCCTCCTCCTCCTCCTGCTGCTCTCTCTCGTCTTTTGCCCGGTAATCTCATTTAAATGGAAGCTGGTTAGGCTCCCCTACGAGCGGGCTCCTCCGCCTCTTACCCGTAACAAGGACGCGGAGGAACGTCAGCATGGCTCCGTCAGCCTTCCATCGGTCACCGGGCGGGAGGGATGCGGGAGGGAGGCCGGCCGGAGCGGGACGCTAAAGCTTAGCTTAGCCGCGCAGGTGAAGTCATGGTCGAGGTAAAAAACACACACACACAAAAAACACCCCCCACAACCCCGGACTGGTGACCCCCCACCCTCCCCGAAGGTAAGCGTGTGGTCGCTGCCGGGCCCGGCCGCGCGTCACGGGTGAGCCGCGGCCGTGGCGCAGGTCGGGGCAGAACTCCCGGGGAGCGACATCCCGTCAGGGCGCCATGTTCAAATCCGTCGGCCGAGGGGCTCTTCCTCCAGCGGCAGGCAGAGGTCACCACAGGCCGCTGAGCCGCGCCCCTGGCCCCGCCTACGGCTGCGCTGTCCCCCCCGGGAGCGTCAGCTCCAGGCCGGGGTGAGGCGCTCCCGTTCACGGCGCTTTAGGGTGGAAGAGACATTCCGGGACGGAATTAAAGCTGCAAGGTTTATTTACACCATCTAAACCAGGGGTGTCCAAACTCTTCCACAGAGGGCCGTGCGGCTACAGGTTCTTGTTCCACCAGTCCAGCACACCCAGTTTGACCAGTCAGCTGTCTGAAGACTCAGATGAGTTGATGAAGTGAGTCCAGTCTGGTGTGCTGCTGCTGGGTTGGACCAGAACCTGCACGACCCTTTGGGGAAGAGTTTGGAGACCGCTGATCTAAACATGTGTTTAGATCGGTGTGTGTGTTAAATGTGCAATAAGCACCAGTTTGTAACTGTATCTAAGTTACATACTTAGCGAGCACCATTCCACCAGTTTTAACCTCCACTGATTTTACTCTTACTTGTATAATTAATTGTTGTCATTGGCCCACCTTTGTTTTCATCCTTTTGCCTCCTCCTAAATGATTCTGGATGCAGGCAGGAGGATAAACCAAAAATGTTATGAGCTTTACATTTAAATGTGCGTACACGTTGATGTACGACCCTTCCCAGAAAGGGTTAAGTCTGTGACTAATATTCCGTTATATGTTCTTCAACGCCGTTAATCACAAACCTGTTTCACTTTTGGAGCGAAGCTCAGGCGTTATTCTGACACGAAAGTGCGCTCCTTTTGGTCAGATTGATAGCGTTCTGTCTGAAATTCTCAGAATTTGCCTTCAGGTTATCCACAGTCTGAGCTGCTCAGCTGAAAATTGATTTATGCAAATCTTAAGAATGAAAACAAATATATTTTTCACTGATTCGTGCGAGTCCCTGAATCATTTTGTAAATTAATGCCAAAGGGCATTTCAGGACTGTATTTTCCTGTGAAAGACGACTGAACTAATAAGTTATTACATAAGTCAGTCAGTCAGTCAGTCAGTCAAAACTTTCCCAGGCGGGAGACAAATGCGACCTGAGGGACTATTTTGCAGACTTCAAAATAATAAAAAGAGTGCGTGAAACAAACAGGGCAAACTGGAATGTGGGGGGGAAGAAACACACTCGCCTGATCTGCATGTACTATCATGACTCAAGTGTATTCTTAAGGCTTCAGCATATAATTAACAAGTAAATGCAGATGAAAATCAAAATAAATATGTAACTTTTGCACATGCATGTACACCTCCTGGAAGAAAAATAAAAGTCGAAAGACTCACTCAGATCTACAGCTATTGTGCAATGTTTCTGTATGCCTTTACGATGGAGGTCGGGTTATTTATTGACGCTGGGTCAGATAAACATCTGAGTTCTATTATATCGATTTTTTTTCCCCAACAAAGAAGACACACGATCAACCTGTACACGTGTATATATATATTAATGGAAAAATATGGTCAAGCTCTGTCATTCACACTTCCAAACGTGCGTCACAGGAAGCCGATTACACAATGATCCGTGTGGTCGTTGCTCCACAGCTGGGCGTCATCGTGAGCCCCCCATCGTTCAAACAAACCCGCATAGCTGTGTGTTTGGAACATTAACCACAGGTAAAACAATGTCATAAAAAGAACATACAATAACTTAATTAACTTAACAGTATAGTGCTCTAACGAGGGAGTACTGTTTTAAAAAAATACCACAACTTCTTGAGTTACTTTGATAAGTGACAATCTGTCCATAAAATAATGTGTTTAGCTCTTTGGATACCAGAACGACCTGAATTAGTCCCAACGTAAAGTCTCTGTAGCACCATGATAAACACAAGAAAGGAAGTGCTGCTATTCATAAGTCTCTTTTCCAGGGTTAATGGGCTCTTCTGCACCCCTCGCTCGTCTAGAAATGGTCTTCACTTGTCTCCCAGCAGATGGACAATGAGTTCGTAGGTGGAGAGGACGATGGCCGTGTTGGGGATTTGTCTAATTAGCTGTGGAATGAGTCCTCTATAAAAAGCAGCGTAGCCCTCCTCCACTGCTATTAACCTCCCTGTCTGGAAGAAATATTTGTACTTGCTGCCTTCCTCGCGCAGCCTTGTCCGGATGACCTCTGTGAAGACGAGGCAGAGAGGACGCGTTAGCGGTGCGAGCGCAGCGTTTCTTAACGTTCAAAACGATGGATGCAGAAGCTTACCGTGAGGGTAGGCTACACAGGACGCACAGCCCTTTGAGATGGCAGCTGCCAGCATCAGGCTCAGGAAGTCAGACGCTCCTTTCTGTTCCCCGTTTCGGGAGGTCAGCTGACTCTCGGCGAGCTTTTTCTTCAGCGTCTCATAAATGAGGAAGCAGATCATGGTTTCCGAGATGCCGGCGTACGACGCCGTCAGGCCTCTGTAGAAGCCTCGGATGCCTTCCGTTTTGTAAACATAGCGTGCGCACTGCAGCGCGTTCATCTTCTTCTCCCCTCTGGCCCTGAAAAAAGGTCACACACATTAGTGCCACAACCACGTACACACACACACACGGTTGGTGGGGGGCCATTGAATGTCTCCAATCAACTTAACGAGCGTGTTTGTGGACTGCAGGGGGGAGGGGGAGCATGCTCAGTTTGGAAATCCCAACCTGGAGCATTTTTTCCTCACTGTAAACCACAATGTCCGCTATTTCTCGATAAATGACTCATCTCAGCAACTCACTGCTTTTTATGAACACCGAGTTCCAGCATTTCCTTATAGAGTTCAAACATTAAATACTTGATGTTGAAATAACCGATTCGACCCTCCATTTGTAAGAACACGTGTCCTTGGCAGACAGGTCGAGGAGGCCCATTTCAGCGACCTCTCATGATGCTACTGGCCTGTACTTGGTTAGGTAAATATAGACTCTTCTTATGCACGCAGAGCTGTGCGTCAGCACTGTGTATTTATGGAGCAGGTCACAAGCTCAGCCTTACACACTAACCAAGGGACAGTGATCAGGGAGGGAGCCAGTGAAGGTCGTTTTATATAGAGCACATTCTCACACACACACAAGACATATCATTTTACACAGATCTTAAAAGAAATAATCCCCAAGAAAAGACACATTTGGAGCCCTAGAAGTGTCCTGTATGCATAATAAGCAGTTTGCTCCAGTGTACAGGTGTGCTTAGTCACGCCAGGTTTGATCAGAGCGAGTGGGATACACACTTTTTCTCCAGCTGCATCCTGGTCTTGACCATCCAGATGGGGTTCATCAAAGAGTTAGTAACAAAAGCTGCGAGAGAGGAACAAAAGGTGCTGGGTGACTCAGTGTGACACTCGACCCCAGAAAAACACCAACGGCCAAACCGGCTCACCTGCGACACCAGCAGACGACATGTGCACCGCTCCACTATTGGGGACCAACAGGCCATTGAAAATCTCTTTAGATTTTGAGTACGCAGCAAAGTAAATGGCTCTGGAACGCAGAGAACAAGCTGGTAAGAACTTCTCATGGCGGAAAAGGTACAGATGAATCCACTCGGCTCCGACATCAGTGTGGTTTTTAACATTTCAACAACTGATTCTGTTTGGACTTGTGGCGGCCTTTCAGGCAGCGTATCCAGAGCAGTCGGTTCCCCCGGAGCCTGCTGGCACCGCCGGGTTTCTGGAATACGCTGTCGCTGCAGCAGAACGGGCTGAATAAGCACTGGGCACCAGCGATGCCCAGCGGGCCGCTCTGAATGCGGAGCTCAGTTGGATAGTGAAACAAAAGTGAGCCCAGTTGCTAACGGCTAAGGACCGAGCTGCTGACGCTCAGAACAGAGAAACGTTTACGGAAATCAGGAGCTTTTCTGACTTAACGCTCCATAAATTAATAAACTGTTCCCAGCTTCCTTGTTTATTTAAGTCTGAGGGGGGTTAAAGAACTTGTTTATACTAAAATGAGAACAAAGGTGACAACTGAATAAAACCGAAACTTTTATGACTGATTTATAATATAACGAGCATAATATAATAATATGTGACTGATCTGGTGTCCTCAAGTCTGATTGGCTTGCACCACAATTCAAAAGTCTACACGGACACTTTTATTAACTTCATTCTCAAGTCAATTATAAAAGCCTCCGTCTGTTGACACTGCATCAACTCTTGACTTACATATCTGGGCTGAAAACAAACTCAAGCGTCACCGTTTGCTATCAGCAGAACATGACGCCACCGCCGCCCTCACCTCCACTCTATTTATTGTTTCTGTACAGGAACACCTGTCCGTACAAAACGTTACCACAACACAGGGCTATCATTAACGCGGCAGTTGCCACATACTTTCAGGACTTTGAGACACAACACCGCCGCGGGGCAGAATGGAGACACGGACACAAACATGGGGCAGATTCAGATTTTGCCGTTACCTTGAAGGGGCCACGCCAACGAGGTTGGGCCCCAGGCCGCGAAACAGGGACCTCGGCCCTTCTTTTTCAAGGATTGATCTGAAAAACAGTGAACACATCAATGGATGAGGCCAGCATAGGGTTAACGGAGTTAGCAGAGACTGTCAGAGCATGTTAGAGCACAGCTGTATCTCCATGCAAACTCTATTAAGAAAATGAGAAGAGGTGGCTTCCCATCAGGACATGTTGCCAAGCCCTGGTAACTTGAGTTGATTGGCATACATTTGGAAAACTGAGCCACCAACCCTGAGCGTCCCTCGGCTCGTTATGCCAGACACACCCCCCAAAGAAGTCTCTTTGTAACTAGTCATATTCGTTTCAGTCTGCCAGGGAATGTAAGGTTCATGTAACAAGAAGCACCTCCAGCGATCTTCAAGTTCAAGGAACCAGTTCCTATGTCAGTGACTGGTTTAAGCCTGCTTTCCAGCATGAGCATGCAAGCAAATGAATCTTCACAAGCCCACGACGAACAGACAAGTATTATGAAACGCTTTGTGTCTACAGACTTTTTTTAACTTGGCAACTCCACACTGAATGTGGCTGCAGTCATTTGAGTGTTACATAACACAAGCACTTAATGAAAGGAATACTGCCCCCCCTCTTTGCAGATCTAAGTATAGAACCAGAAGGTGCAAGTCGACCTAAAACAAAAATCTTAACTGAACCCACATCTTGTGGTCTGTCTGATCAGCTGACAAACTACAAATATAAATTTGTTCCCCTGGATTTAATCCGTGCGTGACAGTCCTTCCCCTAAAGATCGTGACATCAAATCACACGTTATAGGTGTCTAATTACAAAAAAAAACACCGTCGCTTTTTTGCACCTTTGTCTTGTGGTCATAAAGAAGCTCTTACCGTAGGACCTGCACCAGCCCTGGTGTAACAGTCCCTGGACGGATAACTCCGGTTCCACTTACGGTCCCCAGATGTACCTGGAAAACGGGTCTGAGGGTGAGGCCAGAGGACTGCAACCGTGTCTTCAGTACCTCCAATGGGCAGGTCACTATGGCCCCCACTGTCCCACTACACCTGAAACCAAAGCACACTTGTTGGGATCTCAGGATGTCGGACAATGTCCGGATCATAATAACTCCCCGTCAACACCGGCGCACGTTTCCCCTAAACACAACGCCCAGGATATTTCAGTCACGCAGGATGGTCAAAGGCTGTTCTCCCGCGCATCAGTAGAAAAAACCCAAACACATCTGGCGTTTGAGCTTTTATCTCTCAGGGATTATCTTCGTTCAGGGCATCTCTTTAGACATAGAAGTTCCAAGAGAACATTTGAGCGAGGCTATTAATTCATTCATCTCTCTCCTAAAACTTGATCAGCAGTTTTATTAGAAGCTTGGGACAGATTACACTAAGCCTGTAGCGTCTTGTGGCTGGAAAACTAAGGGTGCAAACTGTCCCTATCTCCACCATTGAGGCTGATAATAGCAGACGAAGGCCAGACTGGAGTCATTTTAAGCAGTTTCGCAGCTCACAGTGACCTCGACGGGTTTGGAGGTCAGTCCCTGCAAGTGTTTGGGCTGGAACAGAGCTCACGACCGCGACCGAAGCACGACAAGAGAGCAGGAAAGCAGCAGCCGCGGAGACACGGTGTCCCTGGCTGCACAGAGGAGAGCGCGGCTGCCGCGGTGTCGTAAATGAATGGACGCGTTTCATCATGGAGGCGAACGCTGCCCACGTCAGCCGGGCCGGGCCGCCGCTCCGGCCGCTCCTTCGGGACGGAAAGACCCACGAATGTATAGATTTATCACGTTCACACGCGTGCGTGTGTGGTGTTACGAAAGGTCGCGTGGCGCTAGCACGAGCTCGTGCGCCTCCCCGGCGCCGGAGCGTTAGCATGGCGGCTAGCCGCTCTCGACGGGCAACACGAGGAATAACGTGAAAATTGACAAGAGGACGCGACGACTCGGTAGTTTTAGAATAAAAATAAAGCGCCTGATTGAGACACGGGTTATGTAAGCCCGTGAGCTGTCAGCCCCGGCTCGAACCACTCACCCCCCAGCGAGCAGGTGTAGAAAAGTGTCCTTCTGCGCCATCGCTTCTTCCGAATCTTCCTTTTTTTTTTATTCGGTCGGTCGTGCTTTACGCGGCCACCATCGCCCCGCTGCCGTCGGTACCGGGCTGCGTTCGGTCCTGCCGCTGTTAATGGAGCTGTCTTGCTCCGGACGCGGTGACGTCACAGGACCGGGCGGGGGCGTTGTCTGTGACGTCGTGACACGTGCTCGAGCGCGACGACTCGCGCGGAGAAAGGGGGTGGGGGGTGTGCTTCCTGTTGCGACATTCCCACAACAACAGGGGTCGACTTTGACCTTGACCTTTGCAGCCCCACTGACCTTCATTCGTCGGTGACAAGGTCAGAGCCCGGAGGGCCTCATCAGGGGTGGCAGCCGCCACTCCAGCCAACTCTGATCCCACGTTGGGCGTAGAGCACCAGATGATGATATGTGTGACCTTTAACCCCCGTAAGACGCGTTAAAAAAGGAAGAAAAAAGAAAAAGCCTTTGTAAACAAGCGATCAAGACAAAGATCAAGGTGACACGAGAGCACGGGTGTTACGGCACGCGCGGTCCACCAATGGACGGCGGGCGATAACAACCGGAATGCGACTGTTGTTTTTCTAAATTTATCAGCCATTTGGACGTGGCATATTATTAGCCAGCCTCCGGCATCCACAGAACTGTGTCGCAGGCTTTGACAAACCGGTTAGACTGGTCCTCGGTTCCAGCGTGTTTTTGTTCTGTTCCATCGGGACACTCTGATCCAAATGTGCAAAACGTTTCTCATCTTATGTAAGTGACATTATTCAAAACTTATGGGCGGGAATTGTGTTTGACAAGGAGCGGTTTAAACACGCATGGTTCAAATTAGGCGATTAGATCTGCAAAAACATCACGGCGCACTTTGTTAACCTTGATGTTTTTAATTTGTTTGGTTTCTGTTCCTGAAAAAAGCACAGAGATGCCAGAGGTATTTGAAATAAACTTTAATAGATATAAACAACTCTACAAGGAATAAAAATAAAAACAAAAGTGGCAAGCAAGGGAAAAAAGAAGGACTGGCACATTGATTTCTGCACACTTAAAAAAAACTAGAATTATCAGGGTTCTAATGTGGCGTTTGACAGATAATACATCGGCAGTCTGACCTTTTACTGTAGCTGTGTAGCACTTTGTGGATTGTTTTTTTTTTGTCACTGTGGTGGATAAAAATTGTAAGAAAAGTTAATCAGTCACAAATACAGTCACTGTAAATCAAAACCAACATTAAATCCACTGAGGTCAAATGTGCCAGGTTCCCTGGTCTGTAAGACAGCGTGAGTGTTTGACTGGATAGCTTACGTTTACTGGAAGAATGTGTGGAAACCAACAGAGTCAGCTCGGGGAACCACTGGTGCAGCACTCGTGTCCCCACAGTAGGTGGTCAGAAATATACAAGAATGGAGGACGAGTGGAAGAAAAGAAGAACAGACAGCATTGTGGAGAAAATCCTGCATTTACATGCTACGATGATCACAGTGACAAAATCCTCACGTTAAAACGTCTGCTGACAACGGCCGACCTCCTGACTTGATGTCAGCCGGCGGAGTGTGTTTTGACCTCGCACAGAAACCCGCTGCGGAGACGTCGGCGTGTCCTGACTGCACCGCGCTAACCTCCGTCCTCCATCCATCACTTATTTAAAACCATCACGTCTAAAAGCGAACTCGGGTTCCGTTTGTGCTGACGCTCGGGGCGTGCTGCCCCCTCGCGGCCGACCGCGGACACTGCACCCGTGCGCCAGCGCCAACAGGAACAGCAGACAATGAGCTAAATTAAAAGGCTACGTCACAGAAACTCTTTGAGCTGCGAGGTCAGAGGAGGGACCCTGACCCCATGTGCCGTCGTGTGGCCTTTGGTTACCCACCAGGCCACCATCTGGATCAGCGTGTGCATAGTGCGGAGTGATTCCTGAATTTATAAAGTTAGAGATTACAATTGCAAAAGAGTCATAAAAACAGAATAAGAAACCTCACAGGAAGTATGGCCACTGACACAGGAGGCTGGTCGCAGGCCGAGCCAGCGTGGAAGTGTGAGCAATGCAGTCAGACGGGTTTTAACCCAAGAAGGATCCCAGAGAAACGCGAGGAGGAGACGGAGAGACTCGGGTGTACTGATTGTGTGATATGCTCGCTGGCACCGTCATTGGTAGAGCAGGTAGTTCTTGAGAGAAGCCGGCAGGGGCAGTCTATGGATTTCATTCAGACGGTCTCGTCCTAATGCCACGCGCACAGAACGCCTACACAGATCCATTAGAGAGAGCGGTTCAGCTGCGGAGAAGAGACAAAAAGACACGGGATGGATTTGAGTGCAGGTCATGTCAGCGGAGGAAATCGATTCTGTACAGGTAGGCCTAAGGACACGAGTCTCAGCGAGAGCCATGCCGCTGCTCTACAGTAAACCGTCCTCAAGCACGTAGCGCACGTTCACCTGCCACTTCTATAAAAGCTTCCCACACAGAAATACTGATAAGGACTTTTGGAGGAAGTCTGAACTTACGATCAAGTCCGTTTATGTAGCGGATCCGGATCTCGCAGTGTCCCCACACGGCGCTCACCACAGGGTACACCTTCCTGCCCTTAAGTCCTCTGAACGCCACTCCCAGATAATGTCCGTCCACTATGTATCCTAGCGTCCCCTCATCCATGTCCAAGACCACCAGGAAGGAGTCGGGAATGATGAAGGTGTCGTCTGGCTCCAGGAACGCCGGGTAACTTTTCCCGGGGTGATTCTTGCCGTCGTGGTACAGTTTACTTCTGCACAGGTCCCAGCCCCAGGACTCCACGTTGCTCCCCACCAAGGCCGTGTAGCCCACCGAGTGCAGCGGGGCGTCGCTGGTGGCCACGCCCACCACGGCGTGCGTGCCCCTCTGACGCATGGCCCAGCTGATCTCCCACACGTGCAGTCCCCGCGTGTAGCCAACGCGGCCCCTGATGGCGTCCGTGCTCTGCGCCACCGGGTGCCTGTGGAACACCAGCTTGTTGTCGTCCTTGACGAAGATGTTGAGCGAGCGGTCGTCGTTATTCCACGAGTGCTGGACCTGGACGTCCGGGCCGGCGGGCGGCATGTCCAGCAGCAGATCCAGCCGAGACGGCTTGGTGTGACTGAGGGCCTGCAGCTCCTGCTTCAGGGGACTGAATGCCGGGTCCCGCATATCAATGGTTTTAATGCCACCTGGGACCTTCTGCCCCATGCTCCGAGTGGGTACGGCACCTCCCTCTCCCTCCTCCCCCCTCCTTAAATATAAATGGGGGGAGTAATTGGCCACAGACCAAATCCTCCACCGTGCTTCTTCAACACCAGAAGCAAGTTTATGCTTCCGTGCCAGACGCAGGGGGCCACCGCCAGACTAGTCGACGCTGGAAGCCTAGCAGGAGAAATCAAAGAAACCGTGTTAATAATTTGACAAGACAAGCCTCCTTCCTGTTTGACCAAGAAACCATTATCAGGGTCACTGTATCTCAACAGCTTACTGGTGACAACAGGGTAATTGGATCATACAATTTGGAAAGGTTTCGTACTCGGAGAGGACAACGGCTGATATGAGCAGGACACCAGCCTGCTTTGTTCTCATGTGACATCTACATAAACAAGAAAACCGTCGCATGACCGAGAAATCTATAATCCAACCATCCGTCCTTCTGCTGTAAACTGCTGCTTAGTCCTGCTCAAGGTCGGGGGGGGCAAGAACAGTGAACCGACTGGACAGGAGCCACACCCTCCTAAGGATGGTTCAGAGTCTCCAAAGGACATGCGCATGGTACCTGGAGAACACACACGGGTCCAAGTCAAGTCCACACAAACAGAGTTGCTCAAGAGCGATTTTTCCCTTCACACGTCAAGAGCCACATCAAAACAAGAACAACTGGCTCTCACTGAAAAGTGTGTGCCGCTGACAAGACAACAGCCCAGTGGAGTTGTAGGTTACAGTTCACCGTTTAATAGCCAACAGGTTGCTACCTAGACAGCCTTACCCAAGACTCCAGTGACGCAGGCCGGCTGGTGTGACAACACCAAGCGTGAGACCGTACTCATTTCAAACAATTGGATACCATTGACATGACGACGCCGAGCGTGGGTGCCAAGTTGCTGAATTCTTTGATTAAACTGGTGAAGTGTTGAGTCTGCTGAATTTGTCATAAACTGGGCAGCACTCCTGTCTGGTAAACAGCTTTCTCAACAGGCTGTACCCAGAACCGCAGAAGGAAATTACAGGCAGATATCATGAGTTGACAAACGTAATGAAGAGACAGCGCCAGCCAGCTCAGATTTACACCTCAGATAAAGTTCACCAGGGTGAAAAATCAAATCCGCGCCGTTTGCGACTGAGATATGTACAAAAACATCCCGTATACCGAGTTACTGGAGTTGGGACCGACTTCATCACATAAATATTCAGTCACACATATTACACAAATGTGCCTGAGCCACAACTCTAAATCAATAATTACACAAGCTGAAAAGGCAGCAGTCCGAGTTCTCCTCAACCACACTTGCTAAACAGGGATACGCCCATTTTGTGTCCTCCTTTTGCTACACGAGTCAATTAGGACAGGAGAGCATAATGAGGGGGAGAAGCAGTCAAAGATCATTTGATTAGTTCTACTCAATTTCCATTAATTACAACCGCTCCAGCTTTTCCTCAAACTAGAATCAGCCACAGCTCCGCTCCGCCTTTCTAAAAAAAAAAATCACTGCCCTGATGTCTGCGCACGAACGAGAATCTGCCGATAAAGGGTTGATTGTGAACAAGCACAGCGAGGCCGAGAAAGAGCGCCTCTCCAAGCATCCACGGCCCAGTATTCCCACAATCCCCAAATACAGAGGTGGAAAAACCGCAGACCGTTCTTTTTACTGGTCGACTCGTCGGCGGGCGGGAGGAAACGTAACGTGAATCTTCCAATCTTTCCGCTCCTCTCGTTCCTTTTCTTTCATATCAAGCCCCGCGTCGGACAATAGCGCAAACACAAACACAGGATGTGGCTCCGTGGACGTGTCAGGACATTTCTCGGCTGCAGGTGTGACCGCAGCCGCTCTTTTTCGTACTCCTGCCCGCGTCTCTGCTGAAATGAGCATTGTGCTGAGGGGGAAATTGTGCTGCTGGGAAGTCCGCTCTAATTGAATTGTAGACAAGACTTCATTGAGTGGTGCTTTGGCTCTTCTTCTAATGCAAGTAAACAACCACTTAAATGGGTCATGTCTCTGCGGTGATCGGAAAACAGGGGCGAAGAGAAAGCAAGCGGCGGGTGTTCAGCATCTCAATGTAAACAATCTCCTTTTCAATGCCTGTCCGGCATTCAGGGGGAGCGCAAACGTGTTAATTTGCACCCTCGCCCAGAGGCCGGGGTTTACCGCCCGCACCCTCCGGAGGGCGAACCCGCGGGACCCAGAACACGTAGGGGTGCACCAGAAACCAAGCAAAGCACAAAGGGCCTTTCTGAACTTCACCTTGAGCTTCACAACAAACACGCCCAGCAGCAGAATAGGGATACACTTGTGTTGCGTGCTTGCCTGGGCCGGTCAGGGGCTCCCGGGCCCCCCGGGCCGGTCGAGAGCTTATTAAAATGCAAGAGGGAGGGTTTGTTGGCGCTGCCGGGCCAAGGAAACACTCGTCTCTGTTGTCAAGCTCCAGTAAACCGGGCCCACCTGAACCCAAACCCGCGCTTGTTCGTTGACCGACCGGGCGCACAAAGCCGGGGGGGCTGAAGGACGGAAGCCAGCTGATGTTTGAAGCTGACCAATCTTGAGCGGCGACACCAGCGGACCGGACCCAGAGCCGCCGGGCCGGGGAGCGTTTCTCCTGCTGCGGCAGAGCAGGTCAGGCCCGTCTCCATGGCGACAGGGAGGACACCTTGACTCAGGGAGCACGCGGCAGCCGTCGGGGACCCCGGGGAGGTCCGGCCCACCGGCGGGGACAAAGGCTTCGACGCGGCTCTGCCCGCGGATGACGGAGCACCGCTGGGGCCACGTGACGGCCCGTCGGGAGGCGGGGCCCCGCGAGCATCACGGCGGCCCCTCCCGGGGTCCCCCGGGTCCCCAGGTGGCCCCGGACCCACCTGGGGACCCGGGGGACGGAGGCCTCGCTCCCCCTCGCGCATGCTAGCTAACGCACGGGCAGCTCCAGGTGAGGGCTCGCGGGGCAGCCCCCGGTGACCTCACCTGCCGCTCGCGCCCCCCCCCCTAACAAAAACACTCGGGATCCACGTTCAGGCGTCACCGGAAGCGTCGCGTGAGGTGAGGCGACGTTTTCGCTCCGCCGCGAGCGCAGAAGGACGCTAGCACGAGCAGCGACAGCACGCGAGTCACGTCAGCGCGAGCGGCTTTTACCACCTAAAACAGACGCACGCGCCGGGAGGAGGAGAGAGAGAAAGTGGGGGGGGGGTCGCACCCGCGAGTGCCGCCGCCGCTGTCCTCGCGGACGGGCAGGTGACTGTGATGTAAACCCTCACGAGCTGTGGCCGCTCGGCCTCAGGTGGGGGGGCTCGAGACCCGGGCCCGGCCCAGGTGAGGCCGCGGGCTCGCGCCGTCTTACCTTCGCCACCTCCGGACGGTAGGTGGTCGACGATGGCCGCGCTCGAGCGTCTCCTACGTCACGTGGTCAAATGCTCCCAGCTGCTACGGCGCATTGGCCCCGCCCCCCCAGACCGGAAGTGCGCCTCGCTGGAATAAAGTCGCTCCGACTCCTGAACCGGGTTTAATTATCTCTGTTAACGTGAACTCGTCTTTATTCTCTCTGTTAACGTGAACTCGTCTTTATTCTCTCTGTTAACGTGAACTCGTCTTTATTCTCTCTGTTAACGTGAACTCGTCTTTATTCTCTCTGTTAACGTGAACTCGTCTTTATTCTCTCTGTTAACGTGAACTCGTCTTTATTCTCTCTGTTAACGTGAACTCGTCTTTATTATCTCTGTTAACGTGAACTCGTCTTTATTCTCTCTGTTAACGTGAACTCGTCTTTATTATCTCTGTTAACGTGAACTCGTCTTTATTATCTCTTTTATCGTGGACCCGCGGGACCCCCCAGCGTCGTTACCCCCCCCGACGAAACCACATGAACCCGAGCCCCTGGTCCATGAACCCAGCCGGATCACGGGGTTCGGTTCGGTTCTGTTTCACTGCTGATGCTGATGTTTGTCCTGAGACGTTCTGACACCAGCGTAACTCAATTGCACTGGAAAAGTGCTGGTAAAATCCAAGTATTTTCCTTTCGAAATGCAATAGAGTTAATGACTTACAATTTAATACAGCAAATACTCTTTAATTTCAATCAGTCCTATTTATGACAGTATTCACAGAACATTGTTATTGTTTGATTTCCTAAGGGGGTGCATGTGATATGTTACAATGAGATGAGATGAGAGCACACAGACCTTTGCGTGACTCAAATTCAAACATTTGGTTGCTTCACATGTATGACTTTGTTGTTCGTTGATCCACAAGCCGCTGCATCTGTCACACAGGGGTTGGGGGAAAATACAGAACATGCTGGAGATTATAAATTATAAAACACACCCGGAGTGTGTCACGGTGTGTGCATCATGCAAAATGACACAGGTACACGCGCAGTCATTCATGACGTCAGCAGCCAACATCAGTGAGAGGAGCTTCTGTGACGTCAGACTTAGTTTTGTACAATGAGTGGAATTTAGAATTTTGATTGTGTAATTGTGCCCTCAGTAAACGTAATTACTGCTATTTTACGGAAAACAATTAAGAGAAGGAATGAAAATGAGTCACAATCTCAGCTAAACTGAAAATTGATGAGTAACAATAAAACTGTTCTGATATCATGTAACATTTATCATTTGCACAGGATTGGTAAAAATATCCAACTGAATGTTGTGCCTTCGTGACCGTTATTTAAAAGACGTATGTGGACTTATATAACAAATAAAAAAAACAACTTTGTTGTTCTTTCTTATCCTGTCTGCTGTTGTTGTGTCAGAGAGAGGTGCAGATGCTCCGTAGGTTCAGCAGAACAGATAATAAACTTGACTTTGAACTTTTCCCTGTTGCCATGTTGCTGATTATGTGCATTTTCAGTGTCTTTCTCGGGATACTGACCTAATTACTGGGCCTTGCTGAAACAACACAATGCACAGGTACAAAGTGTTCACTGAAAGGGTCAGAGTTGCCTGTATTTATATGGATGCCCTCTTTTCCTGGTTTGAGAATGGATGTGAATGAATGAGAAAGAGGTGTTATAATGCGCTTTTATGTATTTAATGCCAATTCATATCTGTAGTTAGACACTAGTGCCACCTAGTGGTCTCTCAAGGACTGACACCTTGAGCTTCAGAGCCACATGGTTTAATTCAAATAAAACTTTCAATTTCAAGAACCGCAAAATGTGAGTGGCACGGGTTGGTGAATGATATGGACAATAGTGAAAAACAAGTGAATATTCATGTGGAGCTGGACATGTTGTCTTTTTCCCCAAGTGGAAATGACCTTACGTCTACTCAGTGTGACTGGACCAGGGCTCAGCTTACATCCTGGCTCGGTGGGGTGAGTTACCATCCCTTCCGCTTGTCTCCCAATGAAAAAATATCCCATTTTCCCACACAGCAGTGGAACGTTGTGCTGAGCTGGGTGATATCTCCACGCTGGAGGAGGGGAGTGCAGACATGCTTATGCCTCCCTTTTAGAAACCATCATTTCAGCAGGATCAATAGTACGCCCCACTCTCCAGCTGACAAAGTGCACTGCCTCCGTTTGAGGGTGGGGGTGGAGGAGGAGGGGGGGGAGGGAGCTGCAAGGCACATCCGTGCAGCCAGAGGTGAATGATTGCATGCTGCGTCAGACACTCCTCAATAAGATGCAGTTTTTGAGGAGGGCCAGTGGGTGGAGGCTGTCCTCAAGCAGAGGTTGCAGTTGCAGGGGAACATACTGATGAAGCCACAGAAGCGGTTTCAGCTGTCAGGCGCTCGCAGGGCTTTACGGCCTCGCAAACCCGCCAGGAGATGAATAAAGATCTGCAGCCAGTGCGGCTTAAAAATATTCTCGCCTGGTTTTGAATCGTCCCACACCTCTCTGACTGTACCGGAGGTTCAAATAGAATCGGGCTGTAGGTGAGAGCACATCTCCTGTGTCAGTTGATGGCTTGCAATATAAAACCCGTACAGTCAAGTTTTGGGAAGCAAAAGTACTGGTGCAGCAGTACATTTCAAGGCCTGGAGTTTTGCACGCAGCGAGGTTTAGAATATCACAACAGTTCTCCATTAGCTCTCTACTTAATCAGAATAAAAGAAAATGAAACGTTGAATGTGTATGAAATGAGGAAAACAGCCGGGAAACACACTGTCACCTTGGTTCCTCTTGGAGTTTCTTTGCGCCTGGGAAGGCGTCGTGCACTTGGAGAGAGGTGCACCACTGCAGGATGGGGGGATGTGGATGGGACAGGACGTGTGGTGCAGTACGAGCATCCCCTCCGCTCACTTCGCTGCTCATTCGTCAGGTTGCCTGCAGACGTGAATGCTGCATTGCTGCTGAGGCACAGTGAGCCAACCAGGAGCGGAAACTGCACACCAGGGAAGAATCTCAGGTGGAGAACAGAGTCGGTGCTGCTCTGTCCTTCCCTCGCAACTGCAGAAGAGTGGATCGTGTTCCGTTGGTTAAACTTTAATCCGAGCTGTGGGTTTCAGGTCACTGATACGACATGGCGGAAACAAAATTTCAGTCCAATCAGCAAATTTGGTCCTTCACTGTTGAGTGTGGTTTGTTTTCTAGTGATGATCAGAACTGGACAAATCATGTGATTCAACCCCAACGTTGGTTAAAACACAGCTGACAGGAGAGTTTGTCTCCCCGTAAAAATCCCCATATTATCCCAGTCAAGGTTATATCCAGCCCAGGGAAATGAATTAGTGCCTTTAAAACTATTGACGATTCATTGATGGCAATTTATGGGCTTGCCAACAGCTAATTGCCTAAAGGTGGAGAGCAACAGGGGTGAGAGGTGAAACGTCGAGGCAAAGTTTACTACTTTTGTCTTTAAATGCAGTAAAACACAGAGAGTAATTCCGAGTTTCTCACGGAGCAGCAGAGTCATTTGTCAAGCTCAGCTGCAGCCGCGGAGATATTTTTAAAAATCAGACAGACGAGACAAATCTGCTGCGAGAGAACATATTTGTCGCCGCCTGTTTTCGACATTTTCTGTAGGAAATTCAGGCCGAGTGTCTGCTCGGATGATTAAAAGTTGTTGTGGAGGACAGGTTCAGCAGCACCGCAGAGAAATAAAAAGCCACTCGCTCTTACTGCGGATGACAGACACTAACAGCGAGATTACAGCATATTTAACGAGACACATCCCTTCTAAAAAATAATCTACATCCAATATTTATGTACTCTTGTTAGATTTATTTTATTTAGAAGAAAAGAAAAGAGAAAAGAGATGAGCTTAAAGGGTAAAAAGCTGACAAATATGACCTTGTGTTGTGTAACACATGAGGCTAAATATTTCATTATTTCAGCTTCACTATGTCTTAAACTACTAGAAACATTGATTCTGAATATAAACGACTAGAGTGGTATGGTGCATGATAGATTTTTTGATACTACAATATAAATTCTATAAAGTCTAATTAACTGAATAGATATAAACTGAGGTGTCATTTATTGCAGAATTCAGCTGGTTCCAGAATTCATGTCATTTGATTAGTTTTATTTGATAAAATAAAGCATTCGATTTGAGGTTTTAGTCCAGGGTGCAGCATGCATGGGCCGTCTTCTGCAGCTCTGCAGTCTCACGCTGAGGTGAACCACGTGAGCCGTCCTGCCAAGCAGCGCTGGTCTTGCCGGAATCTTCGTCAGAAGAGATCAAAGCAAGACGTTTCCCGGTAAAACACCTCAGTTCATTTATCCGTGTACCTGCCCTCACTGGAGATTCAAAGGGAGATCACAAAGCTGGCCACCAGAGCCACAGCTTTCATAATCCTTTACTCCTAAAGCCCTGTCACATCTCCTCCAAATCCCCGCGGGCCTCCGGGGGTCGGTTGAGGCGATCGCCCCCTTCCTCAGCTGAAGGTAATGGAGTATTCCTCTGAACTAATGAGTAAACCAGTTGAGCCGCTGAGCCTTTAAATCAATGTGTCTATTATCTTTTCCACAGAGATCAATGAAGCCGGTGAATGAAGGCAAAAAAAAAAAAAAAACAGCTGATTACAAACTCCATCACCTCCCTGAGTCAGGAATGTTCATCCCTGGATAACCTGCCTCGCCCCATCATCAACACCAGCCCTCTGGTGACGGCGAGTCGAGGCCTACGTCAGCCACGGTCACCCCCCAACGTGGTCCTCGCAATCCGCGGCTAATGTTATGATCAGCGGAGAGCCCGGGGCGCCGTGGCGACGGTAGCCAGGTAAGGCAGAGCGAGGTAATCTAATAGGACGTGTTATCAGGCCCTTCCTCATGGCTTATTCATCACGGGGGATGCCATTACTGAGGAGGGTGTGGGTGTGGGAGGGATGTGCTAGAGGGGGCATTTTCCCCCGGTGTCACAGAGTACATGGAGAGGACGGGCGCCGCTGCAGCCCAGCATGCAGGTCGCCCATGCAGGAGGCGCTCCATCGCCAACGCAAACTGTTGCGGACGGACACTTTTCATCAAGCGGCGTCATGGAGAGAGGCGCTCCATTACCGTTCCCCCCGATTCAGCAGTATGTGCCAACGGCGCGGGACCCCGCAAGGGCGCGTCCAAACTAATCACGAAGAAAGGCCTTAATATAATACCAAACACCCCGGCCCACCTTGACTCCACGCCTTCGGTGTAAATGAGATGCGGGCAGGACAAAGGATCACAGGGTTCAGCTCGGGACGCAGCGTCGATGGGGCGACCACGCCGCTGCAGAGAGCGGCCGAGGAGGCGCGGAAATGCAGCATTCGCAATCGCGGGGGCCGCCATGTTCCCAATAAAAGCCAACCCGCAGTAGCCGCGGCGGAAAGTTTGGCGATAGTTGCTTAATTCGCGCCGTTAATCGCAATGCAGGATGTCACCGGCGGAGCGGGGCGTTACGGGAAAGCGGGAGGGAGCGCGTAGAAAAGGTAGGGATTCGATTTTTTAGGATTTTAGGATTAGTTAAGAAGGATTCGGGTTAAAATGTGGCTTTAAGGGGTGAAACATTTCTCATCTGTACGTATCATTTACTTAAACTTATTAACAAGTTTCTATCAAGTTATAGGAGCTGCGAGCGGTTCCTCACACTCACACCCCAGAGCTGCATTTGTTGTTGAGTGAAAATGAATAAAAGAGGATGGAGAGCCGTGCGTGTGCACCCAGGGCTCTCTGCTTCCACACAGGAGTGTTGGGATGGGGATGCAGACGAGGAGGAGGAGGAGGACAAGGAGGAGAGGTGGAGAGAAGACTGATGAAATGCGTGCACGCAAGCATGCACGCACGCACGCACACGCGCACACTGACCCTGGAGGCTGCGTTCCCCTTTAAAAAGTCCCATCCCACACAGATACGCAGAGCTCATGCAGGATCTGCTGCGGCAGAGGGGGAACACTGCTGAGCTGTGCAGTTTATGCTGCCAGCACTCGTGCAAAGGAGAGGGGGAGGAGGGGGAGGAGGGGTGGTGGTGGTGGTGAGCGTATACTGAAGGAGGAGGAGGAGGAGGAGAGGGAGGAAGAGGAGAGAGTGCAAACAATGTCATTCTGTTCAGCAATGCTGCAGTCAACTTTGCCTCGCCACGAGGACACAGCACCGGCAGCCGCCTGGCTCAAAGTTTCGCCGCCGTCCATCCCGACAAGGACCCCCCCCCCCCTCCCACCCCTCCTTCCCCTGGACCAGGAAGCAGGTAAACACTTCTTTCCTCCTTCGGCATGCGGGTCTCTAATTCGCCTGCGACGCTTCCTAAACGCGCTTGGCGGGAGTTGATGCGAGTGTGTCAGTGTGCGTGGCTGCAGTGTGGAAGCTTCCCCTGCCTCCTCTGCACCAGCCCGAGCCAGGCAGGAGCCCGCATCACCCCCCCCACCACCACCACCACCCAACCCCCCACCCCTCATCCATGTTTAACGCGCGCAACGCGGGCTGGAAATAGCAGCTGGCAGAGGGGAGCTTTTCGGAGGCAGAAGTAGTAAAGGGAACTTTTGCATTTGCTGGTGTTTGAGGGGAGAACGGGCCGTCTGGAGGCTTGAGAGGCGCGCCGGTGGACGTCCTGATGAAACGAGGACGAGGCTACGGTGGCCTGCACGGGACAGGGCAGCCGTGGCGCATCCTTGAAGTTGTGCAGGACTTTTTCCGCCGTGCTTAAAGTGGACAGCAAAAGTCTTGGGAAGACTTCTGCACAGAGTTTGGGGGGAGGGGGGAAGGGGGGGGCCGAGGCTTTGGCGCAGTCAGTGAACTTGAAGAGGGGGACGGCGTCTCGCAGCAGACGCTCCTCCTGCTCCTGGCTCGCTCCCGCCTCCGCGCAGGTGAGAAGGCGTCCCGCGTGTGCCTTCAGAGCGGGCTTTGCGCGGCGGGGACGGGCTCGGTTCGGTTCGGTTCGTTCGAGGTGACGGCGAGAGGACCTTGAGAAAGGGTGGCCCTGCGGCGCGGCAGTGGTGCGGAGCTTCTATTCTTGGTGTTGCATTTCTCCCCCCGCTGCAGGCAGGTGAGTCTGAGGGACGAGGCCGAGCGCAAAGTCAACACAAGGTCCGCGCGGCGCCTCCATCTCCGAACATCTGCAGTTCTTCCGCTGGCGCTTTCGCTGGGGGGTGGTGCAGCGCCGCCGGCGACGGGAATTGCCGCACTCACCTGATGTTCCTTTCGCCCCCCCCCAACCCCCCCCCCCACCCCCTACTCATCTCCAATATCTCTACTGTAATCTCTCTCAGGGGTACAGTTGCCCAGCAAACCTCCTCAGGTCCTTGCATCCCTCTGACTGTGTGACTGCACCCCCACTCCCCAACACACACTCACAGCATCACCACCACCAACCCAAATCCACTCGAGCATGCATGCAGCGCGCGCACGTACATGCATGCACACGCACACACTGCATCCTCCTAGAGCAATATGCCTGTATGACTAGAGAGCCAGTAGCCGAACAACAATCCTGCATTGTCCTGCAGCAGCAGATTTCCTGCAGTGCTGGCCTCTAATAGCGCACGCGCGCACACACACACACACACACACACACACACACACACACGCGCGAGCGTGCACGCACGCACACACACGGAAGCACATCCTTCTCTCTGACTCAGACACTTGGTCATGTGATACAGTGATGGTAAAGTGATGGAGGGTAGGCTGTCTCACTCTGGACTGGACCAAGATGTGTTCAGAGTCAGAACAAAAGGAAAGAAAAGGAAAGAAAGATGAACACACACTCAGCTCACCCACCCCCCACACACACACACATTACCACCAACCACCACGATGGTGCATTGTCCCATTCCAGCACTCCAGTCCCGATGATGTAATCAATGCAGCAAGCTTTGAACTTGCAGGGCTACCCCCACCTTCTCTCTTCTCTCTCTCTCTCGCTCACTCACTCACTCACACACACACACACACACTTAAGTTTTGAGGTCTTAGCTGCAGTCTGTGTCCCAGGTAGGAAGATGAATACATTACAGTTTTATCTGTTGGTTTATCCACTAAAGCGGGCCTGCCTGGTGCCTGCTCATAACTCACTCTTGTGAGAAATAAAAAAAACGTACTGACTTTGGCCACTCTTTTTTTTTTTCTTTCGTACTGGCATGGAGTCAAAAATTGGTTGTGCAGTGCAGCCCTGCATCACTTTGCGCTAATTGCGTTCAGTAGGGGGGAAAGACAAACCACCAGCCGGCGCTGAGAGTATGCGTGTGTGTGTGTAGCAGCTCACCGACTTTGGTTTTTCATTGATAAGGTCACCGCTCTGTGGACTACAGTCTGCAGCAGCAGTGATGTACAGCGCGCTGCTTTAGCGACGCCTGATTGGATCCATATTGTAGCGGTAGAGTTTTGCTGAGCTGGTTCCTGCCACTGGACTCAGAATCTGCCTAGTGATCAGCTGCATCACTGATGCACTGGCACCCCCCCCCCACTGCAAGTTGAAACAGTAGAGCATCGCTGCATAATCAGCAGTTGTGAATGCTGATGATTCTGCACATTTGATAGCTTCAGTCAACCCTGGCGTGTAAACCTCAAACTTCCTGATCCACCGGACGCTCTTCTTCAAATTCCTTAAATGGTCCAGGTGTGTCCTATCCGTACCAACCCTTTGGAAATTATTTGCAAAATCATGTGATTTTTAATCAGTGGGTCTGACTCCATCACAGCGCTACGTGGGCGCCTAGCGGCGGTCCTCGGTACTGCCCCCCCAGAACGGTAACAATAAACAGACCTGACATAGATTCGCTGCATTCAGCTGCAGCAAACACTGCAGCTTAGTTATGGAAGTTCACTGACCGATTTAGAACGCAGAAAAGTTGTTTCAACTGAGATCCAGACTAAAAAATTATTATTGATTTAAAATAACTTTAAATCAGCAGAACATTAAATGCAGCGTCAGCTATGAATGAGGAAAACCAGTACTTTTGATCTTTTTATCAATACTACAATACAAGACGCTGCTTGCTTTTAATACTACCTAAAACACTGTGTTTTCAGTTTTAACCAATTATGTACTATGTTATAAATGAATGAAACAACAGCTCTCCTCTTTTTTCTCAAATGTACATTAGCTGACAGAAACCTGACCTGAAAAGGCACCTGAGATTCAGGGTCTTCTGGTCACGGTTGGTTGGAAATTAATATCTGGCACGCATCTGGCAAAAATAGGACAATGACGACTTTATTAAACTCCTCTATCGTTGTTCAGCTCCAGACAGGACAGACAGACTCCGACACCTGCTGGGACGGACCGGACAGGAAGCAGTTATTTGCGTCCTGTGATCTGAGCAGCACGACCATTTTGAAACTTTGCTTTCGCACATTTTTAGCGAATCCCTGTTTTGGGAACTTTTTTTTTTTTTCTTTTTTCTGGGACCCATCTTCACCTTCACATAATGCCTGCACGCCTTAAGAGCTCTGAAAGTAAAAGCTGTGTTTGCTGAGCAGGCTGAGTCATCCTGGGTATTTTTTTCTGGGTTTCCCCCCTGTCTGATCCTTCTGCTCCTCCCACTCTGCTCCAGGAACAGCCTCATGCACCCAGCCCGGCTGTTGGTGGCCCGCAGGAACATGCCTTGACTTGTTGCACTCCCCGAGTGAAACAGAGGGAGGGAGCGAGAGACACCCGGAGCCAGGGAGAGAGAGAGGGGGAAAAAGCCTTGTGGTCAGCAGTGTGAGCCCTGCAGCAGCCCCGGACGGACGGACGGACAGACGGACGGAGGGACTGGGGGGGGCGGACGGACTCCTGCTGATGTCAGAGGCTCCCTGTACGGAGGGTCTGGACAGGAGCGCTGCGCCGCCGCGTCCTGAGAGGTGAGTGGCCTGAGAACTGTGCACCATATAACGTTACACTCCAGAAACCGCTGTGTCAGGGACAGAGGAGCAGCATCGGGCGCCGGTAGGGCTGAAGGACCCCCCCCCGCGCCACCGTTAGTTTCACGCGCCCCGCTCTCAAATTGTGTGGATGCGTCCATGCCGACCTGCTGTTGCCAGGGAAACCGCACCAGAAAGGTCACGGCGCAATGAACTAACGCGGAAGTGACACGTTGACCCCCGCCGCCGGCCCCCTGACAGCACCTCGGGGGGGGGCCGCCACCATTTGGCTGATGCTCAGGCCCAGCAGGCAGCGCTGTTGAGGGGGGGGGTCCCAACACCGTGATGGGTGTGTGTGTCTGTGGGGGGGGGGGCAGGCCTGAACAGTGGTGGTGAGCTCCGTTTGGGCGATGGTCGTCACCAGGGCGACTGGGTTGTCTGGCGACCACCTGAAGGGGGGGGCAGTGATGATGTCACACAGTGTTTCAGCATCAGCAGGGTTCAGGAAGAAGGATCCGCAGTGTGTGTTGCATGTGTACATAAATACTAGGACCCGGCTGAACAAATATTAACTCTTAGACCAGACAGAACGTCTGTCTGTCCGCCTGTCTGTCTGTCTGTTTGTCTGTCCGTCTGTCTGTCTGTCTGTCCCCATATGAAGGCCGACAACAAACTACCGTATATATCTGTGACACCTAATACAGCAAACACGTTTAATTGACCAACTTCCTGTTTGTTTTGAAACGATTATGATGCGCCTGCTGCAGGAAATTCAAATTCCAGGATAAAAGGAGACAACTAAACCGACATTAAATCAACGAGGGCAGCGAGATTCAAGGCGGGTCAGATGGATTATTAAAGACCGGCGCCGTTGACACCTCATCGCCTCAGTACAGGACTAATTAGCGTCCTCGTGAAGGTGCGCCGCTGATTGGGCGTATCGGGTTAATTGAAGGATAAATTAAGTGGAGAATAACAGATGAAACGCTGCAAATAGACGAGCAGTTAATGACAGCAGCTCAGTCTGAACCGACCAGGACCAAGACGCGTTCCCCCCCTTTCAGAGGTTGATGTGAAAGACAGAGTGATGGAATCTGATCGATGATCCAGCGGGGGGAGGGGGGGTCGTTTGTCTAGAATTCCTCTACCCCCGTATTGGGGATTACGTCAAGCTCTCGACAGGAAGGAATTCCTGCCATCATGTGCTCGGCCACAAAGACGCAAGCATTCGGCCTCCAGGGGTCGGGCCGCGGGGGAGAGTGTGTGTGTGTGTGTGTGTGTGGAATGGGGGGGGGGGGGCTGCGTATTACTCGTCAGTCACCGATGAGACAAACCCCATCACTGTCAGGAGTCGTCACCCGGCTGATGTTTTCCTGAAATTACAATAGACGGTAACGCAAACAAACGAGGATCGGGCCGCCACGGACGCGAGGAATGCTGTTACACAACCGGAGATGCGTCACCGAACGCAGACCCGGGGAACCACAAATAGACGAGCGGAGACAGAGGATGTCGGTCCATCTGTAGTTTCTCCTCCGCTCTCCGTCTCATGTTTCCCTCCCTCCATTCATCCGCTGCAGGTCGCTCCCTGGCGTCCACGCCATCCTGTCAGCAGGGCCCCGCTGGGGGAGGACAGCGAGGGACGGTCAGACGGCCCCAAAAATAGCACTGCGGCGGACGAACGTAAGTGATACCGAAGGTGGGGGGGGGGCTAACTTCACGGCCATGCGAACATAAAGCCCGCGGGCACACACGGGCACACGTATAAATAGACGAGAGGCGAATCGAACCGAGCTTTCTGTTGCAGAATCATGAGTCATGACAAGTCTATTCTTAGTGTGTGTGTGTGTGTGTGCGTGTTTGTTGGGGGGGGGGTTGTGTTTTTGTGTGCACTTAAACTGATGCTGCAGAAAAGGAAACAGGACAGACATCAGTGTTTCCAAGAGAACTTTCATCTCCACCCCAGAGCGGCGGAGCCCCAAACGCAGCTGATTGTTGTGCAATTGCTTCTCAGATGTTCAGCTGCAGCCCGGACGCTGCCGGGGAGGCGCAGGCAGGCGGCGAGGGACGGCGGCTCCTGTGGGTGTTTCTCTGGCAGTGTCTTAGCTGGTTGTTGTGAGGAGTGAGAACGAAGCAATCAGCAAGTATACTGCCGCAGAAATTCTTCGCAATAAGAGGCCCCACCCCCCCAGACACCCACCCACCCACCCACCCCGGGGAGAGGAACGAGCACCGGAGCCCCGGAGCGAGGGTGGATTCTGCTGCCGTGAGCGTTGAGAGAGCGGCTTCTTTGCCGTAGGGGGCCTCGGCCACCTTCACCCTTGCAGCGGGGGGGGGGGGCAAACTTAAGCCTGCCTGTCAGTTCTTCGAGTCGGTCCTCTACCGCCCCCTAGTGACTGAGACGACACCCGGTGTGCATTGACTGCACCGAAGCTGCAGCAGGATGTCAAAGTTTAAAGCTGTGCCAAAGAAAACACAAATAAAAGCTACACGATGACGAGTCCCTTCAGCTGCTTTGTCTTGCATAAACCGGTTACAGAAATCCATAAAACCACGTTGCCAAGCAAACACACTACCTTCAGATTCTTAAGGTCACACTGGTGTGGTGGATCTTTAACCCCCCCAAACTAAAACTCGTTAGCCTCCTTTAACTCGAGATAATCTGTGAGAAAACTTTGGATGAGTACCTTTTTAAAAAGGTGTCTAATGACTAATGCTGCAAGATAAGAGAGCGACTGTGCCGCGGCTGCTGAAAACATGATTCATAGCTCGCTCTCCGCTGCGGCGCTTCATCACTCTGAGGGTCAGGCAGGTTGTATGCCTGTAGGAGGGGGTGCAGAGAAACAGCCCGCTGTCTGCAGCTTGTTTGTCTGCTACACCGTTGATGCACAGATCATTTCCAAGCACGTCTTCTAAACCTTTTTTTTTTTTTTTTTTTGTCTTTCTAATGGGTTTAAATGTGACTCAGCACATCCGAACTGGAAAACAATCAGGGCTGAAGCAGAGAGGGATGCAGGGGCTGACATAACACCGTTTTTTTTTTTTTTTTTAAAGAAGCTTTTTTTTTTAATCTGGAATGTGAAGGTTTGAGCCGTCCTATTTTAAACACTTCTGCCCAGAAGTGGGGCAGGCTTTAAATGTGTCAGGATGGCACAGCCGGTGCATACGTGCTGCTGGAAAATGGGAAACGGATGAATGATCCCGATGACTAAAAGGATGAACATCCATGAAGTGGACCGCTGACCCCAACACCACTGAACGCTACAGCCTGCGGCCAGTGTAGTGAACTTGATTCCTGAGTTATTACCACCAGAGGTAATCCATTCCTTTCAATCTAATCCAGTCCAAACCAATGAGTCCTTACTGGAAGTCAGCAGCACATCCCTCCATCTGTCTTACAATCTGAACCAGACCTGCAGGGTGGGGGGGCTAACACATTTACCAGGCTGTAAAATCAAATACAGTATTCACTGAACTCCGTAAAGTCAGATAATGCTGCATTCACAATCCAGCTGTGTTGTGTAATAACTGGTCTCTGCACACATCTGTCCTTACAAACCTGACAGATGTGCACACCAATCTGATTTTTATAGAGCAAAATGCATCACTTATAACTGATCCACCGTTAGTTTCCTGTGTACTTGTGAGGAGCTATTTAGGTGTTTAAACTGTGGACTAAATACATCAATCAATATTGCAGGCAGCTGATAACTAGAATTATATATATATATATATTCCTATTTTTCATTCTTTGCTAAATTGTTCCAGGAGATCCAGCTTTGAACAGCTGAGCTGAAGTGACTAATTCAAATATATGGTCTATTTTCAACTCAGCATTTCAACATCGTCTATTTTGAACAGTGTTGTGCAAGGACAGTTCAGAAAAAAAGAAAAGAAAAGAAAAATCAATGCACAACCACTTCTGGAGTTGTGCAGGTAAACAAACGTGTAGAATAATCTTTCACAGTTGACGCAAAGTCCACTAATTCTAATTCCATTAGATGAATTGAGACTTTATGGTCTGGGAGATATAAATGCAGTTCTAGGCTGGCGGATATGGACCCTTTTAGGATATAAATATGGTGCATGTGATGCTGCTGCTTTGAGCAGAAACGGTTCGAGGCATCTAAGGAAATAAGGAAGAGTAGAAAAGCCTTCTAATCTGATCCAGCCTAACTCAAGTCTGCATGTGACCGGCGCATTATGCACAAATGTGAGCACATGTCAGCTCCAGGTTCACGGGGGGGGGTCATTTGGGTCACACCGGGAGAGGAACGATGCTTTGATTTTAACCACCAAAATCAACTGTGCGCGCTGTCCCTTTAGTACAGACGCGCTGTGGGTTGTGCCTTGGCTGACAACCGGGGGGGTGGGGGGTACGGGTGTCCATCGCAAGTTGTCATGCGCTGTGTGATAGAGTGACACAAGCACGGACAAAAATAAACGTGCATGAGCGCAGCGCCATGACCAGCTGACCGACTTCTGCTTTCGCTCCGGCTGGCGCAAGAAGGGGCGCAGGAGCGGCGAGGGAGGGGTTAAACGCAAAGAAAAGCGCGACTCGGCCGACCGAGGAGTAAAGTATGGGGACGTCCGTCAGGTCACATGGCTGAGCCCTCCTCCGATGTCAAACTTTCACGGAGATGTGACGCTCTGTCGCACTAACGATGGAGAACGGGACGCACACGGTGGTGTATTTGTCCGAACAGGTGGTCGTCTTGTTTACGTGCGCGCTGTCGTTTGTGGGCTCGTCGCTCATCATCCTCACCTTCATCCTCTGGTCGGACCTGAGGACGACCCCCCGGACGCTCCTGGTGTTCCTCTCGGTGTCTGACTGGCTGTCCGCCGTCTCTTACGCGTTCGGAGTCTGGAGAGTTTTCCGCGCCGACTCGCTGGACTGCACCATCCAGGGGGCGATATCCACCTTCGCCAACACCAGCTCGTTCTTCTGGACCGTCGCCATCGCAGTTTACCTCTACATCTTCATCGTCAGGTCCAGCCAAAGAGTCGCCGACAGCCTGGTGCTCTTTTTCCACCTCGTCAGGTAATAAAGTTCGGCTCCTGATTCTAATGCGAAGTTTGAACATGCCCCCCACCCCAAAAGCACCCTGGGAAATTGAGGCAAAAGCTCTTAAAAACTTAAGAACAATCCACAGATGGGGAATCTACAGTGAACCTGCAAAAAAAAAAAAATTGATGGTAAAAGTTATTTATACACAGAAACGAACCCAAACAGTTTTCACAGTAGGTTAAAATGGAGAAGTGTCACTCCTCTCTAGTTGTGTGGTAATTAAATTTAAACTTTAAACTAGCTGATGACGTTCACTTGAAAACCATGATCCGGTTTGAGTTGTGTGTGTGTGTGTGTGTGTATGTGCGTGTGTGTGTGTGTGTGTGTGTGACCTACTAAAGGGGCACGACATCACACAGTAAGTCTTTAACAAGAATGCAGCCCTGCAGACAACAAACCGGAACAGGAAACAAAGCGTAGAGACAGCAGGGTTAATGCTCAAAATAGTAGGCAAACAATAACAGTGACCGCAAACGGTGTGCGTGCTTCACCTGCAGCAGATGGGCCACCTGTTAAAGATCCAGCGTGCGGGAAATCGACCGTTTTATGCGGCATTACCTGCACAGATGCGACTGATTTCTCAGACTAAGCGTTAATACGCCCGCACAAACAGCAGCCTTGGTCGTCGCTCGTTCACAGAGTCGGTTTCATCGGGGCTCGGACGCTGACCGCTCTGAAGCATCCTTGCTCTTCCCTGCACGTGAACGAGCACACGGCCGTTGCGAGGATGCGAAACTGGGGTCGTTTGTCTGAATTGAATTGAATAACTGAGCTATTTTTACCAGCAGAACATCTTTACCCGGGGGTACCTCTCTCCGTGGGTTGCCATTCTAATTTTGCGCTTGCGTGTCTTCAGTCGCCGCGTCGTATTCTCGATGGTACAATAGAGCCTTTCACCGCGGCTCGTATGGACGACGCGTAACCGGGGCTGCGGCCTTCACAATGCTCTGCTGTGTTTTGGTGTGTGTGAGCGGCCTCGGTGGAGGTGTGCTGTGATTCCTAGAGAGCTGAAACCCTCTCCGCTGTCTCGCTCTTCCCACGGCGGCGCCGCAGCTGGGGCGTCCCCCTGGTCGTCACCGTCGCGGCCGTGTCCCTGGGCAAGATCGGCTACGACGCCTCGGAGGTGTCGGTGGGCTGGTGCTGGGTCACGATCCGCGCCACCGACCGCGTCCTGTGGATGCTGCTGACGGGGAAGATCTGGGAGTTCATGGCCTACCTCACCCTTCCCGTCCTCTACGTCCTGATCAAGAGGCACATCCACACAGCGGTGAAGACCGAGCCGCACGCCGCCCTCTGCCGCCACGCCATAAACGCCGTCATTTCCTGTTTGCACCCCAGTGTTTGTCGGCCTTCATCGCACAGCCCCATGCTCTAGAACCCCTCGTCCACTTTTATCGTTTTTTTTTTAATTTATTTTTTATTCACGTTTCTGCGTTCTCTGCTGCGTGTGTTTGCTCTGCAGCACGCCGCCCTGTCCGAGTATCGCCCCATCGTGGCCAACAGGCCTCAGTCGTCCTTTTTCTCCATGGCCGACATGAAGCTCACCCTCATTCCCATCATCTTCATCGTGCTGCGCGTCTGGAGCACAGTGCGCTTCGTGCTGCTGCTGGCCGACTCCCCGGCCAGACAGAACCCCGTGCTCGTCACCCTGCACGTGAGCGCTCAGCCCCACCTGCGCTGACCAGCACCTGCTGGTGCAAGAAAGGACGTTCAACCGTGCTTCCGTGGCGTGAACGTTTGTGTTTTGCTTTGATCCGGCAGGGAGTGGGCAACACCTCGCAGGGGGCGGCCAACTTCGTCATGTTTGTGCTGCTGACCCGCCCCATCCGCACGCGCCTCTGCGCCGCGCTCTGCTGCCGCTCCAGGTGCCGGGCGGAGCCGCGGGACTCGGCCGAGGCTCCCCGCAGGCCGGACCTGTCCGCGCTGGGGGACGAAGACGGCGCCGGGCCGGGACGGGACGACAGATGATGAGGCCGCGGGTCGCCCGGCAGACGCTGACGAGGCCCGAGCACGCTGATGAGGTGGGGCCGGGGGGGCTCGGGCCACGCTGGACTTCGCTACAGGATGGACAGAGGCGGACGGAGGCCGACCTCGCTGTGAGGATGCTGCATCCTCAAATGTTGTACTTGAACGGCTTCACGAACATTTGTTCCAAGACGGCGGTTTATTCAGAGAACGCCTTCATTTCTTTTTCTACTATTCTTATAATAAGATTATATTTTTCATGTTGTGTCACTGAGCATTCACGTTTTGTTTAATAGGTTATTTGGAAAATGCGTGACTCCCATTGCACAATAAAAGTGTCTTTATTCAAAAGTGACGCTTTATTTCCTGGCAGTCTTCGAGATGCTCCGAGGCCTCGCCGTTGCGACATTCCTTGTGCGAGACACCGTTCTTTGCTGCGTCACCAAATTTGTTCTTCGAAACTTATTGTGGCTAGAACATTTGGGCCGGTCGTATCACGTGTCGTCCTTCCTCCTTGAAACCTGAGTCCGGCTCCTTCTTTGACCCCTGCTGCTGTGACTCCCGGTGGGCAGAGAACGAACCCACTGAACCTCAGGACGACTCCTGGGGTAGCTTTGTCACCTCCACAGTGTCTTTCTGACTATTAGATGTGTTATTGTGGAACAATCGTCCACAGAAATGTCTGAAAACACAACATGAGAAAGAACTCCAAATATCTTTGTATATTCTCAATGTCATTGTCTTTGTTAGAGATTAATAGCAAGTTGCAACATTCTGTTATTTGAGATAAACAGTCATACTTGGTACATTGTAGTTGTTCTTCTAAATTCTGTGTTGGAATGACCAACTTAAAGGTAGAAACACTGTTTTAGATTCAGGTTATGAGAGTGAAATATTTTGTGGTCAGATGGGTCATAAATACATTTTCCCAGATCCGGCGCTACCGAATGTGGCGCCCTAGGCCAGATTTTAAATGGTGCCCCCTCCATCGGCGTTTTACATACACTTACAAAATAAATCGAATAAAATTGCTTTACATTTGAATCAATGTGAGCTTTTAAGTTAATAGTCATAAGTAGTTTTAATATAATTATTTTTAAGATATTTTCCCCCTTTTGCAGCGCCCCTTGAAGGTCACAGCTTTCTTAGCTTTTGCCTATATTGCCTGTTGGAAGAGTCAGCCCTGCTTTTTCCCATGTTACTTAAGGCCATTTAGGCACTAATTAAATTATATTTATGCACTAGGGCTTTCAGGATACTACATTTAACTATCAGTGTTTTCATGACAGCTAAAATTGTGTTTTGACCTCTCTGGGCCTGCTTACAGAATTATGTCTCACCTCCTCGATGTTAAGACGTTCATACACTTTCACTTATTTATATAAATAAATGACAGACTATGGAAGAGGATCATATTACAGTATATCTTTAACTGCGGTGAGCCAGACTGATGACTCCATCACACGACTGCTCAGCGAGTTCTCTGCACACACTGGAAACTTTTGGTTTATTTTGAAAACAGTGGAGGATCATAAATACACTCATCTGTAGACGAATGTGACACGGGTCGCCGTTCACTCTCTGAGGATCACCAGAGAAAAGCCGCCACGTTTGGGAAAATGGAGAAATGACGCCGATGACGTCGGACATGACCACAGACCCGCAGGAGTGCAGGGGTCACGCGCAGAGGCCACGCAGAGGGCGCTCGCTGGATCATGTGACCGATGCTGTGGAACCAGAGCCAAGGGGGACACGACTCAGCAACCGTGACACACACACCCCCCCCCCACTTCATTTTTTAAGTTAAAGAGTACCAAGGGAACAATTTTCATTAACATGAGGTGATTATTGGGTGGTTCTCCGAGAAGACAACAGGTCAGAAACAACACCAGGAGTCCTAGAGGAGTCTTTATTTCTGCACAATCATCATTCAACATGAGATAAAATGTTTCCAAGGTAATAATTGTGCCATAATTTTATTATGACTCTGTAGTAATAATGCACAAGAAATAAATAGTGTGTGTGTGTGTGTGTGTGTGTGTGTGTGTTATCACTGTGATGATAACATGGACTGTAATGACGCCTGTAACAGTGCACTGTCAGAACCAGATATCAGCAACTGACAGCTGTTACATAAAAATGTCCTGAAGCGGAGAGCACAGTCAGCACCTGGAAAGCTGTTGAAAGCAGCAGGTTGCTCCCTGCTAGCAGGCGTCCAAAGTGCGGGAGGATTCCGTCAGGTCAACAACAACAAAGCCAGCTGGAACCACGGCAGGACGCGAGCTCGGGAGAAGCCATGGAGAAGACGGAAAAATGGGGGAAGCCTGTGGAGAGGAGAGGGGTGAGTACCATCGGCATATGTACACAAGGACGGAATTCAACTGAGCAAACACCACACCGACAATATTGACTTTTTTTATTTGGTACAAATGTCTTCATCCATTTCCTGAAAATAACTTAGAGCCCTTAAATCAGACAGTTAAGCACAGTAAAGTCTAAATATCTGCTCTGACTGAATTTAGACTTTAATCTAAAACTTGTGACAAACTGCGTTCCTTCTGCTCACAATTTATTTTTTTTAATTTATGGCATTCCCTCAACTCAAACACTCTCTTTAGAGTTGTCCAAAACCTCTTTCAAATTATTCAGCTTCTCACAGTAGACCTCTATGCAGTGCAGTTATGCCTATTTATATATGTAAATCATGAGAATTTACTTTTTGACTTTGAACGCCTTTCTGGTGCGGAGACTGTCTTTTGATAACAGAGGTGCTCGTGTACTCATTTACTTCCCTCGACAGCGTCTGACTGTTGTTTTGGCCTTGGCGACGCTCATATCTGCGTTCGGCTCATCGTTTCAGTACGGGTACAATGTGGCGGTGATCAACTCTCCAGCCCCGGTAAAAAAAAGAAATACAAAGAAATATAGAAGGAATGTTTAAATGGAAGCATGGTGAAGGCAAACACACGTGTGTGTGTGTCCCCAGTTCATGCAGCAGTTCTACAACGGCACCTATCTGGAGCGGTATGGTGGACCCATAGAGGAGAACTTCCTCACTCTGCTCTGGTCTCTCTCGGTCTCCATGTACCCACTGGGGGGCTTCTTCGGGTCCCTGATGGTGGCTCCTCTGGTCAACAAACTGGGGAGGTAACCTAACCCATGCGTCACCTTCGCGGTCAGGGAAATCTGGTCTAAGGTGCCTTCGACTTGATCCGATCCAGGAAGGGCACCCTCCTCTTCAACAATGTCTTCTCCATCGTCCCCGCCGTGATGATGGGGGTCAGCGAAATCGCCAGGTCCTACGAGATCATCGTCGTGGCGAGGTTCATAGTGGGCATCTGTGCAGGTCGGAGAGATCGGCGTCACGACTTCGCCGTCGAGGAGTCGCTTTTTACAGAGTTTTCTTTCTTTGTCTGCAGGCCTGTCGTCCAACGTGGTGCCCATGTACCTGGGAGAGATCGCTCCGAAGAACCTGAGGGGGGCCCTGGGCACTGTTCCGCAGCTGTTCATCACCATCGGCATCCTCTGCGCACAAGTGCTCGGCATCAGACACATCCTGGGCAACAGCACTGGTAAATCCCGACTGGGGGTGTATTCGCCACTGCGGGTTTTTCAGGCTAAAAGCGAACCTGCGTCCAGGCTGGACCCTCATGCTGGGTTTGACCGGTATCCCCGCCGCCATCGAGCTCCTGCTGCTGCCCTTCTTCCCGGAGAGCCCCCGCTACATGCTCATTCAGAGAGGGGACGAGGAGACGGCGCAGAAAGGTGACCGCCTCGACCCGCCGTCCCAGAGCCGCTGAGAGCGGAGCCCGTAACGGCGTGCATCGTTGACCCCCCAGCGCTGCAGCGCCTACGAGGCTGGGATGACGTGGAGGAGGAGCTGTCCGAGATGCGTCTGGAGGACCAGTCGGAGAAGGCCGAGGGCCGCCTGTCCGTGCTCAACCTGCTCTCCCAGCGCTCCCTTCGCTGGCAGCTGGTCTCCATCATCGTCATGAACATGGGCCAGCAGCTGTCAGGGGTCAACGCGGTGAGTCTGGCCCAGCTGGCCGACTTGCCCCCCCCCCCACACACACACACACACACCCACACACACCCTGGGACACAAGGGTGCTCTAATAAACCCCCACTGCGGCCTCACGCACCCTCACTCTGGCTCCCTCTCCAGATCTACTACTACGCTGACAGCATATACGCCTCGGCCGGGGTCAAGTATGACGACATCCAGTATGTCACCGTGGGAACGGGGGCGGTGAACGTCTTCATGACCATAGCCGCAGTAGGTGGCAGACGTCACAAACACGCCAGCCGCGGGAAGCCAAGGCAGCCGCAGGAGGTTCTCTCAGAACGCGCTTTCTCTCCCTCTCCACCAGGTGTTCATCGTGGAGGCCTCCGGGCGGCGGCTGCTGCTCCTCTGCGGCTTCGGCGTCTGCTGCGTGGCCAGCGTGCTGCTCTCCATCGCCCTCAGCCTCCAGGTATCCTCACAGCTTCAGCTTCAGTACGACGCAGCTCTGCTTCCCTCTAGTGACGCGCCCTCGACGTTGAACCAAAGGCACTTTGCATAGATTTCCACAAAATGGAACCCTGAGTGATGTTCCAAAGACCTTTTTAATGAACCGTAAATGACTGACTTATAAGTTGCACCGGCCGTGTGCGTGCACCTGAAGGGGGCGGTAAAGCTGGGGGTCACCTCTCAGTGATGCTGCAGTAAAAACAGCCATTACGCTTCACTGAAGCGTCGAGGCGTTCCGTGTTTAAGAAGCTGCTGCTGACTCGACAGCTCGGGTTTCTCTGCTCGTGAGAACGCGGAGACATTCAAAAAAAAAAAAAAAAAAAAACACCAGAGACCACCAAAAAAGCAAAGCTGACCATTAGGCAGAACCACAAAGCCCGCGCTGCCCTCCAGCAAACCTGTAATCGCACCTGCGTCCAGAGGCCGTTCAGAGCCGGGGTAGCAAGAGGAGCCGGGGATTTAACGCCTTTCTGGTGCGGAGACGTCTTCTTTTTTTTTTTTTTTTTGATTGGAGTGTTGTGTGTCGACAGGACTGTGTCTCGTGGATGCCGTACATCAGCATCACCTGTGTCATCATCTACGTCATAGGTCACGCCATCGGACCCAGTGAGTCTGGCCCCCGCCACCGCTCATTTATACACACACACACACACACACACACACACACACGTCATAGCCGGATGCTCCATTAACTGAAGTGTTGTTTGGATCAGGGCAGACTTGGAATGACAGATGCTGTAAATGGGTGCAGGGTCGTTTTCTACCCTGTGGGGTGTTTTGAGTCAACTGACCGTGTCTGGGGGGTTGTCTCTGCAGGTCCCATTCCTTATGTGGTGACGACGGAGATGTTCAGACAGTCAGCCAGGCCTGCAGCCTTCATGGTGGCTGGCTCCGTCCACTGGCTCTCCAACTTCACCGTGGGCCTCGTCTTTCCTTTCATGGAGGTGGGTTACACTCCATTTTCAGGATCACATTCATGCAGGACAGCTGGGGGCACTCAGCTGCTAAGAAGGCCAACACTAAGCAATAATCAAATACTCACCGTCAGTAAATTTCACCAAAAATCATGGAAGAAAAACTCAGAATTCAGTCACTAGATGTGTTTCAATCATCCACAACTTTAACCAGATGTTAGGAACACCAGGTGCTACTGACGCAGTGTAGATGTCAGGTACGTTGGCTAAACGTTCACTGGTCACGTCCCCCCCCCCCCCCCAGAGAGGTCTGGGCCCCTACAGCTTCATCATCTTTTCCGTCGTCTGTCTGCTCACTCTGGTCTACATCTGGCTGGTGGTGCCGGAGACGAAGAGCAAGACTTTCCTGGAGGTCTGCCAGATGTTCGCCAGCAGGAACAAGGTGGAGATAAAACTGGGAGAAGGAGATCTGCCCCTGAAAGAAAAGGAGCTACAGGCCACGGCCCTCTGAAGAAGCAGGAGAGCCTTCAGGGGACAAGAAGCCTTCAATTTGGGGTGGGGAGGGGTGGCAACAGTTTCATTTATCCTTTGTTTACTTTTGCAGACTGCACTCATTAATTATCCTTGTATATGTTTTCATAGAAATGAATATGAACTATAACTTGTAGAATAATATATATTTAAGTCATGAAACCTTTGGCCTTTTCATTCTTTATTGAAGCTGAAAAGACAAATACAACAGTGGAGTGAAGTCACATGACAGAGCTTTTTATATTGGATATCTGAGACATCTCCTCAGGAGCATCTGTACTGACCATCCAGCTCAATTCCTCCATAAAAACTGAGCCTGGTGGTCCCCCAGCTCAACACGTTGCCCACCATGGTGCTGTTCCCCTCACATGACATCTGGTCCCGGATGTCTGCCGTGCTCAAGACGTAGTCCCACATGTTGACATCGGTCATCTTGCCCAGGAAGCTGTTTGGATTTGTGATCCCCAGAAGTCCGTCCTGGTCTTTGCCCAGGGCGCACTCCCCGCCGAGGCTGACCGAGTAGCCTTGTTTCATGTAGCGCTGCTCCCCCACCATGCCGTTGATCCAGAGCTCCACCCCGCCCGACTGGGACGACCAGGTGATGCAGGAGTTGATCCAGTCGTGGGACTTGAAGCTGTGCGGCAGGTTGACGAACTCGTTGCCGATCCAGAGGCCCATCTCTTTCGAGTGCAAGGAGATAGAGATTTCATTCTCGTGCTCAGCGCTGGCGCAGGAGAGGATGGTGTTGATCTCCTCGTGCTCGGACAGGACGTGCGCGCAGATGGTGAAGGCGTTCAGGTCACCCGGGCTGCTGATGTGAGCTAAAGCGTAGCTCGCCTCGTTGTCGTCCTGGAAGTGTAGCACCAGGGGAAACAGACCAGTGTGTTCTGGGGAGAGAGGAGAGGGGGGATCAGGCTGGGGAGGCGGAGACGACCGGGCCTCTCTCCACCAGAACTCACCGTATCTGCTGGTCCTTGAGCCGCGAGCTCCACCTGAACGGCACAGAGAGCTGTCAGCACCGACGTCTCACATCTAACGGCCTTAACAGTTTCTAGGAGTTTCATTCAGTCAGTCACCTGCATACAGGTGCTTCCCAAGCGACGTGATCAGGCCTTCGATCTTAAGGAGCTTGGATTCGATTTCATCCTGACGGCAAAACGCTGAATGTGGCAGTGTGTGAAAAGAAAGAATAAACTTTATTTAGTGTTTTCAACAATAATTCAGAGAAAAACTGAAGTAATACCGCATTAAAAACTACATGTGTATCCTGGTATATGTGAGCTAATCCTCTTATGTGGTGTACCAAATGATGTCTTCTGTTATGTATCGGAAAGGAAGTGTGCATCTTAGGATGTATCACATTACATCCTAGTGTGAAATGTACAGAAAGTATTCAATAATGTCTCATGCATGACCGTTCACATTAGACTGTGGCCTCTGGATCGGTTCTGTAGTGTGTGTGGTATTGTGTGTGGAGCGCACTACCCACTTCCTTTCCCAAGTCGCGGAAGGAAGGATGACTCCACCACGCGGTCATTGAGGGGCTGAGCGATGCGGTAGTCATTCCACAGTGTCTTATTGTTGATGTCCATCAGGGTGCTCTCCAGCTTCCTGATCTGAGGAGGCCGACAAGAGTTGTGGGGCTTCATGCGCTGCTTCGGGGGGGCATGTTTCGCCTCTTAGAATTTCAGCTGCACCTGGTTGTGTGAGAGGGTGATGGGCGTGTCGAACACCGTCCAGAGGATGCTCTCGTAGCAGGGCGGCGTGGTGAGGGAGCCCTGGTATCTGAAGAAGTGGTTCAGGTTCTCGGGGAGCATGGAGCGCACATCCAGGCTGGATATATTCATGGACTGACCTGCCCGGACCACCACGTTTACTCAAGTGTCTATCTAGGCAGATTCGCCCTGGGGTCACTTACCTGCATACTTGATTTTTCCCAGGTTGGAGATGAAATCGCTGTAGTAAGTGTTCTCAAAATGTCCGTCCTGGAGGGGGTTAGACAAATCAGTGTGAGAGAGATTGTGAAAAACAGTAACCGAGCTGTGGGTAGAACTTTTGAACCCACAAATGAAGGAAAGGCAACAGATCATTCATTTCAAAGGGCATTTCCAAAGACGTGGAACAATATTTTTTCACTACAAAGACTTCCGTCAGCAGAACTGCAGCGCATTCATCAGAAGGAGCGCCTGTGTCCTGGTGAGGGGGGGGAGAACAAAAGTGTGTGTCTCACGTACATCATAGAAAAAGGCGAGCACAGCCAGACCGTCGGGTTTATCTCTGGCTTCAATAAAGCTCTTGTACTTGTCAGAATTGTAATGGACGACGTGGAGCTGAAAGACAAGCAGAGACAGTGTTGCAGAGAAGAGGCCGAAATGTACACGAGAACCCGGACGCCTCCAAAGAAGCACTCAAGTCGGGCTTTGTTGAACAGGACTGCATGTAAAAGCTACATAAGAGGGTTGACGTGAGTTTTCAAAGTGGGAGAGGACCAGTTCTGTTGTTCTCGTGTGTACACAGAGAGTCTGCGAAATTCATGTTCATGTAAGCATTCAGACTAATCTGCTGAACTAACAGTGCACCCTTCAAATAAAGAACATGTTTAGAGAAACATCAGTCAGCTGTGGCCGGTCTAGATTGGTATTTATGTGCTTTAGTGTCAATGAATGATTGAGTCTTTCACCTCTGCCATGTAGCGAATGCCGTCTATAGTGTGCTCGGCTCCGCTGGCCTCCAGGTCCCAGCCGCCCCAGTGCAGATGCATCTGGACAGCTGTGTATTTCCCTGGAAGCCCCTCTGTGATCACCATCGTGGGGGGAAGGTCGATCTGAACTGATGGAAACAGACACATAAAGTATTAGTTGAATTAAATGAAGTTGGTATTTCGCTGAAACAGGCAGAACACGCTTCACCGGAATGTTTCAATCTTATTCCCGAGAATGAGACATGAGGAAAGTGACGCATCAGAATGATGTATTTAACTGCAGCAATGTTAATCCTTCATGGTTCAGTTTCGTTCATGTTCCCCATCATTTCCAGTAAAATAATCTCTGCACTAGGATTGGTTGAAAACAGGTTAATTCAAGTTCAGCCAATATTCTTTAAAAAAATGAGGAAGCCCTGGATGATGTATGAAAGTTTCAATATCCCTTTTTTTTTAAATCCAGGATTTATTTCTTCATTGGCTGGACTTTCTCACCGGTGTGACCGTTGTTGGTCATGAGGAAGTTCCCTCTCTGAGCATCATAGCCACTCAGCTCCAGCTGCAACATGTCCGGGTTGAATCTCACGTTGCGCCGCTGGATGTCGATGGGCGACTGCTTCTTTCCTCCACACGACGGGTACTTGTTGGGCCAGTGCATCTGATCCAAAGCCCCCTCTGTGGCAACACAGCACATACCAATTTATAGATTAAAGTATGCTTGAAAAGGTTCGTCCAAGCATGTAGGTGGTAATATTCACTACTGTTCAGTAAATGACACCAGTATTACTAGTATAGTATAGTATAGCATAGTATAGTATAGTATAGTATAGTATAGTATAGTATAGTATAGTATAGCATAGTATATGAGTGTTGCTGGGTGTCCTAGTCTCATTAACCAGTACAGCAAGTGGCAGAATTACGCACACACACACATACAAAAAACCCCTCACTGACACACATTCACATCCATTCTCACCAATACTAAAATGCCTCACACTTATCGCTGCAGAGTTAAATTCCACGCAGGTGGAGGCCTACGTTGGTGGCAGTAGCACAGTCATGTTTTATCATCTGTTCATTATTAAACATCATGTGCAGTGGAATTAGGCTTACAACATCAGCATAGATGTGTATGCAAATATGTGTATTCAGGTTTGTGTTTTTATATGTGCCTGTATGCTTATATGCCTGAATGGATATGTGAATATGTTCTGTTGATCTGTCTTTTATATCTGTTCTTTCTTTCTTTGCTGCTCAAGTCATCTGTAGTTTTCATGGCTGTGAAATCGGGGTCTCTTGTCTGTTAAGGTTTGTCTTGTTGCTGTATTACTGTAATGACTTATTTGTGGGTCCCCTAGCAGGTCCAGTGTCTCTCCCTCTGCCCCCCCAGGTCCAACAATCATCTTTAAAATAAAAATACCCACCCCGCTACAAGAGGAGCTCAACATACTCATTGTGACAAAGCAAAATCTGTCTGAAACAGAAGAAGGCCTTCAGTGCTGCTTGTCTCATTGCTGGACAGGACAAGGGGGGTAGTAGGCAATGCAGTATAGTTTAATTACAGAATAAGAGGGTAAATATTATATTTCAAGTGTTAAATCTCAGTCATTCAGCAAAATTAGGAATTTTCAACAACTGCCAGATCAGTTTAATTTATTTTGTGAATAATTGGAGCCTTTGAGCATTAGATTTGCTTTTTTTTCACTGATCACCTGCTGCCAGTGGTCTGTTTGTATGGTTGTTAAGTAAAGTTCTATTTTGGTATAAGGCACCACCCAGGACCACAGCAGCCGCATGCCTCAGGACAGTGTCACATATTAATTAGGCTGCATGATTTAATTACAAGCTAATACCAAGCAAACTAGCTTCAACTCACAGTTTCATACTTATATGCGCAGGTTAAGGTGAGCTGCCACTTTAGGGTCCTTAAATTGGGTTAAATTCGGAGGAATGTGGCCTAACCCTTTTTTAAAATCATTATTCTTGATTTGATTCTGTGATCGTTTCTAAAAGCCTACCTGTGTATGTCCAGTGTATTCCTTCAAGGTGAACGTCAGCACGGGCAACACTGAAGAAAAGAGCAGAGGCGAACATGGAGATCAGCTCCATCGCTGCGTCTTTACGCACGACTCTGACGCCTCGGCTCTCTCCCGCGCAGCTTTAAGGCTGCCAGCTCGGGACGGTGTTGAAACTTCCTGATGGAAACGCCCAGGTTTCATCCGAACTGCCCCAAAAGTGACGTGAAAGCGGCCCACGGCAGCCAAAACATGGTTGGATGATCGCTGGACTTTTGAAGCGGTAAATACAGAGATGCACATCATCCTATTTTTGATCCCAAAGGTTTTACAAGCCTTGCAAACGGTGACTTGGACATTATTTGACACGTGAGTAGCACAAACACCTTCACAGCAACAGTCATATTCGTGGCTTTTTTCTGGTAAAACCGCATGTCGTTTTGCAAATAAGTCAGCGAAAAAGACATGAATGGTCGTATGTGGCAGAACACGTCACCGAACGTGCGTTAGCCTCTGATTCACACTAGTCAAAACATGTTCAAACCAGAGCGCCAGAGCTATTCACTGACTTGAGGGCGTGAGCGCAGTCAGAATGCGCAAAATTAGGCTCTTTATTAAAGCCCAAACCAACAATGAGCAGAACAAAACAAAACCCTGAAATAATTGCTGCTCTCTTTCTTGCTTTCAACCTTTAAGTTTGCAGATCAATTGCATGAATTTTATTTATATGGATGTTTTGCTCATTTACCTGACATGAATTTGCTGTTATTGGTCTCTCCCATTTTGCCAGTGCAGTGTAAGCGATATGCCTGTTTAATTCCATTTGAATGTTGGTTTTGTTTGAATTAAGTGAGGATTTGACATATAGTGTTGGTCTGGAATAATTGATTTAGAATCAGAATAAAGATCTGCTGTAAGAAAAGATCGTCGATTTCAGACTCTTTCATCTTCCCCTTCTCTTGAGCTGCAACCCACACATGATGGTTTGACTATCAAACAGATAAAAGGCAATTTAAAAAAAGAAGCTTTGAGTGGGGAACACAGGGAGAACAGAAATGACGTTGGTCGATGAGAATGTTTCATTAAGAAACCACAGATTCGATGCCTCTTGGCACCAAGCCTGCATGCACCAGCATTTAAGACTGAACTGAAGCCGCCTTGCAGCTCAGTAAATCACCAGCTTCATGGCTTCATCTTTGCTTCAAGGGTGATCATAGTATTTAACATCTTGGAGACTTTAATGATGTATATACCTGCCAATTTAGTGTAAAGGCCACATATGTCGGGTGAGGCATATATGATTCAGCTGCTGACGGTGTGTACACAGGTCTGTTGTGACATCTGATGACTGGATTATGATTGGAAACGTAATCAAAATAGATTTTGCACAAGTGCCCGGCTCGTGGGTTTAAACTTAGAACTGGGGATTAGTCTGATTCCATGAATATGTCAGACAAAAATCCCCAACTAATCACTGCTCTCTGATCAGGCTGCCAGATAAAGAAAGTGCTTTTTCTTGATATTAGCCAATGTTTTTTTAATTTAGATATGTTGTAATTAAATTAGAGATCTGTGAGAGACGTTAAATGTCTTTAATGTACCCATAGCAGCCATTAGAGAACATGCATGTTGTGGTCTCTTTTACTTATGTTTTATCTATTTTATTGTTGCATTTTCACACATTTTTTTGTGTTGCTTTATAACTTTTTTCTTATTGGAAATAATAACAAGTCCTCTTTGTTGCTCAAATTTCAAGAGTACTGCTGTGAAAATGAGCTTAGAAAAGCAAAAGTTTCTGAAAAACAAGTGACATGAAGTCTCTACCAGATGAGAGAGGGCCTCTGGTTTAGGTCGAGATGACAGTTAAACCTCTAATTTACCATTTTCAATAAAAAAGGAAGTACGAAATGCCTGATAACAATGCATAAAAGCAAAGACTAAACAAAGATTGTTCATGTTATGTTTCGTCATGAAAAAGCCCAGTTGTTTATGACATTAGCATTTCCCCTCATAAATCAAACTGGAGTGAATAGACCTATTGTCTCCCAACACAAATGAAATGCAGAAGAAAGTCTAATTTTTCAAAAATAACTGAAGACTCACACAATCCACAAGAAACCATGTTTAGTTTTTAGATTAAATACAGTTATAATAATAGATCCTAACACCTTTAATGCTGTTGTGACCGGAATTGCTACTTTTCAGGTCAAAAATCAACATAAAAATATGGATTTGATTTTCTTCAGTCAGCACAAGCAGCACAGAACCCTTTTTGAAGGAAACCTTCCTCTGCAGAGGGTTGGGCACATGGCGCAGGCGTCCTCTCCGGGCAGCAGGGGGCGCCCTGGGCCGACCAGCGCCCGCCTCAAGGTCACCGCAGCGGGGCGGGGATGCTGCGTCCTCCGCACCGACGGGCTCCCGAGGCGGACACCAGCGACGTGAGGGGTTCGGCTCCGTCAGGAGGTCCGGGTCAGCACCGACCTGTCTGGGTCACACACACACACACACACACACACACGAGGGGTGCGGGGGTCGCGTGTGTTGGGGCACTGAAGCCCCCTTGAAACATCAGGCTTCTGGACCTGAGGCGTCTTTTAAGGCTCTGCGGGGAGGCGCGCGCCCGCACGCACGCACGCGCAGATGTTATGAAATGACGTGAAGGGAAAGTCTGTGGCATAAAAACGTGACCTCCGGTCCCACGTGACCAGCGCATCCGACATCCCCGCCTGCATCCCTGCACGTACTCGCGCTGCGTCACCACCTGCACCGTCCCTCCCCCCTCTCTCCCCCCTCTCCCCTCCCTCTTTCCTACATGTCCCATCATCCACCAGAATGAACCGACCCTCTCGTCCAAACTGTAGTTTTTAGGGGGGGGGGCGAGCCTGGTGACGTCAGCGCCAGACCCACGACGAACGTGCGCCCTTCCTCGCGCTCGCCCTTTCCCTCGCGCACGGCCTCGCCTCGTGAGTCTCGTCCGGCCAATGGCGGCGCTCCCTCGTGCCGCTACTTCCGGAGCTCCTCCCCTTTATCACGGAGCTCGCAGCGTCGCGAGCGCCTTTTCCGCCTGCCCGCACGAGAGCCCCGGCGCCGTCCCCGCTCACAGGTAACCAGGGGTGACCAGGTAACCAGGGGTAACCAGGGGTAACCAGGTAACCAGGTGACCGGTCACCGGCTTTGGGGTCCCCTGACTCGTGTAACTCGTCTCGTTCCGTGAGGCCGCGCGGGGCCGTCGTCCTCCGCCCGTCGTCGTCCCGGTCGCTGCCGGACGGTTGTGTTCTTTATTCTTGTAACGAGAACAGGGCGAGGCGGGTTTTTTCGGTGGTTTTGGTGGATTAAACGCGGCAGCCCACCGTCTATTTTAAGTCAGACCGTCAGCTGGCGACATGACACCCTATTTAGGGCTGCAGAGTGTGTGTGTGTGTGTGTGTGTGTGTGGGGGGGGGGGTCAGGTTGCGAGCTCAAACTTCCTGCAGTGCCAACCATTTGTCGAATAATCACCATTTGTCTGTTTTTCGTCTGGGTTGTCAGAGTGTCACAAGTGCGTGTGTCAGAGTGTGCGCGTGTGTGTGTGTGTGTGTGTGTGTGTGTGTGTGCGGGTGTACCAGTTGCTTGCAGCAGACAGGAGGGGGTGTGTCCAGCGGTTGTAGGAAAAATACTGCAAGGCTCGGCTGCAGCCTGGAGCGGTTCACGGGGCTGGTGGGTCGTGCTGGTGGAGGACTGAGGGCTCTGCCCTGCATCACTCACGTTACTCTGACTCCATTTGGCCTCCACGACTGTGGGACTGAGCCAAACTCCCATGGATCCCCTCTCATCCAGTGTCACTTTTTAATAATTGATTTGTCCCCGGGGCCATTTTGTGTTAGTTTGCCCTGTTGCTCTCTCAGTTCCTGTGTTGTTCTAATGGCTACAAATGTAAAGGGAAAAAGAAGAATGTGTCTTTGTATGTCACGACTGATGTAGTAATGCGGTGTCGTTCATTTGAAGCTGAATCAGACCGTTACTGCCATCACAGGAAATGGCTGTGTGGGAAGAATCCAGTGACGCGTTCTGTACCACCAGAAGTAATGATTCACGGTTCATAAATGACTGTTTAAAAAAGAGAGTCATCGATACACAGTTACCATAGAGCAGTGTATAATAGTGTATTTGCCCTTCTGGAATCAGAATTATCTCAATTTGGCTTTCCATTTTAGCGTTTGTGTGACTTTTTGGATACTTGCTGGGGGCCATTTTCCACACAGACTCCAGGATTTTTCCATCGGTCCTGGCAGATCTGCAGAATGTCCTCGGTCCATTCATGCGTTCAGATTGGCGAGATGGGCAGGTCAGTGGATGGGCTTTGGGGAATTTGGACACGAATGGAAATCAATAGAACGGCTGACCCTGAGGCCCGTCTGTCTGGGCGAAAACCTTGTTTAAACTCGGCGACTGAAATCTGGGTGGCGGTGAAAGCTCATGAGATAAGCCCCTGCCCGGGCCTCTAGCTCCTATCAGGTTCTGTGTAACCTGTGCAAAAGGCAGGGGGGGCCGTCACCGCGCACGTCATTCACTTATTTGCGCCGACTGCAATCGAGAATTCTTAGTTGACCGTGTGCTGATAGCATTCTGAGCCTTTCAGAGCGTTTTGCAACGCTGTTGTGTAAGTCGACAGGGTTGTCGACAGGCTGTCCTCCGTCTAGAGGTTTTTTTTTTTTTGGTGCATTAGCCACGCCTTTCTCTGGGTGACATATATACGACAGCTCTTCCTCTGATGAGCCTGCACACGCTCCTTACCAAGAGACACTGTTAGACCCAGCACGGCGGTAAAGACTTCACCTTTGTGCACAATCGGACTTTGGCTGCGTTTTATTTCCTGACCTGCCCGTTAGGCACCGTCAAGGTGGAGGCGTCGGCCTGGGCGTTCACTCACCACGACTGTGTTTCGTCCGCAGATCCTGAACCATGTCTATCCTGAAGATCCACGCTCGCGAGATATTCGACTCCCGTGGCAACCCCACCGTGGAGGTTGACCTGTACACCAAGAAAGGTACCGCTCATTTGTGTGTGACTCCATGCACTTTAGAAAATATGTCAAATAAGTGCAATGCAGTTAATTTACAAGTATTTAGGTGGCAATAGAAAAGAGTTAAACATAGTATCTGCTGGATGAAATGGTGATTAGTTACATTAAGAGATCAGATGATACTGGTACTTCTTTGCTGCCAAATATTTACATTAAAACACTTTAAAATACCATTTGGTTCATTATGAAAAAAATTAAAAATGCTTATAATGACAGAACCATCATTCCCAGGACACTTCTGGGACACTAGAATGTTATAATAAATATATATTTTAATAACATGGCTGACAAACTCATGTATTAGCTCTAAATGGAAACTGCAGCGATCAATATTAATGAACATCGTTTTCTTCTGATTCTCTGCTTTATTGAACCTGGATCATGAGTACAGTTAATGGAGTGACTGTAATTATTGCTGTGACATACACCAGAGTTCACAAATCTGACACATCTGACACACCAATTTGGCTTTGAAATCTTTTTTTTTTTTTTTTGTTAAATTAATGATCCGACTGTAATGTTTTTGGAGCTTTTTGTGCTCTAACAAAGGAGCAACCAGACCCCGAGAAATGTCCCGGGAATGTTAATGAAGCAACCTGAATAACCACTGACATGGAAGCGAGCGGAAAAAGGCTGGGAATCAACTGCACTGGCCTGCTGCTCTGGTCTGTTATGGGTTTGGGTGCTGCTGTTCACCATAAATAGGACCCTTAATCTTTTTTTTTTTTTTAATTCTCTTTCATGTCTGCCAGAGCGCGGTGTCATAACTGAACCGCTCTCCTCTGCATTACATAAGCAGCTTCTCTGGGTCACACAGATACTAGAAAACTCGCTGAATTATGTAATCGCAGCAGCTTTGGGATGCGGCGCACACGCCGACATGCTCAGCACTGTGAGGTTAGTAGCGCAAAACTGCCTCTCTGAATGTCGTGTAGAAGAAGACCCTGATCCAAACGAGCCGAACGGGGCTGAAATGTTAACCCTTTCTGCAGCCTACTGTCTGAGATGATGCGGGAGCGCCGTTAATCTTGGAGCCGTCAGGAATGTCTGATGCAGCATATTTTTTGGAGCACAAACTCGCGACTAAGAAGGCCGTTTTGTTCTCTTGCTCTAATCCACAAATCCCTTAAACTCACAGCATCGCCGCCATTCCGCCGAGCAAACTCAATCGCTCAGTCCTCCATGTGGGCAGGATTTGGTATTGTTCCAGATGTGCATAGCATCGTGACAGCCAGTAGACGGATTAATGATGTGTTTATTAGGGACATATTTTCCAGTGTGTGAATATTAGATGACCTGAAGCGCGAGGCTGAAAGAAACCGGGCTCAAAGCTGGACCGCTGCCTAAACCGATGGTTGTGGAACCCCTCCTGTTTCAGGTCTGTTCAGAGCTGCAGTCCCCAGCGGCGCCTCCACCGGCATCTACGAGGCCCTGGAGCTCCGCGACAATGACAAGACGCGCTACATGGGCAAAGGTGAGGCCTCGCTCCAGCACGCCTGCACATTCCCTGACCTCCTGCCTTCCTCACGCCTCCGTCTTTCTTCGCCCCGTTAGGAGTCAAAAGGGCCGTTAAGTATGTAAATGAATTCTTGGCCCCCGCTTTGTGTAACCAGGTAAACGGCGTTGAGTAACAGAAGAGTGGCATGAAGAGTGTGACACTAACACCGGCGGATGGTCACAGATCTTTTTAGACGTTAAACCCCCCCCCTTCCCCCCCCCCCCTTCCCCCCTTGTGCGATTGGATCGGTCTGTGTTCATCTGTGTGGCCTGCGCTGCATGGTGGCCTTGTCTCGCTGAGTCACCGTCTGCTTGTCCCCTGTAGGTGTCTCTAAAGCTGTTGAGAATATCAATAAAATAATTGCACCTGCACTGGTTAGCAAGGTAGGACTTTTTATTGTTTGGCCAATAATCCCACCCCTTTGAAACCCCGCATTGATTGATCTGGTGGAACACTTTTAAATCCCTGAAATGCCTAATAATGTTGTATCTGAGCTGCGCTAATTATTCTAACATGGTCGAGGTTTGGTTTGAACTGACGAAGACGAATGAGTCAACGGTTTACTCTCGAAATCTCCAGCTGAACGAGCGATCTTTGCCCCACTGCAGGATGTGAGCGTTCTGGATCAGACCAAAATCGACAAGCTGATGCTGGAGATGGATGGCACAGAAAACAAATGTGAGCCGCTGAGAGTTTCCCCCGAGGGCGTCTGTGTGTCTGTGGTCGTGGTGTTAAGGCGTCTGTCTCCTCAGCTAAGTTTGGTGCTAATGCCATCCTGGGCGTGTCCCTGGCGGTGTGCAAGGCTGGCGCAGCAGAGAAGGGCGTCCCCCTCTACCGCCACATCGCCGATTTGGCTGGCAACCCCGAAGTCATTCTCCCCGTTCCGGTAAGCGTAATCGACGTGCGTTTGCCCATCAGAGGGGCGCCGGCGCCATCGGGCTGAAAACCCACGCCTCCTTTGTTGTCTTACAGGCGTTCAACGTCATCAACGGCGGCTCCCACGCGGGCAACAAGCTGGCCATGCAGGAGTTCATGATCCTGCCCGTGGGGGCGAGCAGCTTCAAGGAGGCCATGCGCATCGGGGCCGAGGTCTACCACAACCTGAAGAACGTCATCAAGGAGAAGTACGGAAAGGACGCCACCAACGTGGGAGACGAGGGAGGCTTTGCCCCCAACATCCTGGAGAACAAGGAAGGTGAGGGGGAGCGAGGGAGCAGAGCTGCAACCCAGGAGGACTCTGAAGGGTCCCCGAAGAGCTCTATACTGGGACCAACGCAGTCGTGCCATTCTTGAGCTGACTGGAGGGTTCTAAATTAAGACTCTAGCCCTGTGCACGCTGACATCACTGGCTCCCAGCCCGAGACTCCAGTGTCGGGTCACTCTGCTGCTGCCCCAAACCCACGTCAGCTCAGATCAGGACCGAGGGGTTGAATGAGGCCTAATCACAGTTAATCACGATTAGCAAATTGCAAAAACTGAATCACCTTCAGGGCCTCGACGGGTTAATGTTTCAGCCTGAGATGATTCTGAAGCTCATGACAGGGAGGAACATAAACGACGATCTCTCCTTCCAGCTCTGGAGCTGCTGAAGAACGCCATTGCCAAGGCCGGCTACACCGACAAGATTGTGATCGGCATGGACGTGGCTGCCTCCGAGTTCTACAAGGGCGGCAAGTACGACCTGGACTTCAAGTCGCCCGACGACCCCAGCCGCTACATCTCCCCTGACCAGCTCGCCGACCTCTACAAGGGCTTCGTCAAAGACTACCCAGGTGGGCTTTGGGCCGGAAGCGTTTCAGTAGCTCGTCTCTGCTGCCCCCACGTGGCCAGAAGGGGGAACTACGAGCCTGTACGAATGACCGTCGGCCTGCCCACCGAGAACGGGCTTTAGTCAACACGCTTCCTCCTCTCAACAGTGGTGTCCATCGAGGACCCCTTTGACCAGGATGACTGGCAGGCGTGGACCAATTTTACAGGCAGCACCAGCATCCAGGTGGTGGGCGACGACCTCACGGTCACCAACCCCAAACGCATCGCCAAGGCCGTGGCCGAGAAGTCCTGCAACTGCCTGCTGCTCAAAGTGAACCAGATCGGCTCCGTCACCGAGTCCCTGCAGGCGTGAGTGTTCCTCGGCCCGGCGTCCATCCCGCGTGCTAAGGGCCCCCGTTGTTAAGGGTCGGTGCCCGTCTCTGCCTTTCAGCTGCAAGATGGCGCAGAGCAACGGCTGGGGCGTGATGGTCAGCCACCGCTCCGGGGAGACCGAGGACACCTTCATCGCCGACCTGGTGGTCGGTCTCTGCACCGGACAGATCAAGACGGGCGCTCCGTGCCGATCTGAGCGTCTGGCCAAGTACAACCAGCTGCTCAGGTAAACCCAGACCAGCTCAACACCCTCCTACGTTAAAAAAACAGGACTGTCTTAACTGCAACCGTCCTCTTCCAGGATCGAGGAGGAGCTCGGCGACAAGGCCCGCTTCGCCGGCAAGAACTTCAGGCACCCCATCTGAGTGGGCGGCGCCGCCCCGGGCATCTGTGTGTTCATCGCTCATAATAACCCCCCACACACGAATGCCACGCTAGGCCGCCTGCCCCACCCAGAGAGAGCAGACAGGGGAGGGAGAAACGGCCGGATCGGCCTCTGTCTGCGCCGTGGGGGTCGCCGCGGCGGCCCGGCCACCCTCGCACCGTGCTTTAGCGCCCCTGTAGTGTCGGCCCTCCCGTCTGTGTTCATGCTGCTGTTGTGTGTCTCTTGTCCCCTCCTCCGGTTACTGTAACGTCGGGCTCTGCGTAGAGCTGTAGTGATAGTGCTAAGTGTGCAATGTGTTCGCAGAACATCAGGTCTAACATCACTGTTTGCGTCGGCGGGATTACAAATAAAACCTTATAGTTTGAGTTGTGGCGTGATTTCTTGGCGCGCGCGGCGGGGCCTGTGTCTACCTGTTGAATCCAAACAGGAATGTTGCGCCTGCATGCTGGGGGTGATCCAAGAGCTACTGGGGTGCGTCTGCCACCATGGGGTGAAAGAATGTAAGGGACATCATAAGTGATGGTCTGTGAGGCAGATGCACGATCACAGGAGGCTGGGTCTGTGCCACAATGTCCCCTGGTCGGACCCACTTCCGGTTCAGATCCGTCGTAACCCCCCCCCCCACGAAGAGACAAAACGGGGCGTTTTAAGTAATCTACACAGGTTGCTCTTTAGATATACTCGCAGTAAAAATGAGTGGGGGAAAAAATCTGCCCTGCTTGACGGAAATCACGGAATTAAACGAGCTTGTTGCGTTCTTTTCCTTCCGGGCTGGCGCCACCATGTGGCCGCGTCGGTGTAGTGCAGCTCCGTCAGCGTCCCCCATGATCACGGCTTTGACAAAAAAAAAAAAAAAAAGACTAATTTACTGCTCTGAAATGCAACATTTACTCATTCACTTATTCCAACAACTCAGGTTTATCACAAATATAATATCACTAACAAAAACCTGAATCCCTGATTTTAAGTTGGCTTGCAAAAAAACCCCCAAAGACACCGCGGTGCATTAAATTAAATTAAATTAAATTAAATCCTCCCCTGGGCTGCGGTCGCACAGGCTGAGTCGCGCATGTTCCCAGTTTCGGCCAGTGGGTGACGATATTTTACCGGTTGAACTTTGAGAAACCCCCCGACTGTTCTCACCCCAAAGATGAAGAAGGATGCTGTCACGCCGAGTGCCCCTCGCACACACGCACGCCCGCACGCACACACACACACACGCACGCCCGCGTGAGCGTTCCGGCAACCATTACTCCCTCTTTATCCTCAACTCCATCACTCATGACAGCCTGGTGTCAAGCGTGGACGGCGCCGCTGTAGCTCGCTGAGGGACGACGCACAGGTGGCCACCGGGGCGGCTCGGCTCGGCTCCTCTCGCGGCCGCACTCGGGCTAAACAACGCCGGCTAATTGCGCCCCCCTCCCCGCTCCGCTCCGCCGGGCCCCCCCCTCCGCTCCGCCGCTATTGTTTGTTGTCGCAGCCGCTTCGCATCAAACAAATCCCAGATGTTGTAGCTCAAGCTCGCCGAGGTAAGTGTCCGCCAGCCGGCCGCCGCCTCCTCCTCCTCCTCCCCCTCCTCCTCCCCCCCGCCCCTCTCGCCTCCGACGGCGGACGGGGCTCTCACGCCGGCCGGGGCGAAGCGGCGCCCGGCTGCGCGTCTCTCCCTCCCCCGGCTAGTTAGCCGCGGCTAGCCGGTTAGCAGCGCAGGGACGTCAGCGGCTGCTCGCCGGTCGGGGAGCCGGGTAATGCCTGGGCTCCGGAGGGGAGCCGGGACCAGGCTCCGGGGGCCGCCCGGCGCCTTGTCCCGGCCACCACCTCCCCCCTCTGTGCGGGTGAGACCGCGGGGAGCGTCCCCCCCCGTCCCGGCTCCGCCATCACCCGGTGCGGCGTTTGTGTTGCAGGAAGTAGCCGGAGCCCGCTCGGCTATTGTCGTTAGCCGCCGAAGCTAACTTGCTGTCTTTGTCTGTTGTGACTTTTGGGGGGGAAATAGGAGCGATTTTGAAACAGGCGTGCCGGGACGGGATGTAGAAACAAGGCTTTATCAGAAATCGCCTCTCCCCCGGGGAAGGTTTGTCAGCGTGAGCAATCAGTGGGGTTTCAATAATGACTTGTGAGAGGGTCTGAGTGGTGCAAACCAGCAGCAGGACAAGTGGTGACGGGAGGTGATGCCTGCAGCCCCTGGACCCCCAGCCACTGTCTTCAACTCTTCAACTTTGAAAGTGACCAACAGAAGCGCAGGCATTACAGTTCTTTGGCTGCAGAGAGCACTCACTTGCACCCCCCCCGGAAAATAGTTTATTTTCATTCAAGAGCTCTGCAGATGGGAAAGTCCGGGGTCACTGAAAGTTATTATTTTTATGACACATGACTCATTCATGATTTATTCGCTTTCCTGCGCTCGCAGGATGCCATGGCCCGGAGTAATTGTGGGCATCCCGGCTGGTCACAGGAGGGAGGGTTGCAGCAGAAAAGTTCTTTTCAAGCTCCTCTCGCTCCAATGCAATGATTTTTGGGCGGCTTCGCCACACTTTAATACACGCTGATGGCATGACAGAGTCTAATCTGAGGCTCCCAGTGAGTCACATGGTTCAGAGGGTTTGCACGCACAAAGGCACCAATGATGAGCGATGAATAAACAAAAATAGGCTTTATGGGATGTTTTTAAAGCTGTCTTTTCTGTCACTTGCTTCAAAACACTTTGGAACGTGGACTTGGTATTGATCATGCTTTAGATTAGAATTGTGTTTTCTGTCTGATAAAAGGTATTTGTTTGTTAAACGTTACATTGGAGGCTGTTTAGGCGCCCTCTGTATTTTCTACCTTTCAGGGCTGTTTCAGTGAAGCGAGACTTCTTCTTATCTCTTCTTCTCTGACTCAAAGATGAACAGATTTGATCTGTTCTGAATCTTCAGAATACCCCAGGGGGGTTTTGTTTCCCTGCTGCAAATCCCACACCACAGTAAATAAGTGTAATTTTAGTTAGAATGGCTTTTTTTTTTTTTTTTTTTTTTTTGAGAATAAATCTAGCTCCTGCATCAGAAAATGATCAGCGTTGCCTTGAACTCAAGCAGTCAAAGATGAGCTCATTGCATTTTGGGGTTTAAAGGTCACTACGTGTGTGTTCCATGAATGTTTGGATGGTTTTCCAGAACTCTCCCACGGGTTTAAGGTGCGCATATGTGAATAGACGACAGCGCTCCACTGGGTTGGCCCAGGGGTCAGATGAGTTCAGGGTCTTTTCCCGTGTGTCTGCGCTAAAGAGCAGCGGTGGATAAAATTACTTGGAGTCACACGTTGTGCGACACACCCCGTCCATCCAATATTAGCGTGGCCGGGTGGCTGTGATGCCAGCAGAGCGATGATAAGGGAAGCGTAATAACCTCCATCTTCCCCTTTTAATGACTGTGCTTGTTTGAGTAATGGCAGTTCTTCGCGGCTAAAGGAAGGCTGTGACGTGTCGCTGAAAGCCCCGTTCCTACGTGACTAAATTTCTCGCTTATTGTAGCGCGTCTGCAGGATTATCCCGACACCTGACCCCGCGTTTTTAAATACCTTGGCACCGCCTCGGCACTCAGGAGCCCGGGTTTTAACCCAAGCCGGCAAGCTGTTTTTCAAGTGTGGAGCTTTATTGTCTCGTTCTGGACCGCAGGAGCAACACAGGAAGTGGTGTGTGCTCACCTTTTGTCCCACATCGGGTTTTCAGAGCAGACAATTGTTTTCTAATGATGGAGCATGTTTGCTCCGGCAAGGACGCCGGGGACAATGGAGAAACGAGCGGATGGACCGATTTAGCCCTTTTTAGCCTCTTGTAGTGCCAATAACAATTTCATTGCGCGATATCAGACCGTTACACCGAAAATTAATGCCACGAACAAAGGAGCAGCGCTCACTGAAAGACCTCTTGATGGGCCATTCAAGAGCTGTATATTCATTAAAAATAACAATCTGTCAGCACTTCCTGACAGCACGCACAACAAGCCCAGCTCCCGTCATTGTTCTCTGAAGATGTTTCTCAGGTCCCGTGCCAAGAGCCGGGTAATTGGCTGCAGCGGAGCCTTGCATGTGTTGTTTTAAGATATTGGACTGACACGCACGGGGCACGCTGGCAGAAAGGATAGTACCCCCCCCCCACCTCCTCCCCCCTCGCCACCGGCTTGCGAGGCAAGTCGCTCAGCGCGTTTTGTGTTCTTTGACAGCTTCCCTTCACCCCTCATAAGCAGAGATCCAAGCGCGCTGCGTCGTATCTCGTCTGCGTTTGATTCGGGCCCGGCTTCCGCCGCGCCACAATTGTGTCAGAGCGATAGCATCGGCAAATGCTATCCATGTTAACAATAGCGAGCTGTCTCGGTCCGTACCGCTGGTGCCGTTTGATGTGCTCGGGGTGATCGAATCTGCTTTTCCCCACCCAGCCCCCTGGCGAGCTCAGCCCGCCACCATAACGGCGCCTGAGTCTTATTGGACCTGCTTGGCGCTGGTTCGCGTCTTAACTAATGTTCGCTGCCTCCTGGCGGCTGTTAGGCGCCATAAAAACGAATGAATCTCTGCGTGCGCCTCGTTGGCGTTTGCATATGGCTGCGAGTGTAAAACGTCGCACCTCGCCACATTTTATAGTCACAGCGTGACTTATAGAGAGCACGCGTGCTGCAAAACAGATCGGAGACCGACCCAGGTCTGTTATTTTGTTCCTGGAATGTTTTCCAGTCTCCCTTGAGCCTCCAGGTGGTCGAAGCAGACAACAAAGGGTAGATGAAAGCAGGAGATAAAAGCTACTTAGCATGTAGCGGTGGTCAAGATCGGCTAATGACGGCACTTAGCGGATTACCGTGCCAAAAAGGCAGGACGGGAACAGTCAGCCATTTGCCAGGGCGGTGAAAGAGGAAAATGAAATGGTGTAGAATCAGCTGGCTAGCCCCTGAGGAGATGGAGAAGAAGAGAGACAGAGAAGGGGGGGGGCAAGATGGAGAGGAGGAGTGCTTTGCTGCCGTGTGTGTCAGTGCTGATTAGGTAAGAGATTGCCTCATGTAATGACACGGCATGGCGCTGGCGGTGCAGAAACACAAACAATGCATACCAGTGTTTTACTGCGCCCCCCCAACCCCCCACCCCACCCTGCAGCTGCCTGCCCGCAGATATTTATACAGACATGCTCTGCTTTGAATATTTCACCGTCTACTAGGTGGATTTTTTTTTTTTTTTCTGGGCACGCGTTCAGTCCATCCAGATCAACAGGAGCCAGTTTATGATGATGTCGTCGATACACTCTAATTACCACGTGATCCCCTCTTCTTGTGTTACTCTGACCTTGGCGCCATCCCACCATGCCCGTCTGCTTTCGTTCAGAAACCCCTAACGAAGCGTTCCGGTCGAGGGCGTCGGAAGGAACGCTAACGCGCTCCGACAGAGTCGGAGCTCTGCCGCGCCGCATCAGAGCCTCGCTTGCTCCGTCAGGTGACATCAGCACGGTCACAACAGATTTAGGATGGATGTCGCCTTTGGTTAGAGCGACTCAATCGCTCCAGAGGCACCGTCCCTTGACTTTTCGTCGGTGCAGCTGGTTGCGTTTTTTGGGGGGGGGGGTCGCACTTGGGCCTGTTTCAGGCTTGCTTGCCGAGCTCAGACCCAGACCCGGTGCAGGTTCAGGGATGCTGTGAGAACGAGTTTGGAGGATCGAGTTTAAATGTGTCGCTGTAGCACTCCAGCGCTGATAGACTCAGGCTGGTGTCAGGGGAAGGCTGTCAGAGAGGGGGAGAAAACAATGAGGCAGAGCGCTATCTAATGGATCAATTTGTAATAAATCTGTTGCCTGGAGCTGTTTTCGTTCGACTCCACTCGGTAAAAGGCGGCCGTGTTTCTCCCAGGAAAGAAAGTGCTTGTCAGGCAGGGGTGCGCGGGGCCTGTCGGCGAATCAGGCGCTCCCAAATCGCGGTAAATCACTTCCTCTGTGTTTGAGCGCGCGAGGGTACGAGGAAGAGCGAGCGCATCAGCACATTCCGCCGATCAGACACGCGACGGGGCTCCAACAGATCGATAAATCTGAGCACTGAAATGAGGAAGTAACGCTCCCCTCACATTAAATCTCCCCATTATCCAATAGGAGCCATTAATCATAATGAAGGAGCTATTGATTAGGCTGGGGGCCACGCTCAGCCAAGTTATTTACAGGAAGAATGTTTGGATCCGGCAAAGCAGCGTCACTTTGTTTTAAAATTGTAGTTGGGATTAAAACGTCCTTGTTATTATGTCAACAGTTTGATCTTTAAGCTAACAAAAGAGCGGGTTTCTCCGAGGGCCGCGGGGGACGTCTGCCGCGCCTCCTCCACCAGCAGCCATATGGACCATGCTAATTGTGTTTCACGGCAACCATTTCCACCGATCCGCTGGGAACTTGTGGAAGTGCCGTAGTCCTAATGTCACCGGCAGCGTCCGGCTCATGAAAGAAACATTACCCTGCGGGACGAGGGGATGGCGAGTCAACGCGGTTATCGATTCCGCTCAAACGGGAGCGGCCGTTTTCTCCCAGCAGCAGCCCTGAGATCAGCGTTTGATCCGGTCTGCGTTTGCACAAGCCCGACTCTCCAGATGTTCCTCCTCATTCACTGGAGCTCAGATATGGCTCATCCCGGCGTCTCACGGCAGCTCTTCAGTGCGGCTGCACCCCCTCGCCCTGTAAATTGAGCTGTGGAACAGCGAGCATCGGCCGCTGAATATGAATGTAACGTTTGCAGGATTCGCTCTGATCCTGAGGCGGGTCGGCGTATGTTTTAATGTGTTTATAATATCCAATCATGGAAGGAAAAGGCCGGATTGGAGCCACCGAGGAGGGTGCGCCCGCTTAACAGTTCCGTTATTGAAATGGGCGAGGGCTGCTGTGAGGCTGCGAGAACGCTCGTTAATAAAGAGGGCTGATGAGCTGTTCAGGTGGCAAATCAAAGGTAATCAACCGCCGGCTGAAGAAAAGTCCTGTCTAACCCATAATACACACTGCTCCACACTCTGCTGTTGATCTGTGGATGCTCTGCTAGATGCCTCCTCCAGACCAATGGGGGGGCCGGGTCCCCCCCCCCCCCAGAGTTGTGCATGTGACTGATAAAGTTAGGAACTTTCTCTGCCCGGCGGCGAAGGGAGGAATCTGCTGGTCTTCGTGACGGTTATTGCTTCTGTAAAGGCCTTCGAGGGAGCCGGCATTGATCCCCCTCCCGTTGATTTCATAGATCCTCATTAGGACGAGGATAAAAGTCTTTCGGTGTCTTCTTCAAGTGCTCTTTCTCACATCAGAGACGCGGCAAAATGACTCCCGTCACCGGGCGGCTGCGTTCGCTGAGCGCCGTGTGATCACCTAGGGAGGTGAACGCCAGGTTGAAATCTGTCGCTTTCGCACTTGTTTGATTCGGCTGTCACGTCTAAACCTCGCCTGCGACGCAGGAAGGAGCGCTATCAGAGGATGAATCAAACCGGCGAGTTCTGGAGAGCGCGGCAAACCGGGCTCTTTTGCGCGTCGCGTGAGTTTATCAGCCCGGTGTGCTGAAAACCAGCCTGCCCCGCCAATGAATCGATGCTCCCCTGGTCCTCATTGACCTGCAGCCACAGTGCCGCTTCATCGTGTAGGTAACCACACCAATGAGCAGCGCTGAAATCGCTCTACCTGCGACGACGGAGCCCCCCCCCCATCACCTCTCTCCTGCTTTGTTGTGCCGAGCACTTCCAGGGACTGACGGACAAATAAAAGACAGGGAGAGGTGAACCCCCCCCCCAACACACACACACACACACACACACACACACACACACACATACACAGACACAGACGCGCGCACACCCAGACGGAGCTATTTTTCTCCCCTGTGAGTACTCTGCCAGACAAGTTTCCAGGCACTCAAAGGCAGCAAATCGACTCGCTGTAGGAATCACTGTCACTTAGCTGAGCTGGAGCAGCGGCACACGAGGAGGCCCTTCCTCCTCCTCTTCCTCTAAACATTTCTCCTCCACCTTCTCAAATTGGGGGAAATTCTATTTGGCGCAGCAGCTCCGAGGCCTGCGTCTTTGTGTACGTTTTTTTTTTTTTTTTTTCTTTCAGTGATTCACCCCCCCGGCGTCGGCTCGTCGATGACAATTTGATTAAGAGCTTGTCACGTCTCAAAGAAGTCTGACTGCGCCATGGTCTCTTTAGCGGCGCCCCCATCTCGATTTGCTCTGGTTAATTTTCAGCAACATGATTGGCAGAGCAAATGCGGCGCCAGATCATCGTTCCAATCCCTCATCAAGGTCGGGAGTGGTTTGTTTTCGCTGTCCGTGGCTCTTCCTATTATCAGCGGCACAAAGCAATCTGTTCGGCACAAAGCCGGTGCTCGCCATCAACGCCAGAGCCGGGACTCTGCGTGTACTCGAAGGTTAAATTTCACACCCCTGTGCTATAGCTTCGTCTTTCCGTCTTCTGCATATTTTTTTTGTGTGTCTCTGTCCTAACCCCCCCCCGCCCACGGGTGCCTTCCCTCCTCCCTGCGCTGTTCCACAGGCCATGGTCTACCTCGTCCTCGCTGTGGCTCAGTCAACGAGATAAACTGTTTGATTCTCTCTGGAAGCGATTTCTTTTTGCGTTGCGTATGTAGGTCAAACCGAGCGGCGATGCGGCCCCGTGCCTTCATCAAGTGAGACACTTTGTATCCGTCGGGCGTGTTTTAATTGTTTGTGACGCGTAGAATGAGGAACGATAGCATGCGACATGCAAGGCCCTGGAGATTGCCGCGTGGCCTGATAATCGAAGGGTGCGTCACCAGATCGCCTTTCTGAGCCTTACATGCGTTTGACCAGCAGCCATTTCTTCCCCTTCACCTCTTTGCGATCCAGCAGAGCCGCTGGTAGACTGTGTGTGTGTGCATGTGCGTGTGTGCGTGTGCGTCTGTGTGTGTGTTCAGCTCTGGATCTCCGCAGCACCACCTGATTTGACTTGGTAATGGGGCATTGATAAGTCCTGGGGGGGGGGGGTAAACCCAAAAAAGAAAACTGAAAATGCAGAGGCAGGAACCTGCAACTATCAGGCGACAAAAAGGAAAACAAAAAAAACAACCCAAAACACAGTTGGCTAAAGATTACAGGGTGGGTAAAGCGGAGGGCTGCGGAGATAAAGATGTCACCTTTTGATGCCCGTGGCCGCTCGGTACTGCAGGAGAAGAAAGGCGCTTAAGAGGTGCAGAGAGGCTTCAACGCCATTTTATTTCCACTCCACTGTGCTAAAAAGATGCCTCTCTCACGAGGACGGCTCATTATTTACGTCTTTGCTCCCAGAGTATTGAGCCAAGCACCAGGACTCGGAGAGCAGGCGGGCTCCTGGTGGTAGGAAGATGAATGCAGAGCGGCCGAAGCTACTTTCTGCTGCCAGCCCGATCGTTGATCCTGTCTGGTATTTATCAGTCCGCGCACACCCACGCCCTTATGCACACACACCCAGCGAAGGTGGGCCCGCCCCAATATATATATATAAAAAAAACGGCACAGTGTGCATCGTTTAGTCGTCTGTGGCCACACAACATGAGTAGCACTGGGAACAAAAGCTGAGGCCGTCCGCGTCTGGCTCCGTCACGGGGAGCATCTCGACTGTGTTATCACTCCAGCTAGTGCCGCAATTAATATTAATGTGCTTTAAAGCACGCTCCAGCAGCTCTGCATCCCTCTCGCTCGCTCCGCATGCGCGCATGCCCGTGCACGAGCATGCGAGTGTGTCAGTCAGGAGGAAGAGCGCAATAAAGCCAGCGGGTGATAAGAATCTGGGCAGGATATGACAGCCCTCGTGTCAGTCGTATTAAGGCTGGGATACGCGGATAAAGACGGCGATGTGACCCAATCGCAGGCAGCCAAACAGGCAGGTAGCGGGGCGTGCAGGGAGAGCCCGCAGGCTGTTTATTTAGTCATGTTCTAATAATGCTCGACCTTTTCTTTCAAGTCTGCGGCCTGACCTTTAGCACCTTACTCCTTTGCAAATCGCCTAGTGGGTGTGTGTGCGTGTGTGCACGAGCACAGGCGCATGTGCGTGTCCCCCTCTCGTTTCCACGTGCACACAAAGGAGGAGAGGAGCGGCTCCACTGCAGGGAGCTTCATGCTCTGCTGGCTCCAGGAGTGGATTGTTCCAAATTAGTATGCATTAGGTGGTTAGCGCCAAGCATTTAATTATGCGCGATGGCGCTTAACTGTCTATGTTATGACTAGCCCAACATGTTACAACCGTAATTTCTCCATTTTTCACCCATCCCTCCTTCCTCCACCGGTAAGCGGGAGGTGCAGCGCTTCAATATTTTAAATGCATCCTCAGTATATCTCCTGTCCCCCCTCCATACTCCTCATGTCATTCTCTCCCTGCAGATACTTTACCAAACCGCACTGAATCGAGTCGCTTCCTCTCACGCACGTGTCTCCGCTCTCGCCCTGCGAGCCTCTCATCCCCGGCAGCGGCGGCGGCCGCCCGGGCAGAGCGGGAGGCGAGCCGGGCAGCCGTCCAGGCGGGCGGGCAGTCGCTCGCTGCAGCTCCCGAGAGGAGCCCATTATACAGGGGAGATATCAAACCATGAATCATTTACGCCGGTCCCGCCGTCCCCCTCCCCCCCACCCCTACCTCACGTAGCATTGATGCCCGGCCAACTGCCTGTTCGCCGCCGCCTGCATCTTAAATGAATGATTATTGCGTTTCATAAACATGAGCTCCAGTAATTACAGCATTATTGATCCTTTCCTTGTTGGCTCGGAGGTGGACAAACATTTCTCTGCTCGAGTCTTCAACATCTATTTCTGTCACTGCGCTGGAAGAGAAAAATCCCTCTAGTAACACAGCACTGATTTATTTAGCCTTTCCCTTCTACCCCCCCCCCCCCACCCCTCCTCCTCCTTGATTACTCGTTTCAAGAACAGCTACAGTTGGGGAGGAGGCGGATATTAGAGCGGGAGGGGGGTCTCGAGGGTTGTGTCGGGTGTTTTGCGTAATAAGTGCGGGGACACGGGGGTTAATACGCTGGAAAGGAGTGATTTAGGTCAGCGGTCGTGTCTGCATCTGTCACGTCGACAAGCTGCCACTTCAGGAGGCTGAATAAAGGAGGAGGAGACAGGAGAGGACGGATAAAAGGGGGGAAAAGGAGCCTGACTCGGTTGTGACGCGCTCCCTCGGCGCTACAAGCAGCCCCTTTTTTTTTTTTTTTTTCCTCTTTCTATAAACCTAATCAGTTTCACCTCTCTGTTGAGGATCAGGATGGTTAAAGCCTCCGCAAATAGGTTCACACCTCTTCCTCGCTGCTCTCCCACCCTTCCAGAGCTGTCCTTTCTCTTTGTCATCCCTCCCTCTCTCTCATTTCTCTCCCGTCCCTGGCTCTTACGTCAATCAGGATTGCGTTTTAGTTTGAGTAAATATCTCGCTGATGTGGAAAAAGCGCTAACATCTCCACGAGGGGATTAGGGGAGCCATTTTGTCTATCTTATTATACGCTCCCCTTCAGTCCTGACAGTTCTTCTGAGCAAATATACTGGGTACATTTACACCATTGCCTTATTAATGGACCCTCTTTTGAGGTTGTGTATGTTGTTTTCCACCATCAAATGAACCAGATCAGGTAATCAGATTGCGTTAAAAGCGTCTCCTTAGCTTGATTGCAGGCTTTTCTTCCATGGGCGCCTCGTCCCTTTTGTCTGGCTCGGTGTAATCAGCGCTAAATATTCAGCGTTCGCCCGTAGCCTAATCAGCCGGCGTAATCATTGTCAACCAATTGCGTTCCTCTTGACCTCCCAGATGGAGGTAAACTGCTTCATCTCTCCATAGCACCGCCTCAATTACCGCCACGGCAGCAGCTACAGGAAAAAACCAAAAAAAACGGATGGAGATGCAGATTGACGCAGACGTGCGGCTCCTAATAGGATTATAAGGAAGGACATTAATGATGTTAGAGGTGTCGCTGTGCTCCAACCCCCCTCTTCCCAAGGGTCTCGGTACCCAGAGCGACCTCCTTGTCCTGCCCCCCGCCGCAGCGGCCATCGGGCTGCCGGTGACGATACAAGCGACAGCTGCGGGGTCAACACAGAAAGATGTCTGTTCTCAGGACAGGGCCTGGAACCCTCCGCTGCTGGGGGGAAGCACACTGGGACTCCTTTTGTACATATAGTATAATTACTGTTCTGATTTTCTTCGAATGAAGCGACACTGGCGGATGAGGCCAACCGGAGCACGTTAACACCGGGTGTCGCATTAATGCAAAACACTTTTGACTTGGATGTCGAAAAATAATTATTTATACGCCCAGCTGTTAAATATCCTCAGCCAGGCTTTTAAAATAGCACTCTAAGCAGCGCCTCCTCAGCTAGTCCTCATCCTGGTGGGCATATCTCTGCTGTCTACTTGAGACTCCACGCTGACCAATTTCTTTTAGCGCTCCAATGCCGGGTGCCTGAGCCCCCGTGGATAGCATAATACCACCTAATGCCTGGAGGAGCCCTCTCCCGGTTCCTATCTCATCTCTTCCCCACTGCTCAGCAAAGCCTGGCCGGTGCTGAGCTGCCCCCCCCTCCTCCTCCGCCCTCACTCCACCTGGCAGTTTATTAAAGGGAATGCAAGCCCCCCCCCCCACACACACCCGGGCATTTGATTCCGACAGCAGCAGAAGCCGTCGCGGCGGATAAAAGGGTCCCGTAATCACAGCACGAGCCAGCATCTGTATTTACTGCGTCATTCTCCCCGCCTCTGACACGGGAGGGGGAGGAGGAGGAGAGGTGGAGAAAATGGAGGACAGGCTGCTGCATTCATGTGTCTTTACATTGATGCGCCTCATAAGGAAGGAGGAGGTCGCAGCGGCGCTTGGCGAAGCCATCAATCATTGCTTTTCACTAGCAGAGCGCCGCGATACTAAATATTAGCAGAGCGAAGCTGTTCCATCACCGAGTGAGGCCGCGCGCCCCGACTGAAACACTGCAGAGACCGCAAAGAATATTTTCACATGCAAATCCAGGCTATTCCTCTGTTCTTGTGCCATCGTTGCTAATGAGATAACTGGTGGAAATGATTGATTGGAGCTTTTACAGGCTCACACACTTGGATCCATATTTGAATACAGCTGCAGCTGTTTAAACCGCTTCCCTGATGTTCAAGTTACCGGCTGTCTGTCTTCCTCACGTGTCTCGACGCACTAGCCTGTGGTGACAGCGGGGCTAATGTATTCACGGCGCGGCGGCGGAGAGAGGCATTGCTTTACCTTTGCTTAATTGAGGGGAAACTCCCTTGACATCTGCTTAGCACAGAGCTGGGTGAGCAGAGCGGCCCGGCCCAGCTCCGGAAGCCGAGGCCGCTGAACCCTGACTGAGAAATAACACAGACCGAGACCACCCGGGGACCGCTGAGGGGCGGAATGGTTTAATAACGTTGATGAGATATTACAGGGAGCAGCTCCGTCCCCCCATCCCGCTCTCATTACTCCTTGCCTGGGTGGAGAGGTGGCCCAGTCCGCCTAAGGGTGCGTTTAGATGGGGCCGCTGAAGATTCTCCACCCTGTCGACAAAGCAGTGAAAGGAGGGGAAATAGGCGCAGTGGGTTGTCATCAGCTGACAGTGGAGTGTGTGTGTGTGTGTGTGTGTGTGTGTGTGTGTGTGTGTGTGTGTGTGTGTGGACTGAATACTGTAAATACAAATATCCCTCTTGGAGGACTGCATGGATCATAAGGTGTCACAATCCTTCATGTGCAGATGTTGTTTTTTTAAGCAGGGACCCATCTGAGACGTGACACGACACATACCCCCCCCCTCGGTTTTAACAGTCCCGTACCCCTGGGGGGTGTGGCTGGCGGAAGCAGGCTGGGCGGGGCTGGGCTGGGCGTTTTCTCCAAGGAGAGATCAGAGACGGCGTCAGGTGCCGCTGCGGAGAAAAATGATGGGGAAGGGGGGCTGACAGGGAGGCAGCGGGGGTGGAGGAGCAGAAAAACCAGCCATTCACATGCAGAGAGGGAGCGGAGCTTCCTGTAAGAGACACACGGGAGGCATCCATCCATCAGTCCAGAACCGCCACACTTGCTGATACGTGTCATCCATCTGGGCTCCTAACAGACAGCGGCTCATGATAGGAATGGAGGGGGGGTTGGTCATGTCTATCAGGTCATTTTTGATGTTAATCACTGGTTATCTACATGCTGCGTTGCGTTCTTACACATACGTTATCTAAACTTCTACCCTTTGTGTTTGGGCGAAGCAGTAGCTCAGCTTTGGGTGTCCGGGGTGGTGCAGAGACGTCATCTTGCCAGCCACGCGGGGGTCAGGGGCTCTGAAAATAGCCTTGAGGGGATTCAGCTCACACCGAAAGCGTACCTGCTGTTACCCAAAGATGTTATCCCAACCCCCCCCACACCCAACCACTGCGCTCTGCTTAAGATTCTCCTGCAATACCTCACACAAAGATGGAGTGGAGCCATTATACCCCCGGCTCTCCGACACTCCCTGAACACACACACGCATACACACACACACACACGTAGAGGAGAGTGTTTGCAGTCGCCCCTACCCCTGGATCTGCACTGCATATGTTTGCCTTTACATTCACAGATCAGCGCGTTGTCACGCATGTCTGACCACACACATCGGCACATTTTACCGTCACAACACAAATCTTCTGACTTCTCTCATAAGGTCAGAGTTGACTGCAAATTACAGCCTGTAGCTGGTGATGGATCTCTGTGCTGTGTGTTTTTACCCACACCTGCACCTATGGGGGGGTGGGGGGGGCGGGCGGGGGCACAGAGAGCACACAGCCATTTTATGACATGTGTGAGGAAAATATGGTGTGGTGCTATTAGGAGAATTTACTGTTATTTCCCCGGGCTCTTATCTGGAGATGTCAAACCCCAACCGCTGTTGCAGCGCACGCACACACGCACGCACGCACACACACACACACACTGTAATGCACGTGATTTTTTGGTGAAGCTTTACCACGGGTGTTACCGTTGTTTGGCAGGAAATCATCATACTGAGGTTATTTTTCAGTGTAATGGTCAAAAATGTAATAATCTAAAAGCTTACCCTACTTTTGAAAAAATACATATTTTGGCGCTGTGGGTGCAATTGCTTAATTTTCAAGAGTGTCATGGGTGGACTTGGATCATTAGGAAAAAGCCAGACTGTCTATCTTCATCAGCCTCTTGTCACGGCTTGAGGTCAGAGTGAAAGGCTCTGGTTTACCACACACACACAGACACACACACACACACACACTCTGGATCTGGTACCTTGTACAACAGTGATTCCACTGGAAGTGGTCGACTGCTGATATTTTCACCAGGATCGGTTAGAGAATGAGTCATTCTCCCCTCTCATACCTGAACCTCTGCCACCGTATCGTGCAGATGTTCTCTCAGTTCCACTGAAACCCCCCCCCCCCAAACCGCCTCCCTGGTATGAAGAGCTCACGCTCAGCAGACTGGAGACCGCCGCAGATTTCTGCGGTTTGTTGTCACACCCGTGCTTTAGCGCGAACGAGGCTGCTTCTCTCCTGGCGATTTGTCACAGCTCCTCTATTGTGCTCCACCTCTCCTTCACACTCCAGATCCTCCCGCCTCTCCTCCCCCGGCCCTAAGTCAGTTCTTTACATGTGTGTGTGGGTGCCCCCCCTGTCTCGCTGTGATTCTGATACTTCATAACAGGAGGAGGAAATTGAGCTGACCTTGAGGCTGCTGGGCTCCTTTCTAATGCTGATGTATGGGGGCCGTGGGTGCAGGCAGCCAGTAAGTGAGAGCCATGTTTTTATTTGCCGGGGAGCAGGGCCGGTGTCACTACACATAACAAGGTTCATTTCTTGCCCGCTCAGGCTGGCTCGTATGCCAAAGAGCTCTCCACCGAGCATCGAACTACATCAGCGCTGTCGTTTAGTTCACTGCACATTTGCATCTTTTAAGGATATAACAAACCCCGGCTGTCGCTGGTGTCATCATATTTCCTGAGCGGGGGCCGAGCGTTCCGTTCGTTCCTAATCAGCGTAATCAGCTCCCTCCCAGCACAATCAGGCCGCTCGCAAATTACCCGTGTGATTGAGTGTAACGTGGCTGGAGGAAAGACGGGAGGCCTCATAATTCAGTCCCGAGTGTTATTGAGGAGGTAGTCCTGATGGATTAACATCGCTCAAATGGGATGAAAGAAGAAAAACGGCTTGTGTCATCAAGTGTTTATTGTTTGTATTCCATCTTAACCTGCCATTGTTATCTGATATCTGCTCTCGTAGTTATTTATTCAGTCTAACAGACATCCTTGCGGACCCCTTCGACATTTTCACATTGCAGCCTTTCCCCTCCAGCTGTCAAAAACACAAAAGTATTTAGATTTCTGACGTTTGTCCCAGAGTAGCCATCAATTACCAATCCTGCAGCCTACCAGTAGAGGACAGCGGCGCTGCTCACCCCCATAGCACAATACATTTTGGCCTCATGCCTTCCTGCGAACATCACTCATTATTCATGAGCGCACCTTTGCCCGAACATAAAGAAAGGACTTGCTGCGCTGAGATTTAGTCTCTTTAAATGTCACGTTGTTCTAAAAGCATTGGCTCTGCTCCCGGGTCACCCAGCAATACTGCCGCTAGAGTGTGATTTACTCTAATGATACGTTTCCATCTTGAAGGACGCCACCTACATTTGCACACCGCGGAAACCAGAAGGTCTCCGCATGCCGGCCCAGAACCAAACACGTGGGGTGAGGGCTCGGTTTCCGTTTGTCATGACTGGTGTGTTACACAAGCCGCCACCGACTCGAGCGGGCCAATCAATCGATCCATTTGCTTTGGGCTGCCATTGATCACAACCCCGGCCCACGCCTGACGGTGATGATGGCGGCGGCACGCGGGAGGGAAGGCAGAGTCGCGTGAACGCGTCCGTGGAGCAGAGAGGAGCCCTTGCTCCGCCTGTCACGCTCTCTCTCCAGTGGTGTGTCGGGGCGGGATGGAGAGGCCGCCGCTGCTGACTGGCGCTCTCCGTGTTGATGAATGCGCCGCTCTGACAGCTCAATGTGCTTACCTAATAGGAGCTGCTGCACTGTCACACCGCGTTTCTCCGTCTCTCTCGCTGGGGTTTTTTTTTTTTTTTTTTTTTTTTATCTCGGAGGTAGGAGAGCGTTCCACTTGGCTGGACTTTGCAGCCTCGGCTCTCCCTTTGTGAAAGGTTAATGGAGCTGTCTCACAACACACACTAATCAGCAGATAATTCTTTTCTTTTGGCTCGATAGGTGGTTAAGGTCAGCCATTACGACCAGTGTGTGCTGGATGAGAGAATCGGGTCCAGGCGGAATATGAGCACCAGCAATTATGCTTTTTTTGCTCAGTTAGCTCGTGGGCTTTACCTGGATTTAAATCCCCAAAACAGGCTTATTAAAGCATCTGTGCTCGTCATTTCTGTCTGTTTAAAGTGTTTAATAGTAAGAAATCTGGATAAGGAAGGCTGCTTTCATTTTGGAATTGTCACTATGGACTTAAAAGTGTAATTAAACTGCACATGTGTGCCTTTTGAGTGTTTTTACTCTCACACATCAGTGGAATGATGTGGAAATGGTGTCGTCTGTTTGGTGTGGAGCCGTTTGAACTGTGCTTTGTTTAAAATACTGGCTTCTCTGACAGCTAGATGCTTGCTCAAGACAGACGGGCTGACTGAGGGGCACGCTGAAGGCACGGCGACAGCTTGTTTCTCCTTTGACGTTAGCCAAGGCTGCTCAGAGATTTGTTCAATGAGTGATGCTGCAGGACTTTTATTATATGAATAAAGCCTGGAGGATGTTTAGAACCCCAAAACAGGTGTTTAGCGTTCACGGCCGCTCCGACGCCACGAAACCACTCGCAGCACAGTCATTTCTGCTGAATTCTCAGATTTATGGATTTAATCTGAAGTTCTGATGATGCTCTGATGGCTGTGAAACGATCAAACGGACCACACTCTGCCATCCAGGAGGCATCCACACGGCTGCTCCCGAGGCGAGCAGCTGGATGTAAACACACGGCGGTGCCGCTAAGAGGATACAGCAGAGCGAAGATGAATACTGGCGCCTGTCTGGGTGACTGTCTGCGCGCACAGGTGGCGTTTTTTGGCGCATTTTTTGACTGCAGAAAGATTTGAAATTCATCAACTGCACACCTGGTGTTTTCATACGGGCGAATAAAGGCCAGATTCACTTCAACGCAGGTTTCAGGCGGGCCGCCGCATCAGTCGCGCCCGTTCACTCCCACTAGAATTCAGTATAACAGGTCCATGACAGGTTTTTGGTGGGGTTTTATTTTTCCCGACACGCCTTTTGCGCCGTAATTGCCAAAAAACGTGTCAAAATCACACGAGGCTGGCTGATTATCGGCCACTTTGAGCACTCGTTAGTTTGTCAACAGTCATTAGATCATCCTCCATCGCTGCACATCTATGTTTTGTGTAACGTCGTGTGTGCTTGTGAGTGTTACAGAGCAGAGGCATTGAATCTGTGCGCGTGTGCGTGCGTGCATGTGTGTGTGCTGAATGTGAAATGTCAATGTTATTGAACAGGTGCTGCGAGGCAGAGCTGTGATGTTTTTATTTCCAAGCTCTTGTCAAGCAAGGCAGAGAAGAGAGGGCTCATGGGATAATGGAGGAGGTTCAGGGGTGGGGCCTGCATGCGCCTGTATCTGTGTGTGCGTGTGCGTGCGTGTGCGCATTTGGGAGCGTGTGTTGTGTGTGTGTGTGTGTGTGTAGAAGCTGTGAAAGCCCAGATCCGACAGTGCAGAGGGGTTTATTGAGAAGAATAAAATGAATATGAGCTTAGAATCCAGTTTCATTATCCCGTTATCTGCCGCAAATGGTTTTATTTTTAAGGCGTATCGGCTGTCTGTATCCGTGCGTACACCTCTGCTGTCATACTGTTATCACCACGTTTGTTCCATTTACACATCATTCATGTTTTTTTCTCCCTGTCTTCTCTGTTTTTTTTCTCCTACTTCAGCCTTTCTCTCGCAGACTGTCATTGTGTCAATACTAAACAGAGGCAGTGAGCTAGGAGGTGAATGCAGACAAGGTTAGTCAACATCGCTTTGTGTCTCTGAGTACAGTCATTTCTCTTCCTGTCTGACCTAATCCCCCCTCAGATGCCCCACCCTGTGGACCCTGAGCCTTACTGTTTCCTACTAATTTAGCATGCTTCGTCTTCACCGTTTTTGTTTTCATTATGGGTTGTTGTTTTTTTTTTCCTCCCATACTAACACAGGATGTTGAGCCATCTGACTCACTCTCTCTCACACACACACACACACACACACACACACACACACACACACACACACACACACACACACACACACACACATTAAGCAATGTGTTAAGTATCACGGAGGTGAGGAAGGCTTTGTCCTCTGAGCTTCAGTCACCAAGCCACAAGAATTACCTCCACCAAGGAGCTTATGGGACAGTCAGCATTTCTGTTTGTTTGTAAAATAACAAAAAAAAACAATGCATATTTTAATTACATTTTTACTAAATTATGACGATCAAATTAACATCCGCAGCGACAATATGTGGGACAAAGGGCTGCTTTTCTAGTTGTTTTTCCTCCTTAAATGGCAGCATTAATATGATAAACTAATAAAAAAAGCTCTCTTTGTCTTTCACACAACATTTGAGGCTGGTTCTTCTTAAACTGGTGCCTTTATACATGCAGAGGTTTAGCTTTTTGGTGGTTTTGGAAACCAGAATTTTCAGCCACTTTTCCATTACTGTGTACGCTAAATGCAACACTCCCCATTTACACTAAATGGAACGCTCCACATCGAATACAAATGTCTTGCTGGTGCGTTTTGGGAATTTGGAGCTGAATTTTCCAAATATAATGATTGGTGTAGCTAAAGAGTGAGCATTTTATTGAAGCTTGTGACAGCTGTGCTTGCGTCAAAGCAAGAAAATGCGTGTTAAGAAAAGAGATTGATCTTTGTTGGTTATTAGTAGTATAACTTGTGGCTGTGTTTCGTTTTTGTGTTTCCTCATTATACAGCTAATTCCAGTCGAAAAGGGAACAGGACTAGCTCCACTCTCACCTTGCCATTAAAAAACACACATTCAAGAGAGCAGCAATTATGTGAACGACTGCACGATCACCACCAAACGATATGGAGGGACGGCCGCAGTTCAAAGCCGCCTAACAGGTTATTTAATGAGTTTGGTAATTGGCTCGCTGCAGCCTCCATGCGTCGTGCCCTCCTGCTGCTGATGTGTGCAGTAACACAGAGAGCTACAGCTGCAGCCCCCCCACCCCCCACACACTCCCCTGCACTACATTTTGCTCTTCACTCACTCAACCCCATCCGTCTTTTCACCCACAAGCTGATGTAAGAAGCTCATGCTCCTCTTTCCTGGCCTTTTCTGCTACAGCTCGCCTGCCTCCTGTTAGCTTTTTTTTTCCATTCTGCCCATTTTTCCAATAACAGCATCAGTCTGCACATCATTCCCCCATTTTCTCCCTCTATCTCACACGCGCAAACACAAACACACAGTGATATGTTAGCGGCTTCATGCATCATGCAGTGTACGCGCATCCAAACAAGCGATGTGTATAATTTCCAGTTCACCACTCCTGCCTGGTGTTTCTGCAGCCTTAATTAGAAACACACTCGTGTTCGGTCCAAACCGTGAATCCAGAGAGCAGCGGGATCTCACGTAATTGTGAGTGACACTAAACACACACTGAGATTTGGCCATATTAAGTCCACGCCAAAGAGATCAAAGCAGTTGTTTTGGTTTCTTTGCTTTGTTGTGAGAGGGCCCCCAAAAATTCACATCTGCTGTAGATGTTGAATGCTTGTGGTAATGGAAAAACATGGATAATGACCTACATTGTTTTTGTCAGACTGGTTTAGTCTGTAATATTATTGCTTTATTTGTTAGTGCCTTATGGAGTTCTGCACCAGTGACCTAATATTTATTCTCAAAGCTTTCCACCTTCCTTTCTTCTCCCACTGTTTCCATCTTGCACCTTTAAAAAAAATCCATAAATAAAAGCCTGCCTGCATTAGTGAATGTTACAAGGCGGCTGCCAGGCATTTTATCTGCCTCTCAGCCGAGCGCTGGATTCTGAATGGGTTGGGAGGCCAAAGCACAGCTAAGTGGCTCCTCTTGACCTCTTCACTGATCTCCAAACTGTCGGCTCTGACTGCACACAGACCTTTTTTTTTTTTTTTTTTTACCCGTCCCCTCAGTCTAATCTAATGACACAGCCTCCACAAAGATCGCACCGTCTCCTCACATAATCGCTCCTTGCTGGTGTTCCTCTGCTTTTTTATCATTCTTTAAAAGGGTTGCGTGGGAGTTTTCGTCAAATGATTAAAAAAATCTCTCCGCTCTGACTTTTCAAGAACGCGTGTATTCTAGTTATCGCCTGTAAACTAGGAGGCTGGCTTACTGGGAGCAGCCAAGTGTGACCAGGGAATAATTGATTTCTGAAGAAGACACATCTCTGCCTGCCAAATCAAACGTCTCGATTTGCATGTCAAGATTTATCGAGCGTGGCGCTTTTTTATTTAATATTTTTTTTATACACGACTCCACCACTGCTGCAGCAGCATGCTGCACCGCCGCTCTTTGGCCAGAGGGTGGCGGTGTGAGGAGGCGAGGCAGCTGTGTGCTGCGTGAAATGGAGCAGTCACTGCTTATTTGAGCATATTAACTCTGAGAAGGTAACCGCACTGGAATTGCTCACTCCAACACACACACACACACACACACACACACGAGCACACACGCACACGCACACACTTTCCTGCTCTCGTGATAATGAAGTCCATTCGCCGCGCTGACTCCCGATCACGTTTAAACACAGTCTCGCCCTGCATGAATAGGATTTTCCTAACTGGATCCAGAGCCGGGTATCAGGCACATGCACTGTTTGTTTATCTTGCCGTGTCTTTGTTCACAAAGGGATTTGGCTGAAATGTAAACTTCCTCTTTTTGCCGTGGCCTGCACTCTGTCTCCCCCTGACCCTCCTTGGAAATCCGCTCTCATTCCTCAGTCTGTTCTCAGATCAGCCGTGGCAGGCTCAACTGCTCTTTTATTCAGATGAATGAGGCCCTGTTTTTTTTTTTTCCTCCCTCCTGGAGAATCAGACAGACAGACGGACTGTCCATGTGAGAGCTTGAGGACAAACGTGGAAAATCAGGGCCCAAAGATCTGAGCTATGACATGTATGTTTTCGCTCCCTGTGAGCGTCCTGTTCCACCCTGATTTAAGGTTTAATCCATTTAACACTTTCTTTTGCCGTGCCCTCTTTTCTCATTTCAGTTAGCTCTGACCTGAAAGAAACGGTTGACCTCTCAGATGTGCTGTGACATTCCATTAAAAGCTTTCAGTGCTCAGTTTTTGCCACTTCTGCATGCTGAAGCTCCTCACGCTCTTTTTTTTTTTTTTTTTTTAACCGTCAGCTTCCTGCCGGGTGTCAGCCACCTACAACCGTGCTAATATTTGTCGACGTATCCTCCTTTCTTCAAAACCAGAAAAGGGAGAGCAAAAGTTTTAGCAAATGGCTGCTGCAAGCAAGGCTCGCTCTCCGGAGTAGCTTGTGGAGCTTGGCAAAGCGGCTCGACATATGTAGCCTACAAGTGTCTTGGATTTCAGTGGGTTGCAAGGCTGCCAAATGCGACTGTGACTAGCAATGTAAATAAGATAACTCTGAGGGGAGGCGTTCCGCTGATTTCCTCTCGTGAAGCAGCAATCCTCGCACTAACTCATAACCTGTATTAACCGCCCAGAACAGAGGCCCGTTTGCCTCATTAGCATGTGTTTGGAGGGTCTCCAGCGGAGAGCCCGATACGAGCTTTTGCATCTTGGAGAAGAAACGCGTCACCTCTATTGTCTTAAACTGTTTGAAAGCAGTTTGAAATGGGGGCTCCAGACATCCAGAAATGTGTTGTTGGCTATAAATGAGTGCTCTCCTGGAGCTGCTCTGCTGGAAGATTGAAGAAAATGGTTTTATCACCTTCCTCCTTTCCCCGCCCCCCTCAGGCCAAGTCTGTGTTTTAATTAGTTGTGTAAGACCCCTATTTTCCCTTTGGGTTCCCCCAACTTGTAAAGCGCACTTTTAAGAATCTGTGGAGGGTAAAAAAAAAAAAAAGGCAATGAGTGATTTGATGTTAGTTTTTTTGTTTTTTTGCCTGGCAGGAAGGGGGGGGTCCTTTAGATCTCGCTGTCAGCACTAACGGTGACTTCAAGCAGCGGTCCCACACACACTCTTTGTTCTTTATGGATTTAGTGTGTGTAGCAACCAGAGTCCCCGTTCTGACAGTCCATCTGGAAAAGTGCTGCGCTCCAGTGTGTGGTAGGAGCCGCTCATCTCCGGTACCTGCCTTCGCTCGCGCCCGTCTGCTCCGGCTACAGTCAGTACTTAGTCACAAGCCGCTGCTGGAATCTTCCTCACTTGTGTTTCCTTCCGTCTAATCCTGTTTTTCCTCTTTAACTCGCCTGCTGAATGTATTCAACAAAGACACTAGATATGAGCACTTAAGAGGCCGGGGCCTCGGAGGCTTTCCAACTGTCTCCCAGGCTTGGCTCAGTCATCCATGTCACTTTTTTTTTTTTTTTCCCCGTTGTTTCAGCTACTGGCTGACTCGTATCGCCGAGCGCTCGCTCTTCTTCTTCCTCGTGCACCCTCCCCTCCCTCTCCTCTGGTGTTCGCAGCCTCCAAGCAGCTTGTTTTCGTCCGGCGCGGTCAAACCGGGCCGAGGCAAACGGCGCGTGTCGGCCGCGGCTTTTGTTAAGTATTCATTTTTAATAAGCACAAGTGGCTCCGGAGTTGCGTAAACTGTAAATGGAGCAGTCAGCCGGGGAGGAGGCCGTGGGTGCGGCGGCCTTTGATTGCTGCGACATCCTCGCCGCCTTCGCGTTTCGGGCGCCGCTAATTGCGCTTAATGTGGATGAAAACATTTAAAACGGGTAGTTTTGTCCCCGCCGTTTAAATTTATTAGCCCTCACGAGCGGGTGTTCTTCACGGAAGGGTGACTTTTCTTTTCTCGGGTGTGCGGGGGTAAGGTTCCTCAGCCCTGAGTAGACGCAGTCGGGGCTTCCAGATGCGTGCGCGGGCCTGCAGGACGCAGAGCGCTGCGCTTGTGACTGCGCTGCTTGTCTCCTTTCATTATCTGTTAATGGTGCCCAACTTGACAGAGCCCTGCGATAAACAGAGGAGCTGTGAAATCCTGGAGGTGGAGTTCTCGTCCGCCTGATAATGGGATCTCATCCGCCAGGGAGGGGAGCCCGCCCCCGCCAGCAGATCCCGGCTCGGACCGTCGCGGAAGCGACTCGAAGATGTGTGTGTGTGTGTGTGTGTGTGTGTGTGGGGGGGGGGGGGGGTGATTTGTGATTTTTTTTTTCTTTCTTTTTCTTTTTTTTAAACCGTTTGAAACACGAGTGTACTCGCGCTGAGCTTTGATTGTCCGTTAGAAGAAAGACAGACAGGCAGTTGTACTTCCTTATTAATCCCACCAGCTCTAAATATTTACGCAACTCAGGAGAGAAGGAAGACTGTGTGTGCTTGTGTGTGTGTGTGATTGTGTGTGTGTGTGAGTATCATAAACATTGACCTTGTGAAACGTATACATACCGCGATAAAGGAGGAGCTGTGACTGCTGTGGTGTTAGGTTACTATGCGAATGGGAGGGTGGGGGGTGCGTGACTCAGGATAGTTGCCCCAGGAGCTGGGAAAGGTTTTTACCAACAGTCGGAACACCCCTCCTCCTCCCCCCTCTCTCTCCCTCCTCCTCCTTCTCCTTCTCCTCCTCCTCCTCCTCTGCTATTGAAACGAAGACGACCAACATGGCTTGTAGCACAATAAAGGACCCCCTGCACACCACCCTCAACTCAATTGCTATTGATCCCTGCTGCATGTCTCTCCCGCTGCCCCAGTTCAGCGGAAAAAGGAATTCAACACACAAATTATTTGCTTTCCTTAATTGGATTTTGACAGCGATCCAATATCACGTTTAAGGCAACAAAAATGTGTCGCTCTGGCTCAGCCAAACGGAAACCATCCCATTAATTTAGAACTTGAGGGGTCCACGCTATGTGGGATATTTCCTTCTTTTCCGCCACTCACCAGTGAATGGGAGCAATAACCAGGCTCGCCTTTGGACGGGATCGCTCCAGTGGATCAGCCACAGTAACATCAGCATATATTTCTGCCTTTTTAATGGGCCAGGGTGACTAATTAATTCATTATCCAAAAATGCAAATGAGCCCCACAAGCCTCAGCAGCATTCCAGCAGAGCCATGTCTTCACTTTTCCAGACACAAATCAGCCTCTCTTTATTTTGTTTTTTTACCCCCCCCCCACACACACACACGTGAATGAGACACATAACGACTCCATCCTGGTGGCGGAGCCCCCCCGGAACGCATCGGCGAGGCTCCAGCGCCAGCCCTTTCCATTGTCTCGCTTCTGCGTTTTAGTCACATTCCCATAAGCGTCGCCATTGATCGGCCCGATAATGGCCGCATCTCGCCTCCATGCAGATCGCAGCGTTTTCCCCCTGCGGGGGCTGCCATCAATCAGGACCCACATTGCCCCCCCCAGCACCACCACCACCCTTTTCTTTCTGTGTGCACCCCTGGTGATGATTTGAATCCACTCCGTGTTTTTAACCACCCTCTCCCCATGTTTTGGTGTGTGTGTATGGTGTGTGTATGGTGTGTGTGGTGTGTGAGTGAGTGGGGGGGGGTCGATTCCTGCTCCACTCGTGTCTGGATAAAGAGAGACTAGGTCAGCCATGTGGATGCGTCTGCTGAACAGCTGAAGAGGAGGAGGAGGAGGAGGAGGAGGAGGGAGCGATAGGGGGAGTGCGTGTGCGCAGAGGAAAGGAGAGAAGAAGAGAGAGGAGGAGGAGGAGGAGGAAAGGGGGGGAGCGCGCGCGGGCCCGTGCGTGCGCGTGAGCGAGCGCGTGTGGAGGAGAAAAAAAAAAAAGGAAGCGACGTCGGAGCGGCTGCTTTCTGCCCTCGAACAGGAGCCGCTTCTACTTTTCATGTGGACGTTATCATCGACAGCGACGCGGCCGAGAGGCACACCAGCCGCCTCCGCAGGGGTTCCGCGTCCGACCGACTAGTGCCTTTTATACACTCGTGTGTGTGTGTGTGTGTGTGTGTGTGTGTGTGTTCTTTTTGTTGCGTGTGTGTGTGTGTGTGAGCTCGTGGATTTCGGACGCGTTTGGGTCCATCAGTAAAGTGAAACCGTCTTTTGTTGAAGCAAGTGCTCGGCCGAGCCCCTCCGTGCAGGCAGAGAGAAGGAGGGGGGGTCTTCACGTTTCAATAAAAGACGATCTCTGGATTTGACCCAGCTGCTTTAAGTTGGTTTTATTGAACAGCAACACAACTTGTTTTTTTTTTTTTTTTTTTTTTTTGCGTTCGTCTCCGGGACTTCTTCAAGAATCACCAGACTGGCGGGTGAGTTTCTTTAAAATTACAGGGGAGGGAGGTGGTGGGGGGGCAGTGTGTAAAAAGGGAATTTAAATAACAGTGCTGGCTGACTCCGAGGAAACTTGGAATTTAAGTGGAGGTGACCGAATGGTGTGTGTGAGAGGAGCAGGACGGGCTGGGGGAGTCCAGAGAAATGTTTGGAGTGTTTATGCTGGATCTGAAAGTTGCCTGCATTGTTGTGGAACTTTGCCCCCCCCCCTCCCTCTCTCTCTCTCTCTCTCTCTCTCTCTCTCTCTCTCTCTCTCCCCTCCCTCTCTCACACACACACACACTCCCTGGACCCTCAAACAACCCCTGTGACCTGGCCCCCAGCCCAACTGAACCTCAGCAGCTAATGGCTTTTAAGTGACAATAACCAAATAGACAAATGGAGCCCGGGTGGCAAGCTTACTGTTCTTACTCATCCAAACAAGGCTTTTGTTTTATTTTTTTTTTCATTATCATGCAGTGGTGTTGGTTATTGAAGTGTAATAACAAAGTAAGAGAGCGTGTGTGTGTGGCGTGGAGGGCCACATAGACCTGTTCCAAACTGTTGAAGGACCACCAAATTAACTCGACTTCCCCCTTTCAGCACCCCAGAGGCTATGAACTCTGGCCCGAGCATATGTGGCTCTCGCCGGGCAGGGGTGAAGAGGACCTGGAGGAGGAGGAGGAGCGGGGGGTCCTCTGCCTGTTGAAAAGAGCAGGGGGGAGCTGGCTGGTGGGGTGTTTGTGTGTTTAGGCGGTAGTAGTTGAGAGGGGAGGTGGTGGTGGTGGGGGGGGGCTAGGATTTGAAAGCAGACTACGATTATTTGTCTGAAAGGCAGCTTATCTAATGTTTCCTTGTTGCAGCAGATGGGGGGGGGGTTACTTAAATCGCTGTAAAATTGACTGTAGTAAGACACAAACTAAATTGTTTTTACGACTCCAGCCAGAACACTGAATCTGCAGAACGCGTGGTCGCAGAAGAAGATTTAAATCCAAGAAGGGGGGGGACAGTGATTGTCTTTAACCTCTGCTATAAACAATCCCCTTCTGCAACCTGCAACCCCCCAGTACTTTTCCTTAAAGCCATTGCTTGAATGTTAATTGTTGGGTCCCCAGTACCAGTTTCTTGTGACCCCCTCCCTCCCCTCCCCCGTGTCAACACTAGCTAAGGAGTGACCCTGAGTTTAATGATGGAGGTGTGATTAATCCACCAGAGCGGGGCAACGCTGCACAGGCTAATGTGAGACACTGGAACAGAAAGGCCATTTGCACCACATAACCAAATATTAGATTCTGTGAGGCGCGCTTGGGTCACAAAGTCACGGGAGCATGAATATGGTGCATTATGTAAGTCATGAGATTGTAGGTGTACTGTCAACAGTGGTTGTCTTTCTTCAGGATTTCTGAGCCACAGCTCTGAATAATGCTGGGCTGTCACTGTGCTCTCTGATCCGAGATCTAAACCGCATTAGCAGATGACTTTTATAAACAATCTGCCCCTCAGTTTTTCCTTCATTTATGTTTTTTCATTTGACAAATTATGGCTCTGCCAGCTTTATTCTGCTAATGCGGGTATTAAACAACACATCCAGTTGTCTCGTGTTGGACTCACAAAGCATTGGATCGATTTATCAGATTACTGTCTTCATTCAGGTGGATGTGCAGGGAAGGAAATCAATTTATCGATCAATGGAAGAGCAACTCGGCCAAGTTTGTTTGATCTCTCCAGCTAATGATCGCACCTTTTCTACTTTGACCTTTTACGTCACAGATTAAGTTAGCGAGCAGCCAACTGGCCAACGCAAAATTTGTGCCTAGGTGGCGCCTTGAACCTCTCTCCTGTTCTTTATTCCGACCTGAATCTATTAGCTTGGCAGGGCAATGACTAACTGTTTTATTTGGGTGTGTTTCAAATGGACTTGCTGTGTTGTTGCTGACTTTAGTCAGACCACCGCGCTCAGTCAGAGCAATAAAGAGTAAACATTTGCATGACTGATCATTTTGGTCATGTGGGTACATGTGATCATTCAGCCATTTTCCATCGCTTCACACAAGAAAACCTGAATAGCTCACCATTGTGAACACATTAAAAAAACACTCACCCGACTGGTTTGGATATCCAATTATATTTATTGCATGCAGATTGAATGAAAGATGAAGTGTTCAGTCCTAATAGAGTTGTGAACTAGATCAGAGTTGAGGAAGAGGAGTGTTGAAGGGTGTCATTGTGGGTCAGGCGGAAGGAACAGGTTCAGTCCTGCCTGTTGTTGTCTTTACTACATCATATCATGCCTTTTACCAGCACTTGTTGCAAATTAAATCAGATTTGTAAGGTGATCTCAGCCTGTGCCCACAATCTGTGTGTTAAATCACGTGGGGGGGGGGGCTGCCATAGCTGTGGTGTGAGTCACCCTCACCCCTGGCTTCAGGTCTCAATGTCGACACAGTGAAGGGAGCAAGTAAACATTCAACTCACATCCTGGCGTATGTTCGAGTGTCACCTCTGAGAAACCCGAGGGATGATATCTGGATCAGAGGGGCCACTTCCAACCTGACACGCAGACCCGTTCAACGAGTGTGGCTGCAGTGGGAGCCGAGTGGCGTTTGACAGGGGTATCGGGAAAACGTTATTAAACATGCTCGCACGATGGCGCTTGTCGGGCTCAAACTGCACCACATCTTTGGAAAACAGACTCAGTTGTCCGCCTCATCGTTTCTCAGTGTTGTTGAATACATGTGATGTAATGCATGGCAAATCAGGGAGAATGTAATCGATGCAGCATCTGCGGGCGTCGATTTACAATCATCTGCCACGATTTTGATGTTCTGTAAATGTGTGTTATGTTCTAAATGGCCAACCGTGTTCCAGCCAGAAACATCCAATGACAGAGCTGTTATTTCAGTAAACCAGATAAATGAGAAGGACAGGCTGGGAGATACCGATCAGATAATTGTGTCTAAATTACACGGTTGGATTTTTTTCTTTTTGCACAAACATTGTTTGAATACCAATCGGTTACTGTCACGATTAGAATTCCACTTCAATCCCAGCAATGTGCGGATGCGAGAGCGGGACTTAAAACTATGCTCCCTTTTTTCCCCCGCTCTCTGATGCCGCTGAACCACAGCCACAAACCTCCCGAATAAAACGATTCATTAAAATATCAAACAAAAACTCAAAGGTTCCCGTGTGTTCTTGCACCTCGAGTCCGTCCGGATAATGTCATAACGATGACGCGCTTAGCATGCGTTAGCTGCTGATTGACACGGAACACATCCTGCTGCCGGGGAGGCAGTCTCTGGGGTGACTTCTGAAATAGAGAGTGATGAAGGACCGGAGAGGTGCCATGATTGTTCAAAGAAAATTCTGTTTAATTTGTTGTGAGCGCAAGAAGGGCTGATATCTTTAATTAAAGGAAACCTCAGGAGCCGACCATGAGTGAGAAATTGGGATAATTGAAAATGGGCCCTGTCTCCTTTCCTCCCCCCTCTCTATACATCTTTAAAGCAGCTGAGCCCATCGGAGGGCACTTTCACACATGTTAAGTGTAAATGGGGAGGGGGGGGGGGCATCTGGCCTCTTTAATTCAGCGCGTGGTCATAAAGTGGAATGGCGGTCCCCACAGGGCTGCCTGCCCTCAACACACAGACTCTGTGTGTCCTTGCTGCCTTCTGGTCTCGTCCACCCCCCCCCCCAAAATTTATTAATGCGTTGTCATCTCGCATTCCGTATGCTAATGTTTGGTTTGCCGTGGTGCGTTCACGGTTCGCTTCACTTCCACGTACTTGCACACACGGAACATAAACCTCAGCGCGGGTCGTTTTAGCCAGGAGCTGCTGGGGGTGGACCGATGGCGCGTTGGCTCCACCATGCTACTCAGTTTACCTCAGTGCGTTCTGCTTTAAAGGAAAATGATGCCACGGTTAGTTTAACACGCATAAATCTTTATAAGCCATAAACCCAAACATTTGAATCAGCGAGGTGGGGGCTTACTGTATGTTGGTATTTATACAGTTGGCCTGATGATGACACCATTTGCACACAGGAATCGAATAAATGCCAATGTCGGTAACATCATAGATAATGTGGTTGGGCATATCATGCGCGGGCCATCACATTCAATACTCTCAGCATCTGCTTGCCACTGCGTCATCTCAAATAATAGCAAATAATCAAGTAACAGCACAGGGGAAGCGTTCAAGCAGTTCAGTCATTTCCCATTTTAGCCAGTAAACATTAATGCTTTAAATGTATCGCCACGGCTTTATTTATGCATAGAAGCTGCTGTTAAGTCTGAATTATACATCAGCCAATGAATAATGCATTAGTGCCTTTCCTTAATGATTACTTGCCAGACAGCGAGCGGTAATATTTGCTGAAAAATCTGCTCATTGATCTTGCCCGTGTTTAGCCAATCTAGGCTTGTGGAGACGTTGTTTGCACTGCGGTGCGCTTGGGAGATTTTCATTATTATTGTAGGACGTAATCAAAAACAAGCTAATTGTGTTTTTAAGATGTCTTTGGATCATGGTGATTGAAGACAAAATGGACATAATGTGATATAATAATAATAATAATGTTGGTTCTGTTCACACTAATGCTGCATAGTGTTGTGATCACTGTCCTTGTAACACGTCTTGGTTGATAGAATTCTCAGAGCTTTAAGTACTTATCCTAGACGGTGTGTCTTCAGCTTGTGATTTAGACCATATTTGTATCTGGTCCTAGTGCGCCTTGATTGGCCGAGCTCTGCTGTTGGCACGCCATCTGCACGCCGTTCCAGGCCAAGTCTAGCACTGCCCGTGCCTCGAAGCACAGCCCGTTACTGCGCAGCTACCATGATTATCCACACAGAGAGAAAATATTGACTTGTTGTCACTCACTCATTTGATTAGTTGCACTGGCGATCCTGCTTTTCATTTGTCGCCTTGGCAACGCAAACGGGTAAAACAAGAGCAACAACCTCTCTGCTCGGTAATGAAGCAGCGGAGCGGCACAGGCGCAACACATCTGGAAACCCTCTCTTCACACAGTAAGGAACATCTTTATCACCAACGGTGGTTCACTGGCACTTGTCAGCGCAGTCAGCAAGCCCCAGAAAAAGCAAATGTTTGACAGGTTTTCATGCCACGGACGGCGTCGCTGCGTGGGAGTGATGCACACCGGCAATTACACCTTGGTTTTACAGCCAAGCTCATTGAGAGCGTTTACGGCCCTGACAGTTTGCACTGTTGAACTTTTTTCCTCCAAGAGTTGCAGCTGGATGCGGTCCTCGGCTGCATGGGTCTAAGCCAGGTCTTAATGAGAGCACCTTACATTTAATCCAGCAGGATTCATCAGTGGTCCTGTTTAAAAATAATGAGGGAGACGGTTTGGAGCCCCAGGCTACATGTAGGGAGATTATCTCTCGGAACAGGCAAATCATTCCTGTTTTTTTATGTTTAAAAGCCAGAATAATGAGCGTCCATGATGTGTGTCGGTGCTTCAAGTTAACTGGCATTAATTTCGCATAAGGATCTAATATGTCTGATGGTCATACTGCGGGGAAACAGTCGGTGAGAGGCTTGGCACTCGGTGGGGGTGGGGTTGTAATTGTTTTAGCTGGCGGTGATTCTCCCTGGAAAGGATGACTGTACAATCCAGATATGTAAAACAGGAGAAACCAAAGTACCGTTTGCTGTTTGCTGATACCGCCTCGTTTCCTGTTGATCTGCATGGCTTTGACGTACATTTCCAGGCTTCTGGTAGTCGGCCCGGACAGCAAACAGTCAGCTTCCAAAACCTCGTGGCTGCCCAAATCGGCGTTTCAGTTGTGCGAGGTGTATGGTTGAATGGGAAATCTAGAGGAAATCATCGACTGGGAGGGAGAATGAAAGGCAACAGATGCTGCCGGGGTTGGCTCCTGCTTATTGGAGCACGATGCTTATTTAGTCCAGGGAAGAAGCTCTGTGCATCCATCATCTCTTATCCAGAGCGAGATCCGCTTCGTGTCTTCCTCAAATGCGGTGTGGTTTCTTCAGAATAACAATACTGAATAATGCCTCCGTGGAGAAGTGAGCCGGCTTTGCCGGCCCTGATTGAGCTCAACACGAAATCCACCAGGAAGCGTTCAAGATGGCCAGCACGCTCTTTTTAGGCTGAGAGTTTGAGTCGACACTAGGGCGAGACTGGACATCTGTCTGCTAGTGATCTCTTACGCCTACAATCCCTCCCACAGACTGTCGGCTTTGGCACCGAAGCGGCATACGAAGCCACCCACAACAGAGCCTTATCTTGTTGGATTAACAAACGGCAGGCTAACAAAGAGGAAAAGGAAGCTGCGGCGCGCACGGTAACAAGAGGGCCCAAAGAGCACCACGCCATCATAACTGCACTTCAAAATGGACGCCTTTGTTCCCAGATTGTTAGAAAGGACTTCATAGCGAGGTAGCCGTGCGTGTTTTCATCCTCAAACACAATCACTCCCATTCATCAGCCTGCAGTCGCTGGAGGAGATCCTTTACCTGATAGGGCTTCAGAGGAAGGTATTCCTCTGGGATCATTGTGGAGGGATTTCTGCCGTACCTCCACGTGCTGATTAAAGGGCCACTTGTAGATAATCTGTTTAAAAACAGACCTTTGTTGCAGCACTGGTACAGAATTTCTTTTACATCATTATCACCATTGTATTATCTTTAGACTCTTAAGATAAATATTTAATGCCAGCGCGGCTGAAATAGAGCCGCTCCCAACTGGCATTGAGGAGGGAAGCTCCTACTTAGACCCAGCACTGTTCTATAAAGTCGCAGCGCTGGTGGACAGCCTATGGTTGTTGGCGTGTGAAAAGCAGTGTGTGTTTGTGGTGCGTCAGTGGGTTCCTGACCAGCTTCAGCTTTTCTCCATGCAGTGAAATGAAGTAAAAGATCATGCTGTGAACGTTGACTCACGGCTCCGCGTTTGTGTCGGTGACTAAGGAGAGAGAAGACCGCAGCAGCTGCCCTTTTCTGAGCAAAGCGAGGAACTCTGAGGATGCGTTGTCCTCCGTGTCAAGCAGAACGCACCACGGTGGCTGTTTTGCTTCAGATTCTCTTCACCTTCCACTTTATTGGGTGATGAGAGCTTTCCAAAGTCACCTCCGCCTTGCTTGTTTAGGATTACGAAGCAAAGCCAGAAGAAGGAAGCAAATGTTACCACCCAGTCCCTACAATTGCCCATCTCGGTCCCTGTTTCATCCTATTTATTCACCTTTATAACACCATTAGACCAAGGCCCTCTTGGTTCCAGTCCAGTCCTGCTCAGTCCTTCTGGTTGATAATATCTCATGCCTTTACATAACATGAATAGGTGGGTAAACACGGCACAGTCCTTGAAGCGCTTCCAGTCCCCACTATTGGATTACAAACTAGCTGTCTCTTCAAGTCTCATCTCCTCAGATGAGTGCCAGGATCAATGCAGCTCTTAGCGCTACGCTAATTTGATCAGAACCGGCGCTGCTACTGCCGATCTGAGACCGTGCTTTTGAAATGCGGAACAGAAATGAATCAAGTCAAGGCCGTGTCCAGTACCCAGCATTTTCAGCTGCTCTATCTCCCATAGACACGGATTAGGAGGACGCTTCATATTTATTATTGAATGGCTGGGTTGGGCTGGAGGATGAGGTGTGGAGATGGAGGCAGCGGGCCGCTGCATAAAGTGATCCAGCCTGTTCTGCTGAGAGTAGCAGGAAGGCTGCATCGTCTCCAGCAGAGCAAGTGGAATCATAAACAAGGAGCGACGTGCAGTCCATCTTGACAGTGAGATGAGAGAGAAGGGATGAAGGGCGCATTGACCCTCTTGTTCCAGAAAATGAAAAGCAGACTCTTTAGCGACCCTTGTTCCTCCATTAATTATTGTTTGTTGTTAATAAAAGAGAAGGGGACAGGGCCTGTTATGAAGCATAATTATTCACTGCAGCTTCTCCCTTGCGATTACCCCCCCTACACACACACACACACACACACCCTGCTCGGCGAGGAGGCTGCTGAGGCGGCCAGTCGAGAACAGCCAGCTAAAGATGTCCCCTCAGCCTTTTAAGAAGGGGGGCGGGAGAGGGGGGCGAAGGCCGCCATTTGCCCGAGTGATATATGGCGTGACACAGCAATATATGTAAGGAGCTGCTGAAAGACGGACAGAAGGTCAAGTCACATTACGCTCTGACCATTTATTGGCCTGGCACACACTCTGACCCAGACTGGGTATAGTTGCTCGGCAGTGGACTTTTTTTTTTTTTTTTTTTACCCCCCTTTGCTTTGTTTGTTTTCACATTTGCGTGTGGTTCTGGGTTTTGGATTGATTCGCGGCTGAATGCTGCACTGTGGCAGTGACTTTCGAGATGCCTGCATGTGCAAGCAAGGAGCTATTTTAACAAGTCCGTTGCTCCACAAACCTGTCCTGCTAGATTTCTGCTCGGCGACCGAAGAGAGCTGCAGAAGAGTGAGCAGTTGATTTCCATTGCTTGAGTGCAGCATATGGCATGTTTAAACACAGTAGGCTTAGCCAACATGTCTGCATCACAATGTTATGATAACTGAGAGCAGGAAAAACAACATTTTTAATCCACACTTGAGTATTTTACCTCAAATATTACATAAGTAAATAATGTAGATCTCTACTGTAGATCTGCAAGGCGTGCTAATGGTAGAGGGTGGTGCGAGTACTATTTTCATCATCATTAATGACCCGGTGACGAGAGGAAAAGTCAGCGAGACTGCCACGGTTTAAAGCCCGACATTAACATTCCAGAAATATCTGAGGCTTATTCGCAGCACGGCAGCCACACACAGTCACCCGTGTTCACCTTCACTTTAAAAGAGACAACAGACCCATTCAGGGCCGGCCGTGCCGCGTCACACCGTGTTTTTAACGTGCCGTTGTCACGGCGGGGCCCAAGATGTGACGCGTAATCCAATATGTTGTTGCAGTCGCTTGGGGTTTGGAAAGATGAAAACAAACGTTGCCGCTTGTGTTTGAGTGCGCTGTCAGGGATCAAGTCTCCATTTCACACATGAACAGGCAGAGTTAATCTGTGGATCACTACTGTACACAGTGTAATATCCAGCCTCCACTTCTATATTTCACCATTGTTCTAAGCCTCCACTGCTTGAGTTCATGGAAAGTAATGACCTTTTGCTGCTGATCTGCTCCTTTTAGATCAAGAATTAAGTGTGCTGTTCAAGCAGTAGTCATGATCCATATTATGCCACTAATGCTGGTGCAGAAAGTGCTCTGCCGACTGGCCTGTGCGCCTTATAATGGTGGATGATGAGGCTAAACGCCATATTGATTCCTGTAGGAGCCGCCCCCACAGGCAGGCTCCCTATCCCTGGCTCGAACAAACATATCTGATTAGAGAGCCTTCAGTGACGCGTTTACAGCCCTCACACACTGAGGGTACGTCGCAGCAATTAGCACGGAGGGTACCGTGCAAACAGTTCTCAACACAAGACAAACCCTTTCATGTTGTTTCGGTGCGTTGCATCTGAAGGTGGAGGCGGTTTTCAGCTCGGATCATTGTAAGATGTTGAAAGGAGGGATTGCCCCCCTCCCTCCCTCTCCGACCATCTGTTCGAGGATGAAGCAGGGTTTGCCCGCCACGTAGCTAAATAATTTAGGTGGGAATTGGTCTTGTGTACTGACCTAATGGGTTTGTTTTTGGGGCGTGCTGCTGGAGACTTCCTCCAGCTCTCCCGCTATCAGTCTGAAACCTCTGAGCCGTCTTATCTGTCACTCTAATCTATTCATGTTGGTTTTTCCTCCGTGTTGTCACGTCGCTCTGTGTGACACAGCGTTAAGCGTAGCTGGAGGATGTAGGGCAGCTGCATGAATATATTTTTCTGCTCTCCCACTCTCATTTCGACTACCAGTCGGAGTTGAAGTGATAGAGAGCATTGTTAAGCTGATGGGCAGATCTGAGTGGAAGAGTGGGCGATATTTGAAAGTGGTTGATGACGGAGTGTTAAAATACTACAGCCTCAAATCTTGGTTTGCTCACGGGCTGTGGCAATGCTATTTTTGGGGGTGTTTTCATCCCCAGTGCAGACCAGTGCAGAAAATGTCATGTAACTCATTTCCTCCTCCCTGCTGCTGTTTCATCTTCGAGATAAATGTTGAGCAACGCATCCACGGTTCATTTTTATAAGCTCAGATCTAGCTGGAATGCATCCCCAGTGCCTATTCATTCATCTCCTGCCCCCAGTTTTACCTTTGCTTATATTTCCATTACAACAGCATATCTCAGCCATGAATTGAATTGTCAGTGCTCCTCTGGAAACCTTTTCAAACCACTTTATTCACTTTGCCTTAAAAAAAAAAATAAATGAAGGACGGCCCACACATTTGCAAGAGAAACTCAATTAAAAGCTTCTTTTATTCCATCTCTGTTGAGTGCCACGTACCTCATTTTCTCACACCTCGCACGTTCTACTGGTGCGGTCGTGATTAAATTTTTCAAGGTTGCCTTGTTTAAAGGAAGGGTGAAGGGTGACAATAGACAATTTTAGCATTTTTCCCCCTCAGGAATCAAACCTAAGCATAGTGTCAGACTAATAGGAGCTATTTAAAACTGCCTTCAGAATCACCGCACACATATGAACACGGCAGATTTACAGGCACTGTATCTACAAGTAGGTGGTATTAGGCCTCACAATAAAGCCCTACTAAGATAATGGACATCTTGGTTTGTGGATCACCTCCCCGAGGGCCAATTGGAGCTCTTGCAGAGAGCGCACAAACAGGGACTAGAGTAGGATTTAGCCTTCTTTTAGAGATGGAGTAGAGGCTTAAACCCTGTGGAGTACACCGGCCAATCCTTGTGTCTGTGGTTGATGATGTGGATTGTTGAGAAGAGAGCGTTTGTCTCGGTGTATATTACAGAGAAAGTAATGGATGCTGTTGTTGCCACAGGGAGATGCGAATATAAATTATCTTAATGGTTTCAGACAGTGATAGTTTATTGTTGCATTGTGCCATTACATATGAGAGTGTGGCCTTGTGCAGCAGGGCTTTGTTTTTTATCATGGGAGACTCAAGGAGGGTTGAAATGTTGACGTTGGAAAGCCCCGAGCCAGCTCTTCTCAAACGTTAGTTTTACCTACTAAACGAGCCCCGGATGTCATCTAAAAATAGAGTCTTTGTGAGCGTGGCTTGAGCAGATGGGGAGAAAAAAGATGTGGTTACTCATCAGTGAATTGAAAACAAGCGGAGCAGACAAGTGTCTTTGGCCCCCCGTGGACACTAAAAGAGCGAGCCATGAATGCAGCAGGTAGGATGCAGAGCCCACAGAGGCTCCCTCTTATGAAGTCGATGCGTTTGTTGCCTCTGTTGCCCGCCACCACCACAGCTGAGATCTGTGCACTGCAGAGGATCTGGCTGCTTTATTCAGATCAATTTGAGTTGCCCTCGTTGTTAATAGCTCCGTGTATATTCATGCTAACAATGTTCTCCTCTAATCTGTATTCAGGCAAGTATTTCATTCAATCCCTGTGCAAAGCCGGCCCTAAATCCTTGCCAATCACATTTTGCTACTTCATAATTCTCCAATTGAAAATGCCCTGAATGACTTCTCCTTCTCTCTTCCAAAACCGAGCGGAGCGCGGCCGGAGCTGGTTACATTAGCGTTGGAGTCTGTTTTGCAATTATCCCTAGACTCTCACTCTCTCTCTCTCTCTCTCTCTTTCTCTCTCTCTCTCTCTCTCTCTCTATTTCCTTGATGAAGTGCCGCATGAATAAAATGTCCAGTTTTGGAATTATTAAATTCAATTTCTGAAATCTGGCAGGATGAGAAAGAAAGCCCACGGTGGTTTAGGTAAACAAGCGTAGCGTGATAATTTGTGTATTTATCCTCAGACAGGATTTGATTTGAAAAATGCAGAGATGAGCGTGGATTTGGGGAACTGTGGGAGTGATTGGATAAAACACTGCTCTTTGAAGCTGCTTGAGCGAGGAGGGGGGGATATGGAGTGAGGGAGAAAAACAAGATCCTGCTGTGTGACAATTGTGGGGGATGATGTGTTAATTGAGCCACAAACTGTGTGTGTTTTTCAGGCCAGAGGTCTCGTCGGAGAAAAATAAATATATATTTTAGTCGGAGCCGGTTGGCGACTGGCCCTCGACTCTTTTTTGAAATAATATCAATGGTGGATTAGGCTGTGTTGACTGGGAACCTCTTTCCAGCCACAATACAACCCCCTCTCCCTCCATATTCCATTAAGACAGCTGGTATCTTTCAAAGGGTCTTGGCCCGGTGATTGATGTCTAATAGCTGGGAGCCTCACCTGCCTCCTCACAGTGTTATTCATGGGTTAAGCAGACAGCATTGCTTTCTGCTACGCACTTCCCCGGTAGTGGGTGGAGAGGCTTTCTCTTTTTTTTTTTTTTTTTTTGCCTGTCAGCCATCAGTACATTATGACTATATTTCCAGTGTTACTACTTCACCCCATGCTGGCTCCGGGGTTGTAGATCAGTGTGTTCAGCTGGTAATTGCTCTTAAAGTAAGGTAAAGTGCAGTCATGTAACAGTGGCTTAGCTAATAGCTCAGTGACTTATTTGTCTTGGACAAAAAGTCTCAAAAATATCCTTTGAAAAAAAAATACCACTCGATACACTGTCAATCATTTGTGAAATTTGTGAATGAAATATGCTGGAAAATAATGTTCTCTAATATCTCTAATGTTGAGGCCACCCAACTGAATTAGCCTCCATGGAACATAAAGTTAATTACCCAGAGGTGCCTCAGTGTAGTTAACCAATTTATGCCATGTTCTGCAGCCTGGCTTGGAACGTTTCTCTCAGGGTTATCATCAGTACACTAAACCTACACATAAATGCAGAGTATCTGATGTTGGAGCTCACTGTATCTCCCAAGCAGATTGCCCAACGAAGCAAGTACAATGAAGAAACAAATGATTTAAAAACTTCAATGGTAATTGAAAAGACTCTGGTTCTGCCTGTGATGCAAATGCAAAAAGGTAATTTGAGACACAAAACACCACATGGCATGAGGCTGTTGTGCAAAGTGTATCCAGATGCAAACGAATAGCACCTAGATTGTAAAGATACTTAGAGGCTTATAGCAGCCCGCAACATCAAACGAGACCAAGTCTGCCCTCCATTTGCAATAGTTCAGGGCCCTCGTTGGTTTCAGTGGAAGAGGCTTATGTTACTGATTAGAGGAGAGATGAGGTGCTTAGCTCCACAACAGATTCTGGCAGCTCAGGATTAAAGCTGGGCTATCAATATTGTGGCCTTTCCTGTATATGTATTTTGGCACACTGCAGTGCTGGACGTGGGCGTGGGGGTCTATTACACGTACAAGCTCGTTCGATCCCCGCTGAGCGCTCTTCTCCTTTGTGTGTTCTCGTGTGTATGCCGGCAACCCAGCGGTCGCTGTGGTAACTCATCATTAGGTGATTAATGGGGCCGTGACGAGGCAGCGGTTTAATCAGGCCCCGTGTTTGTGCCGGAGCCGACGACAGGAGCAGCTGCCATGTCAGTTGGTGTGTGCTCATGAGATGACGGCGCCCGCTGGTGAGGAGCGCCGTTGTGAAACGCGCCCTCCACCTTCCTGTTTCGCGCTGTTTTTCTCCGTTCTCTTCAGCTCTTAATAATTCTACATCCACTTTGCAGGAGGGCTGGCTCTATTTCCAGATCTACCTCTGCTTTTTGCTCTCCCGCCCTGATATCAGGCTCATGGCAACACTGGTGTGAACCCTCCCAGGCCTGCAATAGCTATTTCCAGTCAATTTGGAGCACTGGTTGGAGGGGGCACAGACTGGCAGTGAAAGAGTAGCCTCCTTTGTTGGTACAGCGTGTTACTGACAGCATGCTGCTTCAGCTTTTCACATTTCTGTTTATGGAGGCTTTCATTGTGGCATGAGAAAGTGCTAGCTGAGTTCCTTTTGAGGGAGCGATAGCTGGAAATGGCAGTGGAGCGGGCATGGCAAATGATTCAGTCGTCTCTTTCCACTCTCTTTCTCTGCCCAGCGGATTGCTGTGTTCTTCCCTCCAGAGCTGTCACTTCACATTAACAGAGCTGACTGTTAGCTGGGAGAGAGGGTTGCAGTGGGGTGCAGTCCAGTAACCAGAGCACGGAAATACACACATACACACAACACACATGCACACACACACACACACACACACACACACCAACACACCAACAGATGAGTAAAAATCGAGCCTGTTGTCATCACAGATGGTCTGCAGTGAGGTTAGACAGTTAAATTCCAATAAGCTTCATGCTGCGTGTGTCTTTCCTAGTGTTGCTAAAGACAAGCCTCGGCTTGTGCCAATAAAACCCTCTGCACATTATCTCTGAATCTAGTACCACATCATTTATGCTTATTTAATCTCAGTTCCTCAGTTTAGCTTATTGTGTTGCAGAAACAGTGCATGCATATTACCCTGCAGGAGATCCGCTTACTGCCTCGAAAGAAGCATAATATGTTTGAGCAGGAAGTTAGAAGGTGGTGTTCTTTGATATACTTGGTGCTCTCCAGAGTGTTCATGGCTGTGGAGGGGAGTGCCAGCAGATACTGTGAAGTTAAAGAGAGTCAGCACGGCTCAGGAAACTAACCGTGTGTTTTTCATCTACAAAAGATCTCCTGCAGCACAAAAAAGGCCTCCAGACTGGTAGTAAATGTATACTTCCTGGATCTAATGTTTTGTTTTAATTGTCCCTGCAGGTTTTCTGAAACACTGGGGTTGTTGGTGTGGCCAAATTTTCCCTGGATTTGACTGGTAAATTCAGAAGACTGAAGCCCAGGCTCACAGTCTACCTTTCACGGAGGCCCAGCCGTGAGAGGACTGAGGAAGGCACGTGGCGGATCATGACGGCCGACAAAGAGAAGGAGAGGGAGAAAGAGCGTGACAGAGACAGGGACCGGGACAAGAGGGAAGCTGGCAAGTCCCGGCGGCAGGACGGGGACCGGGGGGACCGCGAGAGCGAGAGCTCCAGGCCGCGGCGGAGCTGCACGCTGGAGGGCGGCGCCAAGAACTATGCAGAGAGTGAGCACAGCGAGGACGAGGACAATGACAATGGCAGCACGGGCGGAGGCAGCGGCACAGCCGAGGAGGCCGGCAAGAAAGGCAAGAAAAAGACGCCCAAGAAGAAGGCACGCTATGAGCGCACAGAGAATGGAGAGATCACGTCCTTCATCACAGAAGATGATATTGTTTACAGACCCGGAGGTATGTCTTCACCACAACACGTGACCTGAAACAGATCTCTTCATATATATATTTCCCCCATTTAATGATTAATGAAAGCCTTAAAAACTGACTCAGTTTACATCCCCCTTTGTTATTGTTATAAAATGATTTTAGACTAAAACCTTTTTAATCCCTGACCAGCTGGTGAACTTTGCAGGATGTATTCTTGCCTCACTCTGCTGGGATCAGCTTTAAAACCTCCCACAATCAGAATAACGAATTAGCAGTGGTTAACTGCGGAATAAGTGCTAATCCGTGTTAACGTATCCCGCAAACCTGTAAAATTTACTCTGAGGGTAGATTTTCTCGACCACCTACACCTTTTTTCAGTTTCTTTTATGTTTTTACACCTTACCTAACTGGATAATTAAATGTTGCCCCTGTAGTAACACCTACACTGCAGAGGTAGCTCCAACAGATGATGCAGTCCCTCAGGCTAAAGGTCTGATGTATCATACAATCAATTCCAGGCTGACCCACTCTCGTGCTTTGTCTTGGGCTAAGTCAATAAAGCAAAGTGGTGCTTCGCTGGATGATGTGATAGTGACTGTATCAATGATTAGAGTGCTGGGACATTAGCAGAAATCTCCTGAGGCTGGAAGTTTTCCTTTCAGATGATGATAGTGCGTACTGATAAATAAGGATCAATTCATACCCACACGTCCCCGATAGACACCAATTGGTCTGTAGAAGGGCTGAGAGGGTACTGGAAGATCATGCCTCCCAAACTCATCCATCAGTTTCAGGTTTGTCAACATGGACGGTCCTCTACTTCGGCTGACCTCTTGCTGTCTCCTCTACTTATTGTTTAAGTGATAAGTTGCGTACGTGAGCGTGTGTGCCTGCGCATCACTGTTAGCAGCCTTCTTACAATCAGATTTGATGTATGCAGCTTAGGCAGGCACAAAGCCTGCAGTGGATTATGCATTACTAAATGCTAAATCCGTTTATAGCCGTCTAGTGACACACAATATGTAAAACTGACCACCCTCGGAGAGGGATTTGCGCTGACTGTGGGTAGAGTTTGTTATTGGAAAGCAATGCTGCAAACAAACACTTCTGTGTTTTTAAAAATCAGTGAGATGGCTACTTGCATTGTTTCCAACCAGCCTCTGAACTGCGTGATTAGACTGTGCATCCTTTGATTATGGCTCCAGTAAGCTTTGGTGCCCATTGATCATACGGGGACAGGTAGATAAAGAAATCTAAAGGGCCAGACCTGCAGCTAAATGTAGCTCTGCTGGCTGTAGAGTCTTGTCCCAGCTCATTATACGGTCAGCTGATGGAGCGAACAAACCGATACAGCGCCCGTAGACGCTTCAGATCGATGTGTACCCCATGGCTGAGCTCTCACCGTTTCCCCAGGCACAGCCACCTTCAGAGCTTTTTTTTTTTTTTTCTTTTAAATTCCTCCCCAACCCCTTCCCCCACACACACCCCAAACCATCCCAGATTATAGATCTTCTCCCTGGAGATTATACCCACTGCCACAGGGGGGATCAATAGGAGACACCCGAGACACACAATGTCTCTAAGCACATATGAAGCATCACACTTAAATCAGCAGTTTTCTTATACCTATCTCTTGTTTAAAGTAAAAAAAAAAAAAAAAAATCATTTTTATTGGATAGAACAAGTTTTTCTACATCTGTACTTTCCTTGTCTTCATACACCAGCATAATGTGTCTCAGCAAGCGTTTGACTGGTTTATTCTACAGCCAAGAGCCTTTAGGCGACCACTTAATTAGCATAGCATATCCTCTCTGCTACAGAGGCTAGCTGTCGATTGATGTTCCTTTCCCAGTGAAGCTATGAGGGACGAGGATTCGAGTTGTATCAGAAACATAACGCTGCGAAACTGTAGGATGTCGCTAACAGAGAAGATCTATTTTTAAGAAGCTCTACACGCTCGGCCCTCTCTCCCCACGCTGGAGACTCTGGGAAAAGGGCTTTTTCGAGAAATCCAACCACCTGCCGACTGCTAAATGAGAAAGCGTGGGCTAGCCGAGAGGGAAAGGAGAGGGGGGGTGTTGTCAAAGAGCCTCTGTTCTCCCCGAGGATCTCAGTCAGCTGTAGGCCTGCCCCATTGTAGAACCGATGGTATCGCTTGCCAGGTATTTCCCACCGAATTTCCTCAGAGAAGCGGGGAGTGTTTTCAGGTTTGAGGAAGGAGAGTTAACGTCAAGTGTTTCTGCTTTGAGGCTTTGAGATCCTTGTTACACCACTCCACTGGGACCGGCCCAGCAGGAAGTGGCATAAAGCGAGCGACCGTCGGCCGGTCTCCTGTGCAGCCAGTGGTGGATCAGTAATAACAACAGTCATTCTCCCAAGCTGCACGGCCCTCCAGTCCTCACATGCTCCTGCGGTTCTATTATTACATTCCTTGCGCTATTTAATTTTAGGATCAGTACAACCGAGGGGTTAGCTTTCTGAGAGCCGCGTGCTGCTCTCTCGCACTGTGTTTGCATGCCTGAGCATTTGAGCGTGTTTGTTCAGCCAGTTTGAGCCAAACACTTTTAACAATGCAGGTGCATCCTGTTTCATGGCCAACCTTCACCCGGACTGAAATACTGTGGGCTGAGCCCCGTCTCCTGTGCTTCATTCAGCGTGCGCAACATGGCTGTTTTTGTGGACTCTAGGTGTGTTTTTGATTAGACACGCTTGGCAGCTGTGAGAGAATGGCTGACTGAACAATGAGCTACAGCGGGGAAAATTGCTGCATGTGCGCTCTTTGGATCAGTTATGAGGTTGTAACACTGAATATCCTATCACTTGATCTCGGCCGTGACAGAGGAGCCGATCGGGTTTCGACAAAGTCGTCCCGGTCAGAGCTCAGGAGCGGCACGATGTGCCACAGTGTCACAGCAGCAGACGTTCTTCTAGTCATCTCTGTGTTTGTGGCGGTCAGCAGAGGTAGGTGGGAAACCTACCCGCAACCATACTGCAACAATGGCTCTCCCCCTCTCCCACAGAGAAAGCTGCAACCATATAACAGCACACTCCCTTAAAATAATCACCCACCCACCCCTCTCCGCTCAAGTTCGCCACAGCTAACCCTCTCCCCCTGCCCCTTTCCATTTCTCCACTTGAGTGAGGAGACCCACTTTCAGATGCACAAAATGGCAGGAATGTTTAACCAGTCAGGCAGACCCTGGAGGAGCCATGTGGCTCACTAACACCCCAGTCCCACCCACCCAACCTCCCCAAGCTCTTTTTTCCATTCACAAACCAGGAGTCTGAAGCGTTAATTTGGTTTTAACTTTCACATCCAGCCAGATTCACAAAAATGCCCTCAGGATGCTAGACTTTTAGTACTCGGGATGAATTTAAAATATGCTTTTGACGTTCGAAGAATAGACTCGCTAGCTGTCTGCGAATGATTAAACTATATCCCTGTCTGTTTTTCCTCCCACCACCTATCGTTTGCTCTCTCTGGCTGGCTGTTCTTTTCACTCGCCGACGTGCTCTGGGGTTTAGACGCATCGATGTAGCTTCTCTAAATTAATTTTGAGACAAGGTGAAGGAACACTGAACCCCAATTCCCTCGATTTGACTCTTCCAAAACATGTCATCTAATTCAGATTAGTCGCTTTTGTTCTTGGCCCTCCCCCACTCCTGCCTGCCCTCCCTCCCTCCTCTACCCTTCTCTCTCCATCTGAGTACGCCCATGCGCACACACAGACACACACACTCACTCACTCAGAGTGTGTTGCTCTCAGATCACACAATAGCACTGATGGATATTTTCATTCATGTTATCTTGTAAATGACTTCCAGGGACGCTGTAGAGGAGGGAGGGAGAGAAAAGCGTGAAGAGGGCAGTAGTGAGAGAGATATAATGCGTCACTCAGAGCCAACGATAGCAATAAACCTCCTCCCCCACAGAATGGCTCTTTCAGCCCACAGCCGATAGCAAGCCCACTCTGGGGTTACACGCAAATATGCACACCTAAAAAAAAAAAAGGCACACTTGTACACACTGGCCCCTCTGCAAATGGTTTCCTGGGTGTCAGAGCCATTTAATATCCCTGCAGCTCCTCTTTCCCCCCGTTAGCGGAAAGATAAACCACAGCGCAATCGATAATTCTGTTGACACAAACAAATAAATAACAGATGATGGCAATGTCAGTCAGTGAATAAAAGCCACCTCTTTTTTTCTGTTCTGGGTAAACGAATGCTTTGGAACAGCACAGTGTGTGTTTTGGTGGAATTTAGCACCTGCCGGCTACGTTGTCAGTGTAAATCATACCGTTGTTTTCCCCCCCATCTTTTCTCCCTCAATCAAACCTTCCATTGTTGCAAAATATGGCCTTCCTGGCCTCGCGAGTGTGTTGCTGTTTGCAGGAGCGTGCCAAGCGGTAGGTAAAAGCAGAACTGGCAGCAGGCTGATGGTGAATTACTGAGCTTCCATGTGGACAGCCGGTCAGTTTTCACAGCCTAGGATCAATTCCTCGATCAATTAAGTGTCGGCAGCATTTGATTGCTTTAACTGATGAGCAAATGTGGCCACTGCAGGTAATATTCCTGCAATTCAGCGAGAACGCAAGAGCATATTATTGCGCTGATGGGATTATTGTGTGTTTTTAATAATTGCAACGCTCGGGTGTAACGGTAACCGCCACTGACGCCGTCTCCTCCTCTCACAGTGGCAGTGGTGTGTTTTTGTCTTCTGCAGCGTAAGTGTTTTTGTTAAGAAGACGGGGGTTCACGACCCGGCCATAGCTCCAGTCACATCCAATTTAAGCGCTCGGCCGGGTCACTCGAAAGGGTTATGTCATGTGCTGACATATTCAAAGATGAGTAAGCACACGGAGGGTGGGCCAGTCACCAGATGAAGGTGCAGTGACACAAATAGTTTGGAGGAACGAGCGACAGTGACTGAGCGCCGTTGGAATGAGGTTAACACTACTGCTCACTGCTGTATAAATGGAGTGGAACAATAACTTAATTCCCCGTCGGCGTAATGTTTGCTTTGGAAAGGCATCCTTGTAGTGCTCCAAAAGTCCTTAATCCTATTACTCGCATTCCAGTCGAATTTTACTCAGGAAGAAAAAAAAAGAATGTCTTCTAAACAGAGGTAACAGCAGGCAGAATAACACATTAGCGACTCCAGCTCCGCGTCACGGCTTTGGGAAACACGAACACCTTTTTAAAAAGTCTTTTCTTTTGTTTTTCCATTTGCAGATTGTGTGTACATCGAGAGTCGGCGGCCCAACACCCCCTACTTCATTTGTAGCATTCAGGATTTCAAGCTGGTGAGTACATTTACACTTCCTGTCTCGTCACCCCCGACGTCCGCGCGTCCTCCCACTGACCCCACATTCACCCACCCGCATTGTGTGTGTGTGCGCGTGTGTGTGTCCCAAGCTGAGAAGAGAATACCGCTGTTGTTCCAGTGAGCAAATATGCCCAGGAAATCAGATTCAGTGGCTTGCACACCTTAACTGGGGGCTGTTGGTGCACAGTGTGACATTCTGAATTTAATCTACACCTGAAAGAAGAGTGTGTTGTTCTGGTCTTTGCCAGTTTGCGACAGTCGTAATATCTAAAATGGCAAATGGATTATAAAACATGTGATATGCAATACGTGATTTGCCTGTGACATAGTTTGCTTTTGCACTGAAACCATGCGGTTAGACCTGTTTGGCTTGATTTTATTTCTGTTTTGTGAGGTTACTGACTCGGCAAATAAAGTTCTTCACAAGATCAAAATAATTTATATGCAATTTGTCTTTTGAGAATTGGTCTGGTAGTGTTGTGGAAATGTAAATACCCCCCAGAGATGCAGGCTTGGATATTAATCACCTTGCAAACCAGTGACAGTGTAATAATGGCTGTAATGGAAAAAGAGATGTTAGTCAATGCACTTAATTGATTTAATGAAGCAGACTTTCACTGGTTTAAAATAGATTTTCAGGAGCTAATGTGGCCAAATTGCCGATTTTGTTATGCTGAATACAGAAAGAAATTAGGTTTCGGTTTGCCTCTGTGAATGCCCGACCCCCCCACACACTTTTTCTCTGACTCATTTGGAGAAAGCAACACGTTTTTGTTTGCAGTTTGGCAGAAATACACATTAAATGTTTGGCAGAAATACACATTAAATGCACGAGAACTGAAATATGTAAATGGCTGGTCCACGCGAGCTAAATTACTTGTGAAGCCGCTGCAGTGAAGGCTGCCTGTGTTCCAGCGCAGCGGTTGTCTAAGCAGAGTGCGGAGGGCTGGAAGAGGGGCAGCCAGCCCCCGGGGGGATTTAAAGGAATGGCTGCGAGAAGGCTAGTGTGATGATGGGAGGTCAGACCACACAGGCTCCTTTTAGAAAACATAAAGACACACAGCCGATCTAATTTATAGATATATGTGTGTCAGATATCCACGGCTGCATCTGCTTCATGTGTGAATATGAGTGTTGAGGGCAGTGGTTTTGTGCAGGAGAGGGTTTAAGGTGAGCTTTAGCTCCTGTAGAGGAAAGACGGTCATGCCTCCGCAGCAGCGGGACATTAATCGGATTGCAGCCAGAGAGTGCTGAGGATGGCAGGAACCCCCCCGCCCGCCCGCCCGCGCACGCACGCACACACGCACACACACACACGCCACAATGGCACAAAAACCACGCACCTGCACCTTGATTTAGAGCACCCGAGAAGGTCCAGGGTCAGACAGAGGTAATTGTCCAGGGAAGGGGAGAATACAGGCTACATTAGCTGACCCCTCTCTGTTTTCTCCTGCTGCCTCTCGGCTCTTCTCTCTGCGTCGCTCCCTCCCCCATCCATCTGTAATTAATGAACAGCCATCTGCATGCCTGTATGTGTTTGAGCAGACTGTACTCTTGTCCTCCTATGTTAAAACAACAAGCCCCGCTGGCTCTCTAAACAAGTGGCGGGGGGGGTGCTGGGGGGGCTGTTTTTGTGTTTTAGCTGCACTCCGTATCTGTGTCGTTTCAGTCGTAATTGTTTAAACTACCATCTCTTGAACTGACCCATCTCCTCCATCTCGGAGCGTGTCCTGGTCTTTTGCCTTTGGAAGAAAAAGAAACGTTCACCCACTCATTTTGGCTTCTTCTTTTATTTTTTTTCCCCGGCCGTAAACGTTATCTCATTTCCTTTTTCGGCTGCACTATATTGAAAAAGAGAGACAATGGGCGACTTGAGATCCATGTCAGTGAATCACACATTAGACGTCAACTCAATCCCTTTATTTCTTATTCTCTCGCCCCCTCCCCGCTCGTCTCTCCGACCCCCACTTCCCTCTCGCTGCGCAAAATATCGATCAACCCCCCGTCTGCACGAGAGAGCGGGGCTTTTGAGGCACAGCGCAGGGGGAGGAAATTTCAGCGGTCCTGAACCAAACAACCTCATCAGTATTGCCCCCCCCCCCCCCCCCCAGTCTCCGGGCTGCAACAGTCTCAGTCGTGTACTTTATCTAATGACCTGTGAATCCAATTAGCGGTGTGTAGAAATCCTGAATGCAGCCATCAGTCTGGACTGCGAGGGGGCAGCGCGAGGATTGAAGCCTGCCTCTCCGTGTCATTACATCACTCTCTATCACGGCGGGGCTCGTTGCGCTCCTCTCCCTCGCTGCCTCCAGCGCCTGCACGTGCAAAGCGGCTCCGCGTCACACCGCCGGGGTCATTTCTGGCTCTGGGGGACGATCGGCAACTCCAGTTTGTTTGCTGGCGTGCGGCAGGTGCGACGCCCACTGTAACCACGGCAACATATTGATCCAGCCGTATAGATTTCGCTCTGCTCCTTCCTCCTAAAATGTCCGCCGACACACAGAGGTGACCGGCAGGAGGCCATTTTAACTGCTGACGTGGAAAGATTGAGACAGGGCCAGGGCTATCTCCTGCAACTCCAACATGGGCAAAAGCAGCAAATATTAAGTGAAAATAAGTAAATATTAAGTAATTTGATATGAATATGTGGATTTAAAGGGGGAGACCAGTACCAAGATGTGGTTTATTTCTCCTCAATTTCAGTGTACACTCATGTCCTGACCTTTTATTTATTTGCTATCTATATTTGATGAGTAATACAGCAACCTGCTGTGCTGGGATGGGGGGCTTTATTTATTTAAAGTGTGTCATTATTCAGACAGACTTGTCACACCTGTAGTTTTTCATTTATCATCGGTTTATCACTGTACACGGCGATAAACCGCCCCACACACCACCGATTCATTGACCTCCGCTTCATCCTTTCTTACCTTGATTGTCTCCTCTGTCTCCATTTCTCTCCCTTTCTACACCTCATTCACTTTTCATTCCCACTCCTCTTTTTTTCACTCTTGCTTACGTCGCACCTCCCCTCCCTCCGACCCACCCACCACCATGTTCTCATTGTGTCCATGTCCTAGGTGCTCATTTACCCCCCTTCAACCTCCCTCTCTGTCTATCTAACCTCATTTGCTGTTATTGGCAAAGTCAGCTGTGTCCCCCCCCACCACCCCCAGCCCCTTCTTTCTTCTCTTCTTTCCTTCCCAACATCTCTCTTTCATACCTCCTCAGCCTTCTCCCAGCATCCTCATCTGCCTCCATCTTTTCACTAATGGAGTGATTGCAGTATTTCTCCCTGTGGGAACAGAGGATTGTGCAGCCCAGTACGCAATCGCACACCCACGCACCCACACACACACACACACACACACACACACACACACACACACACACACAACTCAAACCCCCACTTCCGGTTCTTCCTCTCAGGGACATTTAATTAGATGCCGTGTACAATGCAGTTATCTTTCCAGGAGTCCAGCTCATATGTTGCTGCCCTGATCAGCTTAAGAGGATGAGGGATTTGGTTTTGTCATATAACCAGTATATTGTGTCTCCGGGTGTGTGTATTATTCAGCTCCCATATGTGCGATTTCTCTTCACTAAATAACAGTAAAATACGTTCTGACATATGCTCTCCAGATTAGCATAAACTACATTTGTCTTTTGTTAGACATGTTCAGTGTCCTGCTGTTTTTAAATTCAAACCGCAAAATCAGCAGGTAATTACGAAATGATGAAAACACTTTTAAGTACGTTTTCACTTAACGCTTTGACACCTCAATTATTTTTAGGTCTGTAATGAAAAACTCGGAGTTAGCAGCTTTAATTACCCACCCTGTTTTCACAAACCACATTAAAATTAGCCATGCAGCTTTTCTTTTGTCAGTGAAGTTTGTCGAAATAGCCAGGATGTAAAGCATCGGTGGGGACATTTTAATGCATTTCTATGATAAATTTATAATGCAATTCTAATTATTTTAAATATCAACTAGGTCATATTTAGGCTTCAGCAGAAACTGAAAACACAGATATAAACATAAATGGTGATCATATCTCACCCAAATGTTTCCTGACTGCGGTTTTATCATAAAGCTGTGTGAAATTCAACCCCGTAATTAAAAATGTTTGATAAAGATGCAAATACATGTGCATAAATACTCATTAATATGAGCACTTATTAGGTTTTCTGCAGAGAGCAGTCCTAATGGAATCTGAAATGCTAAAAATTAGCCTAACAATGAGATCCACTGGCTGAGTAGCTTGGGGCAAGCTTTTCTATGCATATTCAAATCTGCACAAACAAAAAGGTATCACTTAATATGGAGTGTAGCGTTGGATAGTTAGTGTTTCATTGTTTTGTGTGTTGCTGATGTTATACCTGCAGCTGTAAAACAAAGGAAGGATGTTGGAACATATTGCTCAGGCTGTAACCACAGACGTTGCGGTAGGATGCCGACTACATGTGTCAACTGTCTTTTTTGCTCCTAAGGAGGCTGACTTGTCTCCCTTTTTATATCATCCAATTTCTCTCCCCATGACCCCCTCCTTTGCTCCCGCCCCCATCGAACATTTTGAAATGCAATTATAGATCAGTGAGCACCGCCATCAGTCGCGCTTCTTGTTAATATTTATCAAGTGGAGCCATAACCATCTCTGTGAGAGGGGCGCTACCCTCATTAGGGGCATCGGCGTGCGCGCAAGCTGGCTCGCGTGCACGCGTTTTCCCATTTCTCCCTCCCTTTTATTCCTCGTCCACTCTGAGGCTGCCGGAGAGCTGCTAGTTTTCACAGACACAGAACCGTTACGTGCAGCGTTTCACTGCTGCGTTTGTGCTGTCCTGAGCGTTTACTCGTGAAGTGAAGCTTTTACACGCACATCGGGGCTCCAAGCGGCAGAGCCTGCCGCCAGCTCCTTGATTTAAGCATTCTACTGGTGATGTTCCCTACTGAATAGCAGCCCTAAAGCAATTTAACCACGACACAAGAGCTACTAAACACCGGCCAGCCATGCTTTGTCGCTCACCTACAAAAGGAAAGTCCCTCAGTAGTGTGGTGACACTCGGGCCTCTCATTTGAAAGGCAAGTTAACACAACATGGACATTTTCTGTTATTTTAAAAAGATTTGCATTATTTCCGCTCTTATGGCTTGACTGTGTTTGACAAATGGCCTCCATCTTTGTCCTTTTCTTACATGAGAACGTTGAGGACTGCTTCCAGCGGTCTCATTGATTTTCCCCAGTATGACCATTGATTAAGCTCCTGTATGAGGAGGGATTCACCCTCCTACAATCCACTCTTATCTCTTTGAGCTAACTGGAAATGTGCATGAATCTGCCTTTTTTTTTTTTTTCATGAGTGAGGATTTGAGGTTGACGCATGGACTGTCGAGCGTCAGATTTTTAGCTGTGTGTATTTCTCACATCTCTGTTGCAGCCACACGGCTCTTCAGAGAGGCAGCTTAGATTGATTGTCCGCACAAGTGCAGTGATGAATATATACAGCGGTATAAATGGCGTAGTTGAGATAACAACACTGCTCCAATGCGGGGACGCTAAGAGGTTGCATTCAGCTCCACTCATGGGTATAAATCCAAATCTCTCTTTAGTTCCTGGCTTCTACCTTCTCTGATATCTCTGTCTTTTTTGGACAGATAACACTTTATTTCTCTCAACCCTCACTGACCTCCCTGTGCATTACCTAAACGCTGCTATGGAAACTACTTTATCGACCAATAGGAGCTCTTTATTCCAGATAGAGGAGCTGGGAGAGGGTGCGGAAAGAAACTCAAATCAGAATCGTGTGTTTCTGTGTTTAGAAGCTGTGATGGTATTCCCAGATTTGCCTTCCAGAGGGGGCAGCCTCAGGAGTGTAGGGGGTAGTTCGGGCTTGTAGGGCCGGGTCAGCAGCCATAACATTTCCATAAGACTCTTTAAAAGTTCAATCAATAGCACCTCTTTGACCCAACATTGCTAAATAATTCAGCATGTATGCTCATGGCCTCTCCTCTCCTCCCAGATTGCATCACTTGAGTTTACTTTCATCGGCTCAGCTTCACGTCTCATCCACTCAAATTAATGTAGATCTGTCACGGCAACAGGACGACATCTGAGCCTAGCACATGCATCCAACGGCTAATTTCATCTTTATGCAGCAGCTTTATTTCATTGTGGACACGTCCTGTTTTATCTTCAAAGTACTGCACGGGCGGAAAAACAAATATAGCGAAAGAGAGATATGAGCACCTCTAAACCTGTAGACATCCCAACATGGTGGTCGCTGATAAAATGACGACAGGGCCCGTTAAATTCCCTGATTGTGTCTTCCTGTGGAAAAGGAAACACTCTCCTCCTCCCTGGGGAGGGGACTGTAAATCAGAGAGAGGAGGGATCTCTGGAGCAGGCAGATGTGTTTAGTGCCTCACAGTCATTCGGCATGGATGGATGTGGCGGCGAACAGCCAGAATTATTTATTAGAGTTTGCTGGAGTAAGTGTGTCAGGGCTTGAATCTGGAAAATAGTGTTTTATGGAGAAGGTCTTGTTTTTGTTCTGAGTGCAGCAACCAGACACTAAACACATCTGTGCGGATGGGTCAGGCTTTAATTGGATTGGCCGCTGCTCTGGAAATGGGCGGCTAATTTCAGCCCACCCCCTTGTTCTTCACCTACTTTACATTTCCACTGTTCCATTTCTTTCTCTTCTTTTCCTCCCCTTCTCCACCTAAATGGGTGTTCGGTGGTGCTCGGTGTAATTTTCAGCTTGTCCAATATATGACACACCAGTAAAAAAAGAACTGTGCATTCGTCACCATCGTCAGGGAGATTTACAGTGGTATCAAGTTCACACGCTTCCACTGGGGGCCCTCCAACAGCCCCCTTCCCTCTCTCTGTGTTAAACGAACACATGTTGCAAATTAGCTGGGGAAGAGAGCAAAGAGAGGCAAGGAAAAGGGGGAGGAAGAGCAAAAGAACAGACACGAGAGGAGGAAATTTCAGGGATTGCTGTGAGGTCTGAGGAATGTCTGCGCTCCTTACCTCGCACTCCTGGGCCTTGAAACAACAGCAACATCGCCACAGGGCGCCACCCCCGGCGGCCTGGCTGCAGCGCCTCACGCAGACCCTCTGACATTTTGTACATGTGCTACAGATCGACCCGCAGCTCGTTTTATCTCCTCTGCATTTCTTTGTGCTTGTTGATCTAATGCAGCACATCTGGCTCACGTGCTTTTTTTTTTTCCGCGCGCGAACACTCAAACGAGACCTTTTTGGGCTCTCAGGCAGAAAATGCTTTCACAGGAACTTAGACTCAATTTCTTCCGCGTTGAGTAAAAACATAAAAACAAAAACCCTCAACTAACAGAACAAAGCTGTTGTTTTTTTGTTTTTTGTTTTTTGTAGACTTGATGGTATTGTAAGACGGTGCGTCACATTTCCGCCCGCAGCGGCTGTGACCGTTGTTGCGTGCGCTTTGATGGGGGAGTCAAAATTGCAGTTGCCTGTTTGTCACCGGGAACAGGTCGCACGGTGGTGAGACTGCAAGTTTCTCAGAGCCGCCTCACCACACACAGCTTCATCTTCTTTACACGTAGACGTTTGTGGAATTTCTTTTCCCCCCAGAACGTCCAAGCCAAACCGCTCTGGATTTATTGTCGGGGCTGGCCTGGTACAGTAGGCTACAGCAGCATAAACACTATCTGCGATTGTAAATACTTTTGTTGGCATCAAAGGACGGAGCCGTGCTATCCCCGCAGTAGCTGTATTCGTTTCTGCCGCCACCACGCTCAAACGCTCTTTGTTCTTCTCTTTGCAGGAATGCGCCGAGCAGTTTTGGCAGTGTTGTGTTTTTGAATAGAGACGCCTTTGTTCCAGCAGGCAGTTAACACTTGTGTACAGAGCACAGGGAGGAAATTCTACATTATTAAGCCCCGCTGTCATTAGCCTAAGCACTGTCTTAATGAAATGATTAGGAAAACGCAAACCTCTTTGTCAAATCCCCACGTCTTTCATCCAGCGACTTTATTTCTACACACACACGGTTGTCGGGGTCAGCTGCTGTCACGCCTCGTCTAATCCACCCCCCCACCGCAAACTCTGAAGCTAATAGAAATCATCAGAGCATTTTAATGTATTTTTAGCGCAGATGAGAGTAAGTGAGTGTTTGTACATGGGTTAATACACTCAGCCGCAGAGGCTTTCACTGCAGCGTCACGACAACGTAACCTTAGGGCTATTGAGCTTAACAGTCCATTTATAGATCGGCGTAATGCCACCCCCCCCCTCATTTGAGGGTGAATATGTCTTTATGCGAACACATCTTTTATCACATGCCTCATTGTATTCCACCTTTGTTCTCTTGTATTTCTCCTTCCCTCCTCTCCTCTGCTGTCGGGGCTGTGTGATGAATCCTGTCCCAAGGCATTATGGGTTAGCAGGCCGATTTGGGGCCATTACTAATGGAATAAGAGTGCAGAAATTCTTTCTGTCAGCGGGGGGGGCGGCGGGGGTCGTAGGTAAGGGAGACTGCTGTCTGCCTAACTATGCGCAGCTTACAGGCATTAGTGTCGACACCGTTCTTGCAGGCTCCTCCCATTTCCACAGGGGGCACGCCTCATTTCTTCAGCGTTATTCTCTGGAGTTTGGACTTCATGCTCACACTCCTGTTGCCCTAGACGTGCAAGAGAACCTGTAGGGGGCTGATGGGTGTGCTGTTACAGATGGCTGACACGCAGTTCTAAAATATTGTCTTGACACTACCGGACAGTTGGAGGTTAATGGTGGTTTGACTTGCAATCGGTGACTTTTCTAATGTAACGTCTGAGCTGAAATTTGAGAAGAAGGTGGTAAACCTGTTTTTTCTGGTGCATGTTCACATAGCTCTCGGGCATTTTTTTTTAAGTAATGCTGGCTCGAAAGGAAAACCAGGATGAAAAAATATGGCTGAGCAAACTGCACTACTTAACTCAACGGCCACATTTATGTTGTACTTTGTGTCTAATTATAGAATGTGTTTTAGTGGGTGCATTAAAAAAATAATGGCACACTAAAATATGTGATTTGAGATTATGTTACGGTGGAACAAGTGTACTTATTTGGACAGTGCAGAGGAGGATAATTGAGCATATTTATTGATTAAGTTCACCCCATCCTTGCTGCCCCCTCTGTGTTTGCGTTAGACACATTTTAGTTGTTACAATACCACTGTACATGCACAGACTCAGCCAGTCCATCTGAGCCTCCTGCCCAAAGGCAGAGATATCAGTTACCCCTCAGACGCCCATCTAAATGGCCTGCTTCTCCACACCTCTTCAAACGCGGTAGTGCTTTTTTGAGGATCAGATTTTAACGGGACAGCACTTTGCCTGCACTTTGCACGTGTCTTGTGTACAAATCCACCGCAAAAACAAGCCGTTAAATGGCAAACGGCGCCGAGCATCTGCCCGACTCGCGGGATCTCTGGTGATCTGTGCCGCTGAGTCGGCCGCTACCAGTGAACTCTGACGCAGCGAGCGGTTGCTCTAATGGCACCAGTCCACCCTGGCTTCAGTAGCCCACCGGCCCCTGTTTCCAAGCCAAACCTTTTTGTGTTCAACCTACTGGCAACACAGGCGCTATTTGTTAAACAGGAGAGGGTTCGGCTAATGAATGAGCAAGTGTATCCAGATGAGCCAGAGAACAGTCCAAACAAGCTCAGCCTTTGGTGTGGAAATTTGCCCAGACAGCTTAGCTTTAAAGGTCTCTTTTTTTTTTTTTTAGTCTCCGCTCTAATTCTGCTACATCTGTACACAGCTGCTTTTGACTCTTTGTCAAAGACGTCTGTCAGCGTCGTGCTGACTCCCACCCTGTGGACTGTCTCACTGAATGCTTTGGCTTCAGCGGGCTGGCCCGTAGCGTTGCAGGTCCATATAAGGAGCGTGAGGCAGCCCTGCGCGGTTCTGTACAGAATCACACGTTGTCTTCAAACCCACCTGTCAAGCCCCACCACAGCCGTTTTCAGCACCGGCCTCGCAAAAACCACTTGACTTACGCCAGCCCTCAGATGTGCTATGCTAACATGCTATAACAACACTATTTATTAGGGTAATATGTCACGCTAAGCTCAGAGTCGTTGGTTTCCGCGAATGAAAGGAAACAGTGTTTTCACAAGGCTGCAGCAGCAGCCCAGCTTTATGGCCTTTAAAATAAGCAAAGCTACACACGCCTACCAGAGACTCTAATGTGCGAGCGTATATGCATCTGCACTCGGATCTGTGTGTGAGCAGCGTGTGTAATCACTCCCACTGTAGCTGGCAGGCTCGGAGGGAGAGGTGGAATCGATGCAGAGGGCTATGAAGAGAGCGGAGAGAAGGGAACAGAGGAGAGAGAGAGGCGAGGTTGATCGATATCATAGCAGCAGGGTGGGGTAATATCCACTTCAAGCAACACTGCCACAAACAGGGAATATGGGAGAGATGCAGGTTATGTAGAGGAGAAGAACACAAAGATGCAAGTACAGCAGTGTCTGTATGAATTGGAATGTATTCTCCCCAGCAGCCGAGTGCTCTGCACATTGATCATGAACAGGGTTTCACCACAGTAACACCTTCTGTTTTTAGAGCCATTAATAGCCCCGCCCAGTTTTATTTCAGATTTTACACCCATGCATCATTATTCTATCATGAGCTTCCACACCCCATCTATTATAAGCATGCTCTCTTGTTATAAAGAGACAGGTTGTAAGAACACCTAATCACTCTAAACTCAAGGACAGGTGGATGTCAATCACAGGAAAATGTCTGAAAACAGGCAGACACCACACACAATCCACAGCACACAAATCCCCCTGCCACCAGGTCTTTGTCTCCATTAGATCTCACATCCATGCTGATTGCATGCTATGGTGAGCTGCATCTCCTCTTTGCTTGATTTCACCTCAAAACCACGACTGGCCTGAGCGAGCGGTGTATGGCTGCTCAGAGCTGGGGGAGACAGGATGTGATGGCGGCCAGCTCAACTGAAGACTGTAAATGCACACTTCCTCTGTAGTGAGTAGGAAATGCCTGCCAGAATATATGGTGACACGAGAATGACCTAATATCCATCCCCAAACAAGCTAATTTCATCAACCCCTTCCCTTATCTAAAAAGCCATCAGGATAGTTTTGCAGACAGGATTAGGTGTGTGTGTGTGTGTGTGTGTGTGTGTGTGTGTGTGTGTGTGTGTGTGTGTGTTCTGTGTGTGTGTGTCTGTGTGTCTGTGAGTGTGAGATGTGAATGTGTGTGGAGATCAAGTGAGGAGCGAAAGCAAAACAATAGGTGACTTGCACCAGAGAGAGCTGACCTCTGGTTTCTCTCTCTGTCTCTCTTTCACTGCGGGTAAATAGTCGTCGCCTCTCTCCTCACCGGCAGAGTGAGCCGAGGCGAGTAATTCCCCCATCTACAGCAGAATCCAGCCCTGCTGCTGTTGCACAAAGCTAATGCAGTCTGTGTGTATGTGTGTGTATGTGTGTGTATGTGTGTGTGTGTGTCTGTATGTGTCTGTGTGTGTGTGTGCGTGTGTGTGTGTGTGTGTGTGCGTCTGCTTTTTGATTCACAGGCACACAGAGATAAATGGGTGGGGAGGACTTTGATGTGCTGTAGTAACAAACAGTAGACATTGGTGTGTTCAGTCTCTCTCTCTCTCTCTCTCTCTCTCTCTCTCTCTCCCTCCCCCCCTCTTTGTGTTCATTCGATGGTGTGTGAATAATAGCTGATGTGTTTGTCAATGATCTGTATTAAGAAATCATAGCCACCATATCTCAGGGCCTTGCATGTTTAGATTGTGTGATTTAAACACAGGAAATGATGTTACTGATGCACAACTCACCTGCTGTTCTCATATGTCGAGTCTTCTGATCAAATCCAGGTGTGTGTGTGTGTTCTTTGTCATCTCTTTCGGTGGAAATTGTACATTTTCAATTAACACTGGGAAGAAAAAAAGCATGCGTCGCGCCACTAATGCTAACCAGCCTGACATTGTGAAAGTGTACATATATAGTCTTTATATGCAAAGATTAAACATTCAGCTGTGGAAACAAAACAGCAGGAGGAAGCACATCAGTGGTGTTTATGTGTAATGTAATTACTCTGTCTCCCAAAAGAGTCAGGCAGGAAGTCAACGCTGTAGGTTTAAGAAAATTGAATGAAAACAAAAGAATTTACAGAGGAGAGGTTATCCAGTAATCGGCTTTGCATGTTTAACCGCTTCCTCCTGCGAAAGCATGGATTGAAATATATACAGTGCATCATGTTATGTTATGGTGGATGTCAGCGGGGATTGTTCATGTTGACGTGCGTGCAGACGTGTGCAGAAGGATGTGTGTTTTTTTTTTTTTCTTTTTCATTTACCAGAGGCGGTGCTCCTCTGATGCACGACTGTGTGCATGTGTTTGTACCAAACTGAACGTTTGATCTTCCTTGGAAACCACCCACTGTATTTTGAAAAGAAACTCAAAGCTTTTCACCTGATTTTCTAATAGTAGACTTAATTTACATTACATTACAAACCTGCCTAACGAGTGCTTTATGAAAAGCTGGATTTTAAAAGTGTTCCATTTATATGACGGACTCGTTAGGAATGCGCTCTTTGGTGCGACTTTCACTTCAGTTTCAGGCACACTGAACCGTATCTGACAAATATTTGCGTGTGTCACTCTCAGAAACCAGATCTGTAACCGCGTTACAACATGGCGGCTGCTCCTGCCGGTCTAGACAGAGAGTCATGCAGCAGAGCTCCCTCCAACACTGGGCCGGCCTTGTTATTGCAGCTGTGTTGTCTACAATACGTCTCTTGTTGCAGCACAGCAGGAGGCTGGCCAAAGCTCCTGACGTGTTTGCATGTTTGTGTGTGCGTGCGTGCGTGCGTGCGTGTGCGCACATGTGTTCTAATCACATTCCTGCCAGCGTTCACTCTCTACAGTTGCTGCAAGTAACCTTTTCATTTGTGCGCTACCCATCCTGGTTGAAGGGTCTGTTACTCCTTTATTGGTGAACACATGCGTATGCAGCCTGCTGCATTTGCATCGGTGCTGATATACTGTCACACACATATGAGTAGTCATTTGCATGCGATTGTGCATTTGCATATTGTACAAAGCCAGCGCGGCTGACACGGACCACCCAGCGTTCAGCTTGTGCAGCATCTGGCCGACACACAGGCTACATGATGTATTACTGATAGGGCCAGTGTCTCGCTGGAGACTGACAGATATGGAAGGTCACCTTCAGACTCATAGATCGGGGGTGCGTTGTGGGAGACAGAGAGATTGATATCTTTAGAAGCTGTGGCCAAATACTAAGATACAATCACAATCGGCAAAGCTCACAGCAATGGTAGCTCTTCAGTTTTATTTACGATGTTGTCTAGTCTCACATGTAGTGTCGGGATCTGTGTTTGTTGCTCTCTGTTCTTTCTCTCTCTCTCTCCCTGGGCGTGCGCGTGTTGTGTGCAGAAATGAGCTTCTGCGGGTTAGAAGGATCATAAATATTCCCATTAGACCTGTGTGCTGATCTCATGCACAGAAGCTTCTCATTTTCTCTGTGTCTATGTCATTCTCACACTTGGTCCCTATAGACAGGCCACTAATGGTCTGACAGCTGCTTTTACAAAGAGAAGAGTATTTACACACACACATACATGCTACGCTTTATTGTAGCCATGCACATACCCACGCACTCACAACCCTTTTGCCATTCACGCACACACAGGTCTTATTTGTTTTCTGTGTCTGTACCTGCTGCATTCAGCGACGTCTGCAGGATTATATTGCGTCTGTTTTGTGCGTCACGCCAAGCAGGCGATCGATTAGTATTGGCTCAAGCGAGTCTTCTCATTTCCTGTGTTCCGTAACAGCCCTCAGTCAGCCACGCAGCTCCTGAGGGAAGGTACAATGCTGTACAGAAGGTTGCATTTATTAAAGATGTCTCTTGGAGCTGGCAACAAGGCGAGCTAACACAATGCATCTGAGGCAAACAGCCTCGCAGACAAAGCAACGCTGCTTTTTATCACCGAGAACACCACAATGGAAAAAGTCTTGTATTGTCCCAAAAAAAAAAAGCCTTCCGCAAAGTATTTCCCAGGCTTTTCAGTGTCTGTCGGTGTCTAACCCTGAGTCCTAACTCATGGGTATTACCTTGAAACTGGAATTTTCTTTATTCTCCAAAGAATGTCCCATGCAATGCTCACAACGGCACGCAGAAAGCCAGGTATCAAAGTGGGCTGGCTTTATGATGGCTAAATGGGAGGCTGAATGCAGGAATGGCAGGCTTTTCTGGCAGGCTGTACCTGTGTGTCTGGCTGAGAGGGAGAGCTTGGGAAATAAAGTCAGTATTATGATGTGAGCACCCAGATAAGAACTCTTCTAACCACCTCCATCTGTCCTCACACGGCCTGCATTTCAAGTCTCACTTGATTCTATATTTGAGTCGTCCCTCCTCCCCACAAGTGCTGCAAAAGGATTTGTCTACTTCTCAAAAGGAGAAGCATATTTCTGCACGGCTTAAATCGCTGAGCACTAGTTGTCGGGTCGCCGGATGCTCGCGCCAGTAGTCTCCACATAATGATCCTCATCAGTCAATATGTTTCTCAATCCACTCTCCTTTTGCCTTGAAATCGGTGCTGCTCTTGTCTCTTTATAAATCCAAATTCTGTGTTGGCCACAGATTGGCTGTTTTGTGGAGACAAACAACACTTGATTTCTGTACCGTAGCGGTTTTTTCCTTCCTGTCACGTGTGTGTGGTGCTTGTGATTCCCTGGTGAGTAGAGTGTGCCTGTTGTCGGGAGGCAGCAGCCGCCATTATTAGCCCTCCAGTCTTAATTAGTATCATCTGTGGCATCCAGCCTCTTTCCTCCATCTTTGGTCCCTTCTCTTTTTGGGTATTTACTTTTCCTGAGTGGATTCCTTGTGTAGAGCGGTTACACTTCAGGGGATTGTGGGTATTTATGTTAAATATGTCATGTTTGGAGTTAGAATGACACATGAGTCCAGTGTGTTCAAAGCAGGGCCCCATTTAATATCCAAACAGGTCGAGCCGAAAAGGTTCAGATAGTCTGCAGCGTCCTGACCAGCTCCACAGATGGGACTTATCTCAAACCTCAGCCCCCACGCAGACCGAGCACATTTTTTATGGATGTAATATATAGAAGAAGGAAGCATAAGAGACGGGTTATCCTTCCTTGACTGTGCAGCCAGACTGGAATCTTCCTGCTGGTGTCTCTGACAGCCTGATTTAGAAGTGCTTTTTCTTACCTCTGACACAGAGTCCCAGCCTGCTCTCCTCCGCCACAGGGTCGGGAGAAGAATGGTGCTTATCCTGAAAGCCAGTGATTTGTTGTGTGTGTCTGTTTGCCTTCTCCTGCATGTGTGTGTTTGCTCACACATCCGTGCTGGCATTTCTCGCCAGTCACTCGATGCTGTAGATTGCTTGAGCAGATCTCTCATACCTCTTGTTGTGTGACTGTGTGTTTCTGTATGTGGTCCAGATGGAAGTGCTCATTTTGTGCTGTGTGCTGGCACATCTCTCCCTCTCTCTCTCTCTTCTCTCTCTTTCTCTCTCCTGAGAGTATAGCTCAAAAGAGAAAATGAAGATGAGAGAAAACAGAGTGGAGAACCCTTCCAATCATATCATTTTTGTTGGATGTGCGTGTTGTGCCCAGTTCTTCCTGCTTCCCCGCTCTAATCTCATCACGTCGCAGTAGCAGATTAGTCCTACCAGATCCCATCTCTCCAAATGCCACAATCACCCCCTCCCTTGCGACAGACGAAGAGAGCGCTCCTACTGTCAGCCTTTGTCTGTCACCTTCATGCAGCCAGCAGCCCTGAACTTCCATCTCCCATCCTCCCCTGCCCTTGGGCTGCTTGCTAACCACTCTTAGCTCAGCAGCCTGCTAGCCTGAACTGCTTGACATTCCTCCCCAACACTGAGCTGCCCCCCCCCCCACCTCCCGTCTCCTTTATCTCTGTGCCTTTCCTTCCTTACTCCTGACTGCCACCCTCTGAAGGAAGTCATAGATCCTGCCTGCTGATGTCATCGGCGAGAGGGGGGGGGGTTGGTCGGGAGGTCACGGAAAGGGTAGAAGAAGAGTGTTTGAAAAGGAGAGGAAATAAACAGAAGTTTCCTGTTCATAAGGTGCACTGGGTGCCTGTCATGGGAGAGGGAGTGTCTGGTTTTGTTTAAAGCAAAGCTCTAGTGTTACAGCACCGGGTGGGGGTTGGGGGGGGGCATTAGGTTTGAGGGTTACAGGTTGTAACAATGTTCCCCTACATTTGTCACATGGCTGCAAGGTTCCGATCATATTGTAAAGCCCCAGATGTGGGAAAGAGTTGCCACAGCTGCCCCCAGTTTCAAGTTGACTGCACACACATGCTGCCACACAAAGAAAAGTGCAGCACCATTACAAATGCGGAGGGGGGTGGGGGGTTGGCCTCTTTTAACAAGTCAGAGGGAGAGGTAGCACATTCACACAGAGCCGGCTTATTCTGGGCTCTTTAGAGCATTGAGCTGAGGTTTACCTTTTCCTACCAAGTATGGCACATTTTTGATTAATTGCGCAACAAATACTTTTGAAAATGTTGTAATAGCTGAAGCCTTTTATAGATGACCCCCCCAGGCTGTTGAGGGTGTTCCGAAAGGCCAGGCTGAACCACTGGAGGGAGGGAAGCACTCAGATTTATATCTATTCAGTGAATAAAGCAGTGGCCTTGTACCCCAGGGGCTTCTGTAAAGGAGGAGGAGGATAGTTGTAATTTTAAATCTGAGGAAATGAGAAGGTTTCGCTCCTCCTACCTTAATCCAACCTTTTGTCTCTCCCTTCACCAGCCCCCTTTATCTCCTTCACCCTGCTTTCTTTTTTCACCCCCCTCTTGTTTCATTTCTTTCTCTCAGTAGTGGGTTAGTAAGTCTTTTGGCCTCTCCGCAGTGAGACACATTCCCAGGGTTTAGGACTCAGGAGGAGGGAGGACAGGGCCATGTTTAGCCTCTGGCAGGACAGACAAAGATGGCTGCCATTGCGCTGATCTGGGTGTCTACAGGCAGCACGGGTTGCCTCCAATCAATTCAGCATTATGGCTTCTTACACACTCCTGCAGTCTTATCATACTCAGGCAACGCCAGTGCTGATTTGTGCCTGGAGTCCGGTCTGGCTACCATCCTCCTTTATTTTCCCTGCCTTATCTGCTCATTTTTCCACCCTGTGTGTTTATGGAATTGAGATAATTGAAAGCTATGCTTCACTCCCACTACATGCTCCATATGTTTGCATTCCCAGTCCTCTCTCTTTCCACCCCCCGCCCCCCCCTCCCTCGTCTGCTTGAGAGAGTTTATTACCACTGAACAGCAATCTGCTCAGGGCAGCGGCGGCTCTGCAGCGAGAACGCTGGAGCAACAATCATTCTCTGCTTTGCTTCAATCGGTTAATCTAAAACAACTCACGAATGTGGCGTAAAAGCTGGTCTTTCTACAGCGAGCTTTCCATCCCAGCCCTCTGAAGTACCTTTGATTTTTTTTTTTCCTTTCTTAAATGAGATGTTCAGGTAGCGAACTGTCAGCATTTGGGGTCCTTTAACTATTAATTATGTATAATGAGAGGAAGGGTGCTCATCCTGCCACAGCAAGCAGCCTCCCAGGCCAGAAGGTTGCAGTTCTGCACACCAGATAGACGAGGTTTCACTGGCTGGGTTAACTGCTAGAAGCAAGAGGGCGGGAGGCATGACATCATTACATGCGTTTCCTCTCACACACTATGGCTACGTGCTCGGGGTTACATGATTCAGTGCATCAGTATGGACTCTCTGTCGAGTAATAAGCCAAAGTGTGATTGTGCCTGATGTCGTGTGCAGACATGTGTGTTTGTCCAGAACATAAATGCAGCTGACTAACAGCTCACCAGCTGCCGTTCACGTCTGGCCTCGCTTACTCACGAGGTTCTCTCCCCCTCTCGTGGTTGAAAAAGGGGGGGTAGAACAAATGAAGGGAAATTCAGAGGCGGCCGAGTGAAGGGGTGGAATGAGAAAAGCAGAGCTGCTGGTGGTGGTGGTGGTGGTGGTGGTGGGGGGGGGTAATCAGAGGTGGGCTTGAGGGTACAGGGAGGTGATGATTTGCTTGCCTGTGAGTTCTCACCCTCCCCCCGCTGACATAACAGAATAATGTACTCTAAAAGCTTTAAATATCTTTACTCTGACTTCATGTTCCTGCACACACACACACACACACACGTTTGGGAGAACTGTAGGGAGCAGAAGTGAAACTGTATTCGATTACATTGACTTCCTCCACCCCCCCGTTTTTCCCCCCTCTGTTGCACATTTTTGCTTCATGGGTGGTGCAGGTATCTCAGCGCAGCGTAGCAGAATCTTTAATAAAGATGGCTGAGGCCAGAACGTTTGTGTGAACACCAGCCTTGCGGTCCCTCGATTACTCTCAAACCGCTGTGACGGTCATCTGGGTTTTATGTGAAGGCGCAGTAAATATTTTATAACATAAAATGAAAACAGTATTTTTGCCCTTTTCAGCCCTCACCTCAGCACTGGCCCCAGTTTATCTTCACCCCTCCCCCCTTTGCCATCTGCGTTCTTTCATTGACTTGAGCTGCTACCTGCAGCTCCGTACACGCCTCAGTCCTGCCACCTGCTGGTCATCTAAGGGATTACTCATCTGTAGCGAGCTGCTTTTTTATAAAATGCCCGTTAGGTGGCAGCACTTAAAGGGCACCGAGCTTAAAGTAGATATAGAGTAGTTGTGCTTGAGTCAACTTTAAAATCTGTAAGTGTATATCTTCATGAATGCAAAGAATCCAGAACATTCATGCATCCCTCCCATGATGCTTTGTTTCCACATGTCAGTCGGCAACAGCCACCCCACTGTTTACTTTATTAAGGCTGCTAATGCTCTTCAATCCCTTTTTAATTGACTTTATGGTATCAGCCAGTGTGAGTCATACAGCGTGTGTCTGCTCAGCACCGCTGTTTGCCAAGATGCCAGGTCCCGACATCACAATCAAACATGTCTGAATGTCGTAGCGTGAGATCTTTTTGTCTTCTGCTCACTCTCTCTGTCTCTCTTGCAGAGTAAACGGGACCATCTGCTCATGAATGTGAAATGGTACTACCGCCAGTCAGAAGTGCCCGACTCTGTGTACCAGCACCTGGTGCAGGACCGCAACAATGAAAATGGTGAGACGGTTTTTGGTTTTGCAGTGCACCCCCCAGAGTAAATATGCTTGCTGGCTCTTTAGGTCTAATTTTCACACCAATACACACATCTGCCTCGGTTCTGCTGACACCAGGGGTATATAAGAGGTACCTGTAAATTGCTTTTCGAAGTGAACCATCAAGACTGCATCCCAGGTGATTAAGCTGGTCCGTGTTTCTACACCGTTCCCCTGGTTACACTTCTCCACAACAGACGGTCACACTGTCAAGTGTTAATTACCTGCAGCACCGTGCAGTCTTTGAAGCTCGTACTCAACACTATCTGTGCCCGTGAACTCATCACATTTGCCACAGCACCTGCAGAATAATAACATGGACAGGAGGCACGACTGGTTTTATTAGACTTCATTCAAGTCAAGATTGTTGTTGTTACAACAAAACCCAGTGAAACTAATCCACCCTAGAATGATGTCATTGTAACACAAACCTGTTACAGATGGTCCAGATGTTGCACATCATTGATCGGACCAACATCTGATATCATGAGATCGATGAGCACTGCAAGTCTGTTCACTTTGATTATATATTTGGAGTAATAATAGCTTTGATATTTATTTGCTGTGATGTTCCAGGAGCTCTCTTCAGCTCCACCGTGCACAGTTTGTCCTTGCAGCAGGGATTCAGAATAATTACAAGTGATGTCACAATACTGGAGCTCTGTAGCCATAGCGAACCACAACTGGGTTCATTTTTCAGCAGCAGGTTGGCCAGTGGCTGGTGGTTGAGAACAAAGCATGATGTCATCTCCCAGAGGGGTGGGGGTTCACTTATATTAAGTTGCATATAACTGAACTGGGTCTTTGCGGTTCTATCAAGGTTGTAGGTTTTCTTTCAGAACTGTGATCATTTTATTTTTTCTTTCCTTCAGACTCTGGCCGAGAGCTGGTCATCACAGACCCGGTGGTCAGGAGTCGAGAACTCTTCATCTCTGACTACGTGGACACTTACCACGCTGCTGCTCTCAGGTACAGACACACAGATTTAACGGTCAGTTGTGGCCGCAGCAAAACACATCCAACGACGTTGCGCAACTTTGTATTAAGCACCGTGATGTGCTTTTGTTTTGAAATTGTTCTCTTAAACGTGTTTCTCTCAAAGACTTGCCTCTGTTCTGACTAAACGATGGTTCCAAACTACACTGTGTTGTAATGGTTCAAATAGTTCTGGATTACTGCTGATTTCCTCTATACGTTCAGTCCCTCCATAATGCAAGCTACAGCAGCAATCTCGTTCTTTCACTGCACCAGCTCACGTCTTTTGCAGACATTAATCAGTCTTTTTACTTCGCCCACTGCAGCTCAGGGGGAATACAGGGATTTCCTCTTTTAGAACTTTCTTTGAAAGGCAGAACCACAAAAGTCTCACTTTGATGGGGTTCTTTGAAGTGGGTTTGTGATTTGATGCACAGAAGCACTAATACTTCCAGAGTGTAGCAAATATTCATCTTTTCTTATCTCTTTTGATCAAAAATACCATAGAATTACAATTGTACTCCCAGTATCTTCATATTAGCATCAGCGGCCTCCTCATATGTCACAAAGGACCTGTGCTGTTAAAGTGACTGTTTTCACTGTAAATAATGATGTCTGATGAAATGAATACTTGTTGAGGCTTTCCTTTGTCTGTGGTTCCTTCTCTTCAGCCATCCATTCCTCCCACTTCCCTTTTACTGTAACTGAAACCATCTGTGCGCTGCCTGGCGATGAGAAGCCAGAGACGGGTCTTTCAGGCACAACTGATTTCAGGGCAAATTAGCAGTAACGTCTCCACAGAGAACCCTTTGATTTGGCTTATTTTCCAGACGTTTGATAAACGGGAGAAGAATTCCAGAACGATACTGTAATGCCGCAGCTCACTGAAGACGGCTCCGGCTCACGGCCTTTAATGTCGGGGGGGGAGGAAGATTATATTTCTGCTCTGCATACCTGCGATATGTGTTACTTTAAAAAAAAAAAAAAAACAGACAGCAGAGAGTTGGAAACAGGAAATGGTATCAAGATGTGCTCGGGGCCTGGGTGCGCTGGGGGGTAATATTTGCAGGAGGGCCGCACATGTGTGTCCAGCGCCGCAGCATGCAGAGCCAGGCTGACATGTTCTGCTGGTGTTTAAGGGCTCAGTGAGCAGAGCCGTGAGTCTCACTGTAAAGTCGGCACGCTCTGACAGGCTGCAGACCCTCGGTGCGGCATTCATCACCTCCGACGACCGAACAAGCTCTTTTCTGATCGGGGCTGAGCCTGACGCCGCCGCCACCGGGCTATGGCTCCACGGTGGAGTCGCTGTCTAATAACACCTGTCTTCTGTCTCGCAGGGGGAAGTGCAACATTTCCCATTTCTCTGACATTTTTGCTGCCAGGGAGTTCAAAGCCCGCATCGACTCCTTCTTCTATATCCTCGGATATAACCCAGAGACCAGGTGAGGAGATTCCATGAGATGCTGCATCTCTTTAATAAAACATACATTTGTTCTTGTTATTAAGTCAAAGTGGAGGCTTTAATTGTTCTAATGCTCTACAGCAGTGTGTAGTTATTATTAAACTGTTGGGTGATGATATTTGTGTTCACATGCCTTCTTAAGTTATTGCTGCTTTATGTTGATGTTTAGATTAAAAAGAGTCTAAAGGATCACAAGTTCATCACGAGGTCGATGTGATTTAAAAATAATGTAAATATCAGAAGCAGCGCCATGAAAGTTCAGGTGATTTCCTGATGATACGTTGAAGAAGATTAAAACAGTGTTTTTGTTATTCTGGTTGCTGATCACGAACACGAAGGCACCGATTATGGACACCCCTTCATCACATTTCATCATGAAGAAACATGCTGTTCATCTGTGTGAAACCTAGTACATGTCCGTGTACCAGCACGGTGACAGCAGGCCAGATGTTGTTGCTATAGCAACGGTGTGTTGTCATGTCGGAATATCTTTGAATGCAGGAGAGAAACTGTCCTTATCCACTCGGGTGCCTAAAGACAGGAGTGTGCCTGCTTCTCCTGGCTGCGTGCATCGCTGGGAACATCATGAGCTTCAGGAGCTCCTCACCTCACTTCCTTGACAAAGCTCCAGGCGTTCAGAGAACAGCCGGTCCCGTTTGTAGTTTAACCTATTTTTAATTCTCAAACTCTGTCTGAAACGACACTGCGGGGGAGCCTTTGATGCCTCGCTGTTCCTCCGCGTGAACAAAAAGCAACTGCAGAGATGTTCCTGCGGCGTTCCGCAAGCCTTCGCTGGGAAGGTTGTCACGGACGACTTCGGGAGACGTTGATCACTGTCCGCGCAGCCTAAAACTTTCAGCTATTGCATGTGATGGCGTGTTTGTGGACACCGACGTGTTCCTGGCACCTGTGGTTGCCAATCCCCGTCTCGCCCCATCCCTCCCCGCCCCTACCCCCTTCCCCCCTCCCCCCGCTCCGCTCTGATCTGTTTGATATGCTGAGCGGGGTCTCTGCAGCAGCCTGTCGGTCTCTCTTGTTTATTATGGCGCAGAAAAGCGAGCAGGGATGAATTCCCCATCCTGCACGCGTGTCTGTCTGCCTCCGTCTGTGTGCGCGCCCGTGTGAGGTCGCGGCACATGCTCAGTAGTGCGCGGAGAGGAGCGAGCCGCGCTGGCGACGCCGTGCGCGCAGGCTGAGGTCACAGCACAAGCTCAGTGAGCACTTCTCCGGCTCCGAATGCGTGCTTCTCCATTTTGAGCACCTAGGCATAGGTGGGAGAGGGGGGCACCAACCCGACGGGATTGAACACGCGCGGTGTCAACACCCAGCACTCGGGCTCCATGTCGGAAATGGACGATCTGTTCAGTCCCCGGAGGTAGGTTCGCCGTCACGATCCTCCGCCGTCTCGGCTCCGTCTGCGCTGTCGGCGCGACGCTTCCGACAATAAAACGTGGGCGATATCTGCCAGCTGTCCGGGCTGCTGTCTTTTTTGTTATCCGACTCCGCTGAAAGGGGGACGTGCGCGCACGGTGCGTGTGCAGCCGGGGGCTTGAGCGCAGCGTTACGGGCTGTCACTGCAGATCTCCCTCTTACGCGTTACTCTGCCTCCGGAGTGGAGACGCGGTCGTGTCATTCCTTTATGTATATGCACCCCCATCCGCCGCCGTTCGCTTTCATAAGTGTGCGTCCTGCGTGTCTTGTGATGCGTGCGGGAGCCGGTCACAGACCGCCGTGGCTCCATTTTGCGGCTCGTGTTTACAGTCGGGACGACATGGCGCACGGAACGACGTTCGGGGGCTGCACACAGGGCTCCGCCGCCGCCTGCGAGCCGCCGGGCCGCGTCCACGCCGCTCGTCGTGCCTCTTTAGCGGGACAGAGTTGGGGTTTGTTTTGCCGTGCTGCAATTATGTCAGTGTGCCACAGACTCGCGCTGCGATTGGCTGGAATTGATAGAGGGGGCGGGGCTAAACTTGATTGCAGACGCGCACGCACGCAGAACTTGACCAGGCCGTCTGCGCGTTGTTCTGGTTTAATAAATAATCCCGTAATCATTTTACAGGATTGTGTGATAATGACGACGTAGGTGGGACGACCGGGAATGTTTTTGTTCAAAGCAGGAATCTCTGTGCTACTTATTAAAGGGGAAATTCCAAGAAAATATCATTTTATTTATTTTTTTCAATCTGAAACTGATCACAACCTTCCAAGAGTCTTCTTCTGGAGATCCGGACTTTCTTCTGTGATACATCTGTATTCTCCCTCCTCTCTGAGGAGCAGTGGAGCCTCCCAGTTAAATATCACTCAAGTATTCTTCCAACTAAAGTCCGTCTGTCTTCAAGATGCCGTGCTTATTCTGGCTCGTAGATCCCCATTTGTCATCCTTATGGCCTCCTGCCAGACATATAAAGAGCCTGACTGCCTGCACGCTGTCGGGAGTGTGAGGAACTTTTGACATTTCTCTTCCTGGATGCAGGCAGGAATAAATAAATAAATGGTTGAATCAGCGCCGTAGTTATATTCCATAATCCGAAGCAACATAAATGCTGCGTGAAGCCGACTTCAATACAAACCGTCTGGCCGGTGACGCAAGAAACAGTCATATTTTTTTTTATTAGTGTTCTTCATCACGGCATAACTGTGGTTGCTCAACATGCAGTTTCTGCTCTCTACTGAATATTTTTGTAAGAGATATGAATCATTTTAATGGTCCTGCTCGTTAACTGCAGGGATGATCTGTGCCAGTGCCCCTGTTGGACATAGATCACAGCAGTGGGACCCCCCCTGACTGCCAGGAAGAGCAGGGGAAAGGACAGTCAAATATGGAACCATCATAGGGTTGTTTTTTTTTTTTTTTTTTTATGGTCCTCAGAGGACTATAAAGGTTTCAGGCAGAGCTCCATGATGGAGTGCAAGTTTCTGTGGGTGCAAATCACGTCGACAGATTCTGGGCTGCCCCACGCTCCGCCGTATGAAAATCGCCGCCGTTACCTAGGTAACAGGGGGAATGGCTTTTCAAAAAAGAACATCTTGTCATTTTCTTTAATCCACTGCAGCTGGAGATTCAGAGCGCTGTTATTAAATTGCAGTTTCTATGGCTACCGACAATTGCACCAGAAGCTGTTTCAGAGGTTTTCACCCTGCATATCCAGGGCCAGCTCCCCCCAGCACCCCCACCACCTCCTGCATTTAGGCTGTCTGATCTCTGTTATTGCTCTATGCGCCACATCAGCCCTCGCCATCCAAGGTGTTAGAATCCTGAAATATTAATGCTGTTTTTTTTCTTAAGACAAAGAAATCAATGTATACACGGCATATAAGATCATCTGTACAATGCTGTTTTTTTTAAAAGCTAATTGTTAAATATTACTGTGTAATTTATAAAATTCTGTTCTTTGTCTCCTCTCAGGCGACTGAACAGCACACAGGGGGAGATCAGAGTGGGACCCAGTCACCAGGTGGGTCACCAAACACCAACCCGTCGTTATGTTTCTTTATAATCTTGTTTGTGTATTAGGTTATAGTCACGTTGTGTAATTACTGTACTCTGGAGATGTGTACATGCTGCACTCTGCAGAGTGAAAGCACATGTTTATAGACTGGAGTACTTTCCTGACAGATCAGATCTGTGATCACATACTCGACCCCTGTGACTGTAAAGCTGCCACCAGAGGAAGAGCTGATGACAGGGGCCCGAAAGCTGATACTTTCTTAAAGCTTGCATTCTATTTGGATTGTGACATCATCTGCCCCCTTTCTCCAACCCCCTCTCTGCTTTTAATCAGGCCAAGCTCCCAGAGCTGCAGCCTTTCCCCTCACCCGGTGGCCAGGCCGTGACTGAGAATGAGGAGCTGGTCTGGATGCCAGGGGTCAATGACTGTGACCTTCTCATGTACCTCAGAGCTGCAAGGTGAGGTCAAACAAACACCTACCTGTCGTCCTATACTCCATCTAGCTCTACACATCCTGATGTGTTAGCATTAGTTACATGTGAAACTTGAGAGTAAAAGCATGAAAGGTCAGTGTAATCCCTTTAAATGTATATTCACGTGTGGCATTTAAATCTTCCCTCCTAAAGTTACAGCTCATGTGGTGTCATCTGATTAGATCTTTCAGTGCAGAGAAACTGATAGCTGTTAGCACTGTGGACAATCTAGCACCATGACGGGCATGTTTCAGGAACGGCTGCAATGGAGCATTAATGTGACCTGTTGTATGTTCTGTTCGGTTTGAGCGTGTACCCACACCACAGACCCATAAGGACTATGGAGAAACAACACATGGAAAAACTCCTGTCTTTAATACACAATTTTTAAATAACCAGTTCTGTTCTTTGACATTTAAACTGTTGGTCTATTTTAAAATCTTAGTCTACTTGAGTGTCTGCTATGTATCCTATTTATTTATTTAGCCTGCATATGCCTGCTAAATAAGTAAATATAGTGCTAAAGTATTTTTCAGTCATCATTTGGCATCCGTCAGTTGATAAAGTGATGTTCACAGATTCACACTCAAAGGAGGGGAAGGTGGGCATTCACCCTCCTCTATTTATAAATGACCTTCATGGCATTGATGTGGACTAAAGGTTAGAACCTACGCCAGCATCATTTCTCCACCACTCAGACATTTATGAACCTCTGATTTTTATTTGGCTTCTTTTTGGGTTTTTTTTGGGGGGGGATTTGGCTTTTGATCTATATGAATATCAGCAGAGATGTGTTTGATGATACACCACTGTAACAGTTTTATAAGAAAGTGTGTGTGTGTGTGTGTGTGTGTGTGTCCACAGGAGCATGGCTGCCTTTGCGGGGATGTGTGATGGAGGCTCGACAGAAGACGGCTGTTTAGCGGCCTCTAGAGATGACACTACATTAAACGCACTTAACACTGTAAGTGGCAAGTAAACAAGCTAGTCAGAAAACAAATTGTTTTCTTAAAAGAATTTTGAGTTTTATTTTTGTTTTTTGAGAATGATGAAGCCCTGCTCTATAAAACAGCCACCCTCTGCGGTTTACTGCAGATTAGTCCTAATAAAGGGTTTGTCAGTCAAGATGATAATGAATATAGAGGAACCAGGCACAAGGAGGAGATTACAATTATCATAAAGAGGACATTTATATTCTGACTCTATAGACCCAGGCAGGTCATTGCCTCATGCCCTTCCTCGCCATTTGCAATTCCAATGAGAAACACTTGTTTATTCTCAGGGGAAGATCTCTGTCGGTCTGCTTCCTTCACCTATTTAAATGTGTCGCAGGTCTCAGTAATTGCCTTTGACACTCTGCGCATTTCCTTCAGAGAAGTTTCCTCTGAAGGTTTATAGTAAAAACAGGACTGTTAATCTTATATTTTATAGCCTTTGCCTGTGACTTTATGAGCACACTTGTAAGATGCTGCCTGCTGTTACTGTCCTCAGCTACATGAGAGCAACTACGATGCAGGCAAAGCCCTCCAGCGCCTGGTGAAGAAGCCGGTCCCCAAACTGATAGAGAAGTGCTGGTCTGAGGACGAAGTGGTAAGAAGGTTTCCTCGTTTCTTTTGGAATGCAGTAATTGAGAAACACACAGAGAGGATATTAGGATCATAGAGGAGTGCGGTCTGCCATCTGTCAGAGGTTGGTTGTATCTTTAGAGGGAGCTGTTGCGAGGGTTCAGACCGTGTCTCCTGGCTCACCCTCACAAAACAGCAGTGAAAACACTCATCAGTTTCCAGCTCCTCCAAGACCCCGAGAGCAGCTGCATCCTGTTTATCAGCCACAGAATAAATCTTCAGCATGGAAGCCTGGAAAAGGAAAACGGCTGCAGGCCGCCAGCGTTAAGCTCCATTTGAATTTAGATGTGAATTTCAGCACCTCTGTTGAAGGACTTGGATCAGAAAATGGCAGCCATTTCCCCTGATCAGACAGTGCAGTGTGAAGGAGGAGAGATTAAAAAAACAAAAAGCAAAGATTTATGACTTTGGAAATGCAGACGATGGACTGTTGTCTGTAGATGAAACTGGAAAGGACAATCTCTCTGGCTTGTCCTCTCTCCCCTCTCCCCTGTTGTGTAATTCTGAAGCCTGGCGGTGTTTCTTTGGGTTTTAAATCAAGCACCCCAGATGCGGTGGAAGCTTTTGGTCTGGGTTTGTCCCGTAATTGAGCACAAAAGGCACATTTGAATAAAGCCGGAGCCCAGAGCAGATGAGGTCAGATGTCCTCTTTGCAGGGCATCGTGAGTTTTTCCTCTGAATGTGAGCTTGCTGTCAGAGAACAGTAGCATCTAAACAAGAGAGGGAGTGAACCTGGATTAAAACATGGATGAATCTGACATAACAACATCCAATAATAGGAATAACATTATTATCATGTGATGTCTTCTAACATCGGTCTACATCAACCAAACAAAGACATTTAATTTAACCTTGATAGTAATAATGCAGGGCAGTATATACTTTGATGGAGGAGCTCCATCATGTCAGGACAGCTTTTATCTCTGGTAGCACACACTCAAGCCTGCCATGACCCTGACTGACCAAGGACACTGCTTTGACTGATCTGATGACCGCTTGTGCTTCTCCAGCCCTGCAGCCTTGAGCGACAGGTGTAAATGTAGCTACAGCCTTGAAGAACCCACAGAAACCAGCCCGCTGCCCTTTGTTTATTTATTGCCCCTTTCTCTGCCCCCCCCCACCCGCCCCAGACGCCCTCCAGGACGAGCTTCATTATTGCCGCCTGCTCTTTTTTTCACCCCGGCCCCACTCTCGTTTAGAGACGTGAATAAGAGTGACAGCGGAGGCTGCTGGAATGACAGAATCAGCCTGTCTGCAGGGTCACTTGTCACCCTGCCAGCCCCCCCCAGCCCCCATCTCTGAGCCTTTCCTCGCAGCTGCTGCTGCCTCATACATAATCCTGGATATTATCTCAATACCGGAACGCCAGAAAAACATTTATTACTTCTCCCCGCACTTGATGTAGAGAGATAAGTCTGCCGGCGCTCGTCGGTGATCCAGTGCCCTCTGTCAGAACGGTGCAGGAACTCATTTGACTTCAGTGGGATTTCCAGACAAGATATTCCTCTGTAATACTTTAAACACAAACATCAGAGGCTTCTGTCAGCCTCAGCCATGCACACTGCCCACACACACTTCTCTTCCTCTTGAAGATCCTTTCATTAAAGAAACATTTTTTATTTCAAGAACAAAAAGCACTTCAAGCAAAACTCTTACGAGGGATTCGCTGTAATAATGCAACACTTGTTACATAAAACCGCAGTTATCTGACAGGGTCTGATTATCTGACTGTTTTCAGTATTTGTACACAGAATTCTGGCCCTGCTGGAATTTTTTTTTAATGATTGTAAATTATTTTATTAAATAGATTTTAAACTATTTTTGTCTGTAGCGATTGAACTGTGTTATTGTTTTAAAAACGGATTACATTAAAATAATAAAAAAATTTAACATTAACTCAGACCTGTCTGGTCGTGAACACAGTATGATGAAACTCTTGACTGGACGCGAGCGCTGCTAATAACCCCTCGGCCAACAGGAGGAGCCACATGAACCATCAGAAGCAGCAGCAGCAGTCATGGCGGTCCCTCCGCGTCGGGGGGGGGTGTCTAGCGGCTGATCTACGGCTGCTATGAGGCAGCAGCTCCGTTCCCCGGCTTATCTCCGGCTGCTCTTACAGCTGATGGATGACAGGAGCAGGCTGCCGACAGCACCGTGGAGAGGGGAGAGGGGAGGAGGAGGGGTGGGGTGCGCACGCAAGTGTAGAGGCCCGAGGTGCAGCCCCGAAAACACCAGAGGCGGGTGAAGCGCGACATGGCCGCACGGCCCCTGCAGTGAGCTGTAGGTTATTTAAAGGTATCCTTCTGCAGAGCGAGTGTGTGTCAGCGGCGTGCTTCATCACGGCGGAGGTTGGGTGCCAGCCCCCTCTCAGAGCGGCTCAGTAATGAAGTGGCAGACAGGATGGGTGTGTGCTGGAATTTCCTGTCACCTTTTGTGTCAGGCAACGGCAGAGAAAGCAAAGGTGTTAATCCTGCTGCCGAAAGTTGAAATTAAACAGCGGCGTGCGTTATTGCCGTCTGATTAAACAAACAGGGCCAGTGAACTCTTCCTGATAGTGTCTGATATTTAATATTTAACATCTACTCTAACAGACTCGCGCCTCTCTGCCCAGCTCCGTCGGTGAAGGATGTGTGTCTAGTTTCTGTCGCTGTGGTCTCAGCCTCTCTATTATTATTATTTTTAACTTTGATATGATTTCCCCTGAACGCCCCACGGCTAATCTTCCACGGGAGACAGCCAGTTTAATGCAAAGGCCGACTCTGTGTTTCTCCACAGTGGGCGGTGAAAGGTCAGCTCTAAACGAGCATAACGACTCCACGTGGAGTCAAATTGTCTTTGTTTGCTTCAAGATGGACTCGTATCGTTGTTTATCTTGAGGTGGTGACATTTAGCAGGAATTATGATCTGTGCCTGAGCCTCTGCTCTGTTTTTCATCTTGATACCAGCTTCTTTTTTTTTTTTGCTTTCGCCTCCAGTATTCTAACCTGTTTTACAACTCTGAACAATCGGGTCTGGAGCAGGAAGTGAGCATGCCCGACAATGGCCTGTTGAGGGTTTTTCTCCCCCCTCTCATTCTGCTCTTTTATACGTCTCCTCCCTGGCCTCACAATAGCGCTCTGTTAGCTTCCGAGGGAGGAAACCAGGGTGAAAAAGCGCCAGCTCTCTGGAACACACTCAGAGAGCGAGGCCTGTTATTTCTGCACAGCGGATGGCCATTTGGTAGCCCCTCGCCCCTCCTCCCTCCCCGGCTTGCTCGCTGGAGCTCTCTCAGCCCCTCCTCCGGCCATGGGGTTGCCTGGCAACGGTGGGCTGGAGCAGTCGGTGCAGGGGCAGAGCGATTCAGGGTGCAGATTGGCGGATGATTTATTAGCTGGGCTGGAGAGCAGTGAGCCCAGGCAGCTGAAATGGAGCCTTAAACTGGAGCCGACATTCAGGGAGGGAGGGAGGGAGGGAAGCAAACGGAAGGGAGGAGGGAGAGGGTGCACGGCGCTCCACTGTGGAGACATACAGCCAGACTGTGTAAATAGTACAGTAGGGGAACATAATTAAGGTGACATAATTGGGACAGACACAGGCTCCACGGCAGAACTCGTGTCGACTCTGGGCTGCGTCAGTGGAAGACGGGAAATCTCAAACCTCACCATGTAGCTGCTAGACTGTCTTCAGAGACGATCCAGTCCCTGACCAGTTTTACACAAATTCATCCTGCTACCTACAGCATGTGTGTAACCACAAGCTATCTGTGAAGATAGTAAAATATCTGCTATTATAGGAGTCTTCATTTCAGAGGCAGGGTTCTTGTTTGGCTGTGTGATGTTGACCCTCTCTCTCTCTATATATATATACACACTGGGGACCCCCCCATGAACCTGCTCCTACCTGAACGGTTGATTTGAGACGGCCGTGCAGCGAAGGGGAGTGCTTGTGTTGAAGACGGCTCCATCTACTGGCTAATCAGCCGCCTCGCCTTCAGTGTGATTAATGCAAATTAGATGGTGCTGAACGTCTGCGAGAGAACAGGAAGTTTGAACATCTGGCGATGTAGCTGCTGTTGTTATACAAAAAGTTGATGGTGTAAGCATAAATAGGATTATACGTCCTACTGAGTAGTTCTGCAAAGCCTCCTGCTAAGAGATGTTTCTGACTTTGTTCTGTCTGTAAATGTGGACTTTTCCCTCACCAAAGCTGGGCATGTAAACAATCTGCGGTTACGTAACCTTCTTTGCATGGCATGAGAAATGAACTTGCACCGGGCGATCCGCGCCTGGTTTTATCTATTCCTCGTGTCCTTCCACCATGTCCAGGACCTTTCTCCACACAAATTCTATCTGTCTGGCAGCTAGTTGAGGTTTTTTTTTTTTTTTTTTTTTTGCCTTTGAGGCTTTGCAATCCGAGCTCCTCGACGGTGTTAAAGGGCCACCACAGTTTCCGTTTTATTGAACACTCTGATTGTTTGTCAAGAACACCTTGTGCAAGGTTTTTTCACGTTCCTTGCCGGTGCCGATGCGCTCCTGCTGCATCAAACTCGTCAAACGCGGGTTGAAATGAGCGGCAAGAGCGACGTTTGCGCACAGCGCAGGAATCCGCTCCGGGTTTTCCAGCCCGCTGAGAAGCAGAGGCTCTCTTGCAGAAAGATCACATGTAAAGCCTTCCCCTTTGTAGTGGAAGAGCAGAGAGTGACAAGCTATTTCTTGCTTTGAAAAAAAGAGGAGGAAAAACAGCAGTCTGCTGTCGGAGACATTGTGGATTTGCCTCCTTAATTCCTCCTCTACCTGCGCCTGGACGTGGAGCTCCGCTCCGTCCTCCCTGTGGACTTTTCGCTGCTTTTTGCCGGAGTTACTTGCTTGGAAGCGGTTGGCCGAGAGGACCGAGAAGCGACGCTCGCCTCTGGAACAAGAAAGTAAACCTGCTGGCCGTCTGCTCCGCTGCTTCTGAATGTTTTCGGCTCCGGCTTTTTGTGGCTTGCAGAGTATGGCTCTTGAATGTGGAGAAGTGTCTTCAGACGCTCCCATTTGACCGCATTTATTTAATTTTGCTGTTTTTGTCTGGAAGTGAGGTGGTGAGTCTATATTTACCCAGCATGTCAGATTTAATCAGATGTCAGAAAGTACACATTTCTGTCATTTATTTGTGTAAGAGTATATTTATATATTCAACTTTTTTATTTTTTTTGGGGGGGGTTGCTGTTAATCTCCAGACAAAAATAGAAAGTGTCCACTGAGCTCAGTGAGGAATTTAATAAACTCTTCAGTTTAGTTGGAGTAATAACTCACATCAGCATGCACAGTGTTGTAATTTGAGCAGATGGAATATATTTTCAGCAGTGTTTTGCATCATTCTGAATAATAAGTGCCATCTTGGCGTCTGCCCCAGCCTGTCTTGTCATTTCCTCTCTCCACTCGGCCGATATCGCCGTGTTTTCTTCAAAGTTTAAATGCCCACAGAGGTTTTCCAGGTAGCACGTCAGCCCTTTGCAGCCACTGACTAAATGAAAACTGTTTTTTTTTTGCCCTGGTGCTAACATGTAAGTTTGTGTGCTCACAGTTTAGCTGACTGAACAGATAGTAACTCTCCTCCCCCTCTGTGTGTTTTTTTTTTTTCTTTCCCTGTGAAAAATTGTAGAAGCGCTTCATTAAAGGCTTGAGACAGTTCGGCAAAAACTTCTTCAGGATCCGGAAAGAGCTGCTGCCCAACAAAGAAACGGTAAGATGATTTTGTTCTCTCTTTATATTGAGGTTTTCAGGGTGTGATTTGTTTTTCAGTATGAAAACATGGAGGAACATGTGGTTGAACTAATGCAAACACGAGCAGTCAAACAAATGAACTGTGATGACTGTACGCTCATTGCTTTTCATATAGACCTTATTTACATAAATATTCTCACCCAACTAGAAAAGCAGCAGCAGTTCACCGCGGTGTGTTAGTGTAAGTGTATTTAATAGGCCATATGCAGAATATATGAATTAGCACCCTCTTTTTCCAGGTAATTAACACATTGTTCAGATGTGAAACAAACAAACTAACGTGTTCACAGCACAGAGATTACCTCCTGGTTACTTTCAAGTTCCGGTTATATAACAATACCCACACACAGGAGTTCTCAAGCCTCCTGGATATAATTGAGAATTAATCTGTAATTGTCCTGAGGTTGGTCAGCTGCTCAGGAGCTGTGGTTTTCTGACTGTCAGGGGTTGTTGTGCTGCTTGTCTACACACAGATGCTGTCAGCATGTGTGTTTTTCCTCCAAACACTGTGCGTGTTTCATGGGTCACCTCCAAGCCCAACAATGATTAACAGCAGCTGACCTTATTAAACATGACCATTATGTGGAAAACAAAACTTGACAGTGATTCAGGCCTCTTTTTTTTTTTCTTTAATCCCTTTAATCTTTGTTAGTGTGTATTAAAACCTCTTTTGTTTTGCATTTCTGTGGAGCCAACACTCAAGAGCTGCTCGGCTTTAATGGGACTAAATAAATCTGCTGTGCACGTCGATTCCGAGCGGGTCTCTGAGATCATTCCTCAGATTCCCGCCTGTGCTTGGTAGCGTGCCGCAGCATCGCTTGACACAGACATCAAAGGGAAATTGGCGTTTGTCACACTCTTCGCCACTTGGTTTCCTCGTCTGCTGCGAGAATATGTCAGCCGCGCTTCACAACAAAACCCAGCACATCGCGTCATGTTTTTATCCAGGAGCTCTGCAGCGTCGCCCCGCTTTCTGTTCCCGTTCCTTACAACGAGCCTGAACCTCTGGAAGGAGAGATTAAAGTGTATGAACACAGTTTCATCTCAGAGGTTTCCTCAATTACTTTTCACCGGTCTTGAAATATGCAACTAGTCCTGTTGATTGGCCATAAAAGAGGTATTAATGTAATTCAACCTGGAGGGGGAGTCCACATGGCAGCAAAGGTAATTGACCTGCTCCAGGATCCGGGCCTCTCACCATCACTGTGCAGAGTCATTTTCCTTCTGAAAATGGAAAATAAACTGCTCTTTTAACATATGAAAAGAGAGGAAATTGCCCAGAGAGCAGGAGGGCCATCAAAAGGAGAAGGGGGTTGCTGTAGAATTAGCTCAGTGTGATCGTTGAAAATGCCTGTTCCTTGTATAACCTGACGCGTTTTTGTCCTGCAACACTGATCTAAACCGCAGGTTCCTCTGAGGGAAGCTCTGGAGCAGCAGAGAGTTCCCCCTTTGTGCCTTTTATTTGACTCTGATGCTGCTGCACATTGAAGAAAATTCAGGCCACTGCTGCCTGAGGACCTTGTCGGACTGCTGTCACTGAGAGCACCGTGTCCGCCTCCTTCCCCTGCGTTCTTCTGTGGCACCAGTCCCAAGGATAAGCGTCCAGCGCTGAGTAAACACAGCAGCTCTCTGCTTTATATAAAGGCACATAAAGCGCCAGAGGGGGGAGAGGTGGGCGTGTCCTCTGACCGTCTGCAGCTCGCTGCGCTGCCACCATTTCCTTCACCAGAGAGGACGTCACGGAACATGAGCTCCCAGTGTTTAAATAACAAAATATGCTGACAGGGCAGGTCCCAGATAACAGGGCCTGATATTTGGGAATGGGAATTTTCATAAAACCCTCGTTTCCCAGCAAATCGTTTGACAATATTTGACCCAGATATTTTTTATCTGCTTTACTTGTATTAGTTTTCAGAGTCACTTATTAATTTCCTTTTCCCTCCAAATGATAGGAATTCAACATCTGAGAGCTGCATGTTGATCATATTTTTAATATTCAAATATCAAAAGTTATCCAGTTATCAATAGCATTGAGTGATTTATATCCTCATAGCTGTGTGATTTGTTTTTACAGATCAGGCAATTGTCTAACAGTAACTCACCATAACATAATAAACCCAACAATGCGCAGTAAAGCGCTTTTACGAGGAGCGAACACCAGCTCTGAGTGTGTTATTGTTTATCAGTTCAGTTCCCCTCAGGCCTCAGTTCCTGCATCCTGTTGTTTATTCTCTTGTGACCGCCTGCCTGCAGTTGGAGTTTAAATATTTCATTTCATAAGTGCGCTGGAGCAGCATTAGCACTGGCACGGTTAGTTACATGTGCTTTTGTAACGAGTTTGTAAATGTACCTGGTTTTTATCAGTCAGATGTTCAAAAACAAGTTTATCTGTGAGCCAGGTTTTGTAATTTTAGTAACAGTCTGTGAAATATCAGCTGCAAGCTAAACCCCAAGAGGCTGGGGAAGAATAGATGTGATTCAGAGAGACATTTTTGTTCTGCAAGTTTACACTTCAACACTGAGGAGGAGAAGGTGCAGCAAGATCATTTCACAAGTCCCCTCTGATAACAAACAGTTTAGTGAGCAGAATAATGGATTTATAAGTCAATAATAATTTTCCATCTACATAAAATGTTAAGACGCCGTACATTTTAATTTCTTGTTTTGTTGCCCCCTTGTGGCATGAATGCTCATCTATGTAGGTGTATGAATGCTGTATATGTATATTCAGTGTTTAAGCATTTCTGCCTCATATGGTTGCTATAGATGCTCTCTGGTCTCAGCAGACCAGGCAAGTCCGGTTGTTTTCAGAGAGCTCATAAATATATAACTACATTTTTGTCTCTGTGCTGAGCTGAAATAATCATTCATCAATGCAGTTTACATAGTTGTTTAGTTGGTATTAATGGCATTTTCATTATGTTATCCTACAAGCATTAGACTCGCGGTTCTATCCCTGCTTGCAGGTTCTCTGGTGTCCTCCTACAGTCATCTCCACCTCCCATCTGTGTGACCCTGATTTGGATGAAACTGCAGTTAACCCAATGCAGTTAGATGTTGGGGAAGCCATTTTACATTTCAAAATAATGTCTTTCCTTGTAGTTAATGAACTCCATAGAGAAAAAGATGTGATTTAACAGCGTGGTGATCAAATATAGCGTGTTTATTCATTTATGTGACAAACGTTGCCTGATAAAACACTTCATTAATGACACGAGTGTCTCATCGCGAGCCCGCTGTACCAGTTCTTCTTTCCCCTCTGGGCCTGTGGGCAAATCTCCAACTAACTTCAGAAGTGACATGTGCATCAGTGTAATTACATGCTTATTAAACCAGTGAAAGCTAGTTATCTTTATATTATCACTCTTCAGTTTCACTTTTGACTGTGACAGCAGAACAAGACACAAAGACCACACACTTGCATGCATATTTAATCCGTATCAGAGCTTGATGGTGATGATGTATGCACCTCTTGGATAAAACGGAACAGTCAGCCCCCCACTCGCCCAGGTTCTGTGGTGTTCTCAGCACACCCTCGCAGCAGATGTTTGCCCTGGTACAATCTGTACAAATGTCAGATTGAATCCATTGCCGTGTCATCGGCAGCCAGAACCTTGGGGATGGCTGCAATAATAAATATTTAGCTTCAAACAATTTTAATTAAAGCAGCTCCAGAACCACAGGAGAGCGGTCCAGTTGGCAGCAGCTGTCAGCGCCGCCACACAAGAGTTCTCTGGTTTGATAAATGATGTAAGTCGCTTGGGCAGCAAAGTCACTGCCGGCCGAAGCTCAACCAGCCAGTATTGATGTTCTCTCAGAAGTAGAGGCACTTTAACAGGGCAGCGCGCCTAAATGACTTCACTGCTAGGCTTCACCTCGTGCTTTACGGGACTAGCTTATCAGCAGAACGGGCAGATTCTACTCTCCAGCAAAAAAGAAAAAGGCGGCGTTGCCTTCCAATCAGCTTTCATTGGCAAAAGCGCTTACAGCAGAAAAACACTAGTGCTGATTCTTCAGCGTGCGCATCCCGGACCTGTGAAAGCAGAGCTTATTCAGTCTTTATGTGGCAGAACAGCTCAGCGCAGCAGGGAACACTCATCTGTTTAACCGCCCTCCACTCCACCAGCCATGGTCCTTTTAACGCTCAGCCGCCGACCATCGACGGGCTCAAGGGCCTCGCTGAGGGCATCAAATACACCCATGTGGTCTGAATCTTTCACGGCACACGTGTTCTGATGTGATCTAAAGCAATGCTAAAATCAAACCAGCCAGGAACAAACTCAAACACCACCAATAGTCTTTGTTTTTTATGGAATTGGAACCAATGACGTGCGAAGACACCCTTAAAAATGATCCTTCCAAGATAAATAAACATGTTCTTTTTCCAAAGTGAAGCATATTAAGCAGCACTTCAGGCCTCACAGACATGAGGTTAATGGCAAAGTAGACCCCCCCCGTATGCCTGTAAAACCTGTCACAGACGGTGAGGAACACCGAGTCCAGAGGTCGAGCACATACATAATTAAACCACGGTTTGATGTAGCTCAGAGAAAGGCACCCCCCACCACCACCTCAGTGAAATGAATCAGGAAGCCGTCCTCCCTCCACAGGCTGCAGGAGAAGAGCAGCAGCAGCTCATGCTGCACTAATGGATGAACATCACACGTTCACCCCGCTCTCTGATCCCCCATCCAGTTTGTACCACAAATTCTTATTCAGCCCGAGCTGTCGGGGATGTGATGTGTTGGGCCTGGATGTTGATAGGCTATTGTTATCTTGTGCTGCCTTTTTTATTTTTTTTTATTGCTCTCCCAGCCCCTCCTCCTTCCTCGGCTCTCCTCGTCCTTCCCCTCTCCTCCGCCAGTAACGGCCTTAACCGTTTGGCTTCATGTCAAAGCAGGGGCCTTTTGTGGCTCTGTCACAAATCTGCCAGGAAAAACAGAAACCATCTGTTCAGGCTCGGGCCAGAGAGGGGATGAGGGTGTAAATACATGAGTTTAGCCCTCGCCCTCTCGGTCCCGCTCGAGCATGCAGGCCCACTGCGTCCAGTGGAAGGGTCTTGATCCCCCGGTGAGCCCGAGCCAGCCCAGTTAAAGAACACTGTAAACAGCAGCATCTCATGCGTTTTTGTTTTGTTGTTCTTATTATTCATTTATTTATTCATGTTTCAGTTGTATTTTCCATAAACCATCCTAATTACGATAATTTGAGGAAGATTAGAAACTTGCCCGGAGCCACATTTTTAGGAGTCGGTTGAGTTTCAGAGCACGATGGATGCCCATAATCTGCAGAACGGCACCCTTTTCACACAAACGCACTGAGCGAACGACCATTTTAAGTTGCAGAATCTGGAATGGAAGCCCTGAGCATAGCGATAGAAGGGTAAGCGCTTTCCTTGTAGGATAATCCTCCAGCCAGAAAGCTCCTGCAGATGGAAGCCATCGAAAAGGCCTCATAATACAGAGCTTATGTTGTCACTATCTCATGTTCTGTGCAGCAGCAGCAGCAGAGCGCTCTGTGCAGCTCCGCGCTGATTTAGCAGAGGGATTGCAGAGGCCATAGCCCATCTGCATTTCTATTTCAAGTGTTTCCTTGGCTTTTCCCCAGATTCCCCTGAACCCAGAGTCAGATTCATTGACTAATTCCTGCTTCACTGTGTTGTATTTGTGAAGAAATTGCAACTTAATTCAAGAGCATAAATAATTTGAGAAAAGTACCTACAGTTAGGGAGGGAGGGAGGGTGCACAGAGTCAAAGTGTTGCAGCGAGCATTGGCAGCATGACAAAGTAAATGAGAGAAAACAACATTGAGTATGAAGGATGACGCGTGTGGCTTCAGGGAAACCAAACCCGACAGACTGAGAGACTGAGAGGTCGTCGAGCGTTCTGCCTCAGCAGCGGTTTAACGAGATGCCGTGCGTAACTTTAGGAAACGGCTGCTGCACAGAACAAAACGCACATTCAGTCCTAAGAAATCCAGTTTTACTCTTAAGCTTCATGGACGCGTCCGTCGGCATCGCGTAAGCACGCTTGACACGGTGTAAGTGTTGGAAAGGCACGGTGACCTCGGTCGCCGTGGTCGCGCAGTCGCGTCAGCCCCGCAGAGAGGCACCGCAGAGAACAGTCATTAAGCCCCGAGCCCAGCCGGCGCCCGGCACCACTCCACACTTTTGATCTGCACATTTCAATTAGATTTCACATCAGGGCGCCCGCCTTCCCTTGGTTAGCACCTGCGCCCTGCACTCCCGGCCGGACACGCTGGGAGAAGATGGAATCCACTAGAGTTGTGACAGACAATCTGACTTTGATTCACTCCTTCCTCAGTGGTAGTCTTACGATGGTAGATCCTCCCTCTGTAGAGATACGACTGCTCCTCCTTGTTACGGAATGATTAACAGAAATTCCAGATGTGCAGGAGCGGTGGCTGCGACACAGCATGTCGCCTTAATTTACCCTGAAATTTAATAACTTTTCTCTGAGCTCCAACACCTCACCACTAAATGTTCCAAAACCGCTTGTTCATTAGATGATTGCTGCAGCCGCTGGTAGAGAAGAATTTCTCCATGAAAGGACAGACCCAAACCCACCAAGAGGAGCATTTTCTAGAACGTCTCCATAGATTTTCGTACTCATTAACAGTGTTTTGTCGCAGAAACAAAACACAGAGCTTTGGGTATGTTACATGAAAGTGACTAAAGCCCTGGTTAGATTAATGTTTCTGGAACAATTTGGGAAACAGTTTAGCCTCCGCCGGACTGCCATTAATGTGTCTCAGTCAATGCGCAGACTCATTTATGTCAAGTTTCTCAGGCGAAGTGAAGAAAGCAATCAATAGACATTAAAGTGTTGGAGCTTTGTTGAACAACAGTTTAACAGACTTTAATCAGTCAGCGTCTGCCCCCCAGGCTTTAAAGATTACAGGTGACTTACCGCTTACGCGCAACACACACCTTCAAGAATGTGTGTGTAGAGAGCCCGTAACGTAAGTGAGAGCTGGGCAGGGAGAAAAGACCAGCGGGACCAGGAGACGGCACAATTGGGCCAGGAACCGGGGGTGAATACGCACGGGCCACCTCAGCTAAAGTGCTTCCTGTTCCACGATTGCACGTGTTAATGTTTCAGTTAGTATTGATTTTCTGGCAGCTTTTTTTCCGTACACTGGACTTATCCGCCTCGCTCGGCGGCGAGCGCGCCCCTGCGAATGTTTGATTAAAGTTCAATTGACTCTTCCAGTGAAGGGGCGAGGAGCCATTTCACTCCCTATTTGTAGCGCCAAAGCTCTAGCTGACATGTTCTTTTGTTCCTATTCAAGCTCCTGCCACCCAGGCAGCCACCAATGCACTGATCCTAATATCCCTGCATTGAGCGAGCCTCCCCTCCTAATCCTGGGACAGACGGGGCGCAGCACAAACACGCTCGGCCAGCTCCAAAACCTGGCATGGACTCTGCTTTGACATGGCCTCTCACTCTGACTGCTCATGTGAATTTCTCCATTCAGTCACAGGAGCAGCTCTGACCCACAGAATAAAATCAGAATTTGAACATTTGACGATGAAATGTCAATTATTGAATATGTGTTGACAACGGAATTGTGAATACTTTTTTTTTTTAATCAAATCACATTTATTTAATTTCAGGGGGAGCTGATTACTTTCTACTACTATTGGAAGAAGACCCCAGAGGCAGCCAGCTGCCGAGCCCACCGCAGACACCGCCGCCAGCCCGTCTTCCGTCGCATCAAGACGCGAACCGCCTCGACTCCCGTCAACACCCCCTCTCGACCCCCCTCCAGCGAGTTCCGTACGTGTGCCTGACCCGTGCGGCGAAAATGCTGTGGTGTCGGAGCGTTTCGTCCAATCTCCTTTTCTCTGTTCCAGTGGACCTCAGTTCAGCCAGCGAGGATGACTTTGACAGCGAGGACAGCGAACAGGAGCTGAAGGGCTACGCCTGCCGCCACTGCTTCACTACAAGTAAGGCTGAGGCGAGGTTGCCTTTTGACTCTGACTCTTGTTCTCTGCCTGGTTACGATCGGGGTGAGCCTGCACAGAACAGCAGCGTGTGACAGATGGGCATCATAAGATGTCAGCACTAATTTAATCAAATCCGACACAAGCCCACAGCTCGCTCGCTCTCTCCACCTCATTATCCTTCACCTCCTTCCACACAGCTGGCTCCCATCTGATCTCGCATCACAACTGGTGGCTAACAAACGCAGCTCCTAAGTACTAACTCTCGTAAATATGAGCGAATGAGATTGAATATGGCAGTGAAGCAGTTCTCCCACAGAACAACGTAGCTGCCATTGTTATATTTTTTTTTGGTCCTCTGTACTGTGAGATTCTTTATTTTCACCACTGTAAATATTCTTTCTTCAGCCTCCAAGGACTGGCACCACGGGGGCCGGGAGAACATCCTGCTCTGCACAGACTGCCGCATTCACTTCAAGAAATACGGCGAGCTGCCCCCCATCGAGAAGCCAGTGGACCCGCCGCCATTTATGTTCAAACCTGTCAAAGAGGAAGACGATGGGCTCAGCGGGAAGCATAGCATGAGGACTCGACGGAACCGAGCTGTCTCGGTAAGGCAGACAGCCCCCTCTTTGGTTTCAAAGAACAACATCCTGAGTTTGTAGCACAGTAACGTTCAGATTAAAGCCATAAACTTTCCTTGTAAGCAGGTAGAACGGTTCTGATAAAGTTGGGTTTGTGTGTAAGCATCCCTCCTCTTCAAGTGCAATTTTGATGTTTGTGCCCGTTCATCTGCCCAGATGTCAACGCTACGTAGTGGTCGTAAGAAGCAGACAGCCAGTCCCGATGGCAGAGCCTCACCAAACAATGAGGATTTGCGCTCCAGCGGACGGACCTCTCCCAGTGCAGCCAGTACAGACAGCACCGACAGCAAGACGGAGTCCATGAAGAAGCCAAGCAAGGTGGGGTAGATCTCTGCTCCCTCTTACGACTGGCGCCTCCTCATACTGCGCTGACAGCATGTGAAATGTACCGTAATGTCTGATGTCTGTGCTCCACAGAAGATTAAAGAGGAGGCTCCCTCACCGATGAAGAGTGCCAAACGACAGCGAGAGAAAGGAGCCTCAGACACGGAGGAGCCAGAGAGGACAAGCGCCAAAAAGTCCAAGACACAAGTGAGTCTGTGGCCGTGGTTTGTCGTGCACGCGGTCCGTTCCTGTGCGTAACCCCTCCCTCTCCATCTCTCAGGAGCTCAGCCGGCCAGACTCGCCCTCAGAATGCGAAGGCGAGGGAGAAGGAGAGGGCGAGAGCTCTGATGGGCGGAGCATCAATGAGGAGCTCAGTAGTGACCCTAAAGACATTGACCAAGACAACCGCAGCTCCTCGCCGAGCATCCCCAGCCCCCGCGACAACGAGAGCGACTCGGACTCTTCGGCCCAGCAGCAGCAGCAGCTCCTGCAGAGTCAGCACCCCCAGGTCATCCAGTGTCAACCAGGCACCTCGGCGTCCTCCTCCGCCCCGCCTCCCCCGACGACCTCAGCCCCCTCGCTGCCCCCGCAGGTCTCCCCAACGGCATCCACGACTCTACCTCCCCAGCCTCTGCCTCAGGCGAGCCCGCTGTCTCTCATCCAATCAGGAGCGTCCCTCCACCCACAACGGCTTCCTTCTCCGCATTCGCCGATGAATCAGGCTCCACCCCCCTGTCCACCAGTGCCGCCGCAGTCGTTACCCAGCCCACATCACGGCCCCATGATGCCTCACCCGCTGCAGTCCGGCCCCCCACACATGCCCCACCCTCACTCGGTGCCCCCTCAGGTTTTCCCTGTCGGTCAGTCTCAGGTCCCGCCCCTTCCAGTCCCCGGCCAATCGCAGCAGAGGTCTCACACACCTCCCTCACAGTCGTCCGCTCCGAGCGGAGGCCAGCCTCCCAGGGAGCAGCCCCTGCCCCCTGCCCCGATGCCCATGTCTCACATCAAGCCCCCGCCAACCACACCCATCTCTCAGATACCAAATCAGCAGTCCCACAAACACCCGGCCCACGTGTCAGCGCCTCCGTTCCCACAGATGCCTACAAACTTGCCTCCACCGCCCGCCCTCAAGCCTCTCAGCTCCCTATCAACCCACCATCCTCCATCAGCACACCCGCCTCCCCTCCAGCTCATGCCTCAGGGGCAGCAGCTCCAGCCTCCCCCCCGCCCAGCCTCCGGTTCTCACCCAGTCTCAGAGCCTTCCGCCCTCAGCAAGCCATCAGCCTCCTTCAGCTCCTCCTCTGCCGCCTTCCGCAGCAGCCTCACACCCCAACGGACCTCCTCAGCCGCCTTCCTTCGCCGCGCATCCTTTCAGCACAGTCCTACCTGCCACCGGGCCCCCCCCTTCTTCATCAAACGCCATGCCTGGCATACCGCCCCCCTCTTCCTCCGCTCCATCCTCCTCCATCTCCATGCCGCTGCCCGCCTCAGTCAGCTGCGCCGGCCCGGGCCCGGCGCTCCCTCCCATCCACATCAAAGAAGAACCTCTGGACGAGACGGAGGAGCCAGAGAGCCCTCCGCCCCCCCCAGAGAAGCCCCTCCCCAGAACCTACGGTCGTCAACACGCCCAGCCATGCCAGCCAGTCAGCACGGTACGTAAGAGAAGAGAACACACACGCACACGCTCAGCCCACACAGCCTGGGGACGCTGATTAACTCACACACACACATTCAGCAGCAAAGAGGGTCCGCTGTCAGAGTTTAAGGCTCTGAAGCGCGAAACAAATCAAACGTTCGGAGCAAAACAGGCGTTCAAGGCCACAGGTAGCCTTGAGCCCAGAGTGAATGATGTTTCAAAATGATGAGGAAGAAAGAGGAGGAGGATGAATCACACTGAGGTGTGAGCAGACCCAAGCCTGAGTATTAGTAGCTGTTTTTCTCCCCCCTGGACGGCCGGTGAATAATAACGAGAATTTAAATACAAAGGCGACAGCTGAGAAGCGCCGTAGAGTTTTATTTCCTTTAGAATAATCAGAGCAGCACGAGTCACTCAGGCTGCAGAAGTGAAGGTTAATGTAACGACTGCCTTGAGGGTCAAAATGAAATGACCTGTGTTTTTCTTTTCTGCCCTGGATGAAGGTTCTACAAACACCTGGACAGAGGTTACAACTCCTGCGCAAGGACGGACTTCTACTTCACCCCCCTGGCCTCGTCGAAGCTGGCCAAGAAGCGAGAAGAGGCCCTGGAGAAAGCCAAGAGGGAAGCCGAACAGAAAGCCCGGGAAGAAAAGGAGAGGGAGCGAGAAAGGGAAAAAGAGCGAGAGCGGGAGCGTGAGCGGGAAAAGGAAGCAGAGCGAGCCGCGGTGAGCAGCCTGGCTGGTTTCTTTATGTACTCACCGGGTGTTGTTTCTTCTCATGTGTTCATAAACACTTTGCCCCCCCCCCAACAGAAAGCTTCCAGTTCCTCACACGAGCCCAGGATGGGTGAGCCCCAGTTGGCCGGTCCCGCCCACATGCGGCCGCCCTTCGATGGCCCGCCCACCACCATCGCAGCCGTGCCTCCGTACATCGGCCCCGACACCCCCGCCCTGCGCACCCTCAGCGAGTACGCGCGGCCCCACGTCATGTCCCCCACCAACCGGAACCACCCGTTCTTTGTGTCGCTCAACCCCGCCGACCCGCTCCTGGCCTACCACATGCCCGGCCTGTACAACGCCGACCCCGCCATGCGGGAGCGCGAGCTGCGGGAGCGGGAGATGCGCGAGCGGGAGATCCGCGAGAGGGAACTGAGGGAGCGGATGAAGCCCGGGTTCGAGGTTAAGCCTCCGGAGATGGACGCGCTCCACCCATCCACGAATCCCATGGAGCACTTTGCCCGACACGGGGCCATCACGTTGCCCCCCATGGCCGGACCGCACCCCTTCGCTTCGTTGCACCCGGGCCTGAACCCGTTGGAACGGGAGCGACTGGCCCTCGCCGGGCCTCAGCTGCGGCCTGAAATGACCTACCCCGAGAGGCTGGCCGCCGAGAGACTCCATGCGGAGAGGATGGCCACGGTAGCCAACGACCCCATCGCCCGTCTGCAGATGTTCAACGTCACGCCGCACCACCACCAGCACTCACATATTCACTCCCACCTCCACCTGCACCAGCAAGATCCTCTTCACCAAGGTAAATCTATGACCTGCTCATGTGCATGCGCATCTTTGTACACTTGATGTCTTTTTCAGTCTAGTCTTTGATCTGTTGTAATGAATTAGTGCTCTAATCAGACATTATTTGTTTTCAAGCATCTTAATAATCACAATTTAAATGTAAATTAATTGCCAGAAAGTAGTCGATGTTCAGTAATTAAATTAAATCAGTAATTAAATTAAATCAGTAAGTAAATTAAATCAGTAATTAAATTAAATTAAATCAGTAATTAAAAGTAAATTCCATGTTTTTTTGTCATTGCTGCTAAAGTCAGATGAGCTTTTGTATGTGTAACTTTGCATGCTCTCATATGATGAACTGTTTTGAAATGAGTGTCCTGAACTGAAGACTCTGACTCCCAGAAGGTGGTGGTGAATGTCTTGTGTGTCCTCCAGGTTCGGGGGCTCATCCCCTGGCAGTAGACCCCCTGGCAGCTGGACCTCACCTGGCCCGCTTCCCGTACCCCCACGGCGCCATCCCCAACCCCCTGCTGGGCCAGCCGCCGCACGAACACGAAATGCTGCGCCACCCGGTCTTCGGTGAGTCCACCTCCCCGCTGTTAACATCATGACCATTGTTGCCCTGAGCCCGGGCTGACCCCCCCCCTCCCCTGTCTGTGTGTGTGTGTGTGTGTGTGTGTGTTTTCCAGGTACTCCGTATCCCCGGGAACTCCCAGGAGGTTTGCCGCCGCCCATGTCAGCAGCGCACCAGCTGCAGGCCATGCACGCCCAGTCAGCGGAGCTCCAGAGGCTGGCCATGGAGCAGCAGTGGCTCCACGGCCACCACCCCATGCACGGGGGGCCGCTGCCCGGCCAGGAGGACTACTACAGGTCAGCTCCTCAAATATAACCCCCCCCCCACACACACACACACACACACCCGGCAACGCGAGAGGGCGGCCAGGCGAGCTTTAACCCCCGATGACGTTTGTCTTCCAGCCGACTGAAGAAGGAGAGCGACAAGCAGCTGTAACCAGGGAAGCGGGACGCGGGAAGCTGTTACAGACGTTACCGTCGGAGCAGGAAGGAGCCAAGTGGATCACCCCGGAACTCTGCTAGTGTCTGCTTCTGTTCCTGTCCAGGACTTCTTTTTTTTTTTTTTTTTTTTTTTTTTTTTTTTTTTTTTAAGACATTTCAAGACACCTTTGGTATTTAGCCAGTAGTGATGTCTCCAAGACTCCTGCATGACAAGCTTCCCTGATGTTTTTCTTTTGTAGGTGCTAGAACACGACACTGTGCTTATCAACAGGAAAAAAAGAACCGGTCGGGCCGTCTATGGAGAAATAACAAGTGCTATCTTTAAAGTCGACATTTATTTTAATACGTTGTCGGAGGTTTTTCATAATTATAAGAAAAGCTACAGCATGGCGTTTTTGAGTCTGTAAATAGTATATATAAACATATAATTATTATTATAATTAATATTATTACTAGGTGTGGACTCCAAACCAAGTCGTCTCAGCCTCCAGTATCGTTGTTTTGCAGCATTATCCCTTGTTTCAGAGGGGAGCGCCGTGGCATTACATCCCGAGAGCGCTGCGGCCGCGGTCCTCTGACATCACCGTGTTAGACCCAGTCCAGCAGACGCTTTGTCAAACCTTCACCCACGCCTCACACACACACACACACACACACACACACACCTCCGACACGCAGCAGGCCCGTCGGACCGCCCACAACTCGAAACACCTCGAAGAGGCTTCAGGAGCCAGGCGTCAAAACGAGGGAAAAGAGCTTCTTTGACTCTCCTGCTTTTATCCTTTGATCCGCAGCGATAGTTCTTTGTTTTTACAGAGGGGGATTTTAGCAGTGGGTTTTTAAATCCAGAAACACATTTGGCCGAGCTGAAGCGTTTCAAGGCCTTTTAACGGGTGCGGACTTGAACCTGGAGGTGGTTCGCTGTAAGGGGAGCCACTCAGGACTTTAGGGTTGTTTTAATGTCGGCGTATTGCGCCTGGGCCGGCCTCCGCCCTCGCTGCCGGGCTCGCATCGTCCGAGCCGTCCTCCGACGAGGCTGTAACGATATTCACTGTGACACTAAAGCGGGGGGGGTGTCCCGCTCCGTGTGTTTGTGTGCCACAGACTGTTACAAGTCCCGTGAACCTGTCCTAGCAGTGCACAAGATTATTTTTTAATCCTCATTTTTACATTTTGTAGCCGTCACACGAGCTCCGCGTTCATCGCTGACCCGAGCCGACCCCGTCGTCGTGGACTTTTACCGATGGCCTTTTGTTTCTTTTCCTTTGAACCAAATGAAGAAACTGTACTTGATTTTAAAACGTGACCATATTTACCCACGGAGCACTAAACATTTACATTTAAAACACTTGTAAACCCCCCAAAAAAGAATCTCTGACAGGAACCTGTCGCTGTTTACGCCACCTAAAAACCCATTTCGGTCTCTTTCCAAGCCCCCCCCCCCCCACAGCCCAGCCCAGCCCCCACCTTTCACTTCCTCTTTTTGTGTCTCCAACCCTTTGATGTTAAGTGTTGTCAATGGTTTAGCTTCTTGTTTCAAAGCGGCAAAAGCAGAATGTAAATTCTGACTGCTAAGATTTATATATATACTGGTATCTTGAAGCTTATTGTATATATGAGTAGTCGCCATGGGATGACACAATGTAAACAAAAAGTAGAAATAATAAGAAAAATTGTGAGTCCTGTGTTCTCTCCATTCGAGTATTTTGTAATTTTTTTGAAAAATTTGTGGAATTAAAATAAACGACTAAGTTACACCACAGGAAGAGGCTCTGGCTCTGCCTTCGCCGCCTCGACGTGATCCTTTTAACGCGTAAACAGTCGTGGGGGGGTTGTGGGGGGGGTCTGGATTCATCTGTTCCCGGAGCTGAGGACGCGCCTGCTTTGATCATCCGTCTGCGTTTCTCCTTGATCTTCCGCCTGCTCCCAGCTCCGTGCGGCGCCTGCAGCGACGTCGAAGCTCGGCGAGGCCGGGAGGGACTCTTGGCGGGGGCGCTGCTGTCAGCCCGGCCGTCATGCTGGGGGGGGGGCTGTCAGTTTGAGAGGCAGCTCTCCGGAGCCGCGCCCTCTCCTCGGGAACACCGAGCTTCCCCCGGATGCTCCATCCCGGGGCTGTCATGTGACGGCGATGCCGTTCCTCACCTCACCATAAAACAGCCAACGTGGGCTGCTTGAATAATTCATCTCCTCCTCTTCCTCATCGCCTGCACTGGCGACGAAGTGGCTGTGACGCGTGTCGGCTTGAATCCCGCTCCTGACGCGGCGTGTTTGCCTCGGGGGGGGGGCGCCGTCGCTTTAAAAAAGAAGAAGCCTTTTCTGTGTGTCGGGGTGTAATCTGTCTGCGGGCTGTTGTTATTGTGTCTGCTGGAGGGAGCAGCCTCTTCACGCTCCTGCAGATGTGCTGCTCCTGCAGATGTGCTGCTCCTGCAGATGTGCTGCTCCGCCGTTTCCAGCTGGTGCCCTGTGCTGGACGCGTGCCGGCCTCCTCTTGGTCGGTGCAGGGTCACACCTGAGGGTTCCCGGACACCTCTGACGGTGGAAGCTCCTGCAAGGATGGACTCACATCTACAGCCGTTTCGGTTTTGGACAGTTTGGCCTCTTTGAAACGTTTGATTTCCTCCTGGAAGTGTGTGTATGACTGTGTGTGTGTGTTCGTTTTGCTTTTGTTTTCTAATCAGCGCGAATAGAAAAGCAAACGAATGCTGAGGCGTGGGTCAGAGGTGAGCGCAGAGGCAGGCTTTTCCTCGTTTTCATGTAAATATTTGGTAGGAGTGATGTTTTCCAAACCACAACCAAAAACCTCAACCTGGGAAATTTTAATGAGTTTAGGTTACGCAACCAGAACCGAAACTCCGACCGCACATTTCCGAGAGCTCAGACATTTGTTGGGTGTAAACACAGCCGGCTGTTCGAGCAGAACCTGAGGGGTTCGTCTGCACCCAGACCAACATCCCAGCCGGAGGAGGACCACCAGCTGATGATGGAGATGCCGCAACTTTAACCCCAACGAGACAGGCAGCTTTAAAAAAAAAACTCTTAGTGTCTAAATAAACAGAAGTTGAAGTACAAATGAGGTTTTTAAATAAATAAAAATGTCCTCATGTTTGGATAAAAGCCCACAATGTTCGATGTGGCGCCATCTGGTGGCGAGAGGGGAGACGGCAAGGATAGAAGGCCTTCCCGTCTCCGGACGTGCTGAGGCCACAGGGACCCTCTTCAACACTGTTGCTCCTTCTGTGCTGCAGTAGAAACATGGAAGCGCCCTCGGGGGGGGCAAAGGTGATGGGGGGCATTTTCCTTTCAGCCGTGAAAATGTCCCACACGTCCAGGCCTGTGTTCATCTCAGAGTGGAGAGACCAACCTGCCGCTCAAAAGAAGGTTTTCAGATTACTGAGAGCCCCCCCCCACACACACACACATCACCAACACCCCCACCCCCCCCCCCCTCCCAGTGTGGTAGCTGGTGTTGTTGGGAACCAGAGTGGTCCGTGAGGCCAGGCACCAGGGATGTTGACTCTGCTTGATGATGATGAACCGGTTGGAACGGTCTGGTACGACCCCCCCCCCCCCGACTGGTCTCCAGGCACATGTTCAGAGGTCTGTGGAACCAGATTTTCAAATCAGGTCCAACATAAACGGGAGAGTGCGCTTGTTTCTCCGAGGCGTTTCTCTTCGCCACACTGGATTCGGACGTGTGATTCAGAGCTCTGCCGCCCCCATCGCGACCCGACAGCGGTAACCACGGAAACGTGGCTCGTGCCCAGTCAGGTGTGTGTGTGTGTGTGTGTGTGGGGGGGGTCACAGGCCTGTGAAGCTCGGTCTTCCTCGGTGGTCGCCCACCTTCGCCCCGAGCCTCCGCTCTGCTGACTCCCCTCGTCTGCTCTTTCCTGGACCTCCTCCACCCTGGGCCTGCTTCCACCACAGCCCCCAGCCAGAACCAGTGACCCTGCCAGTCCCTCCAGTCTGGTTTTGCTCCCCCAGACTGGTTTCACTTCTCTTTTGTCGTTCTGGGACCGTAGAACACACTTTCCACCTCGTTACAGAGGGAGCTGACGCTGGCTGAGGTCTCCCTAAAGGTTTCCTTATTGAGCTCAGTTTTATTTCCACTTGAGGAAACGTCTCCAGTGTTTCCAGTGTTTCCAGTGCTCACACTGGGTTTGTTGTCTCTTTATGGGAGGACTGGAGCTCTACAGCACCGCTGGTTTGGACTCCAGTAATGAGAGCATTAAAAGTGGGGAGAGGAAGAACTCTGTAGCTCAGCATTCCACACAAACCTCTGTCTTCTGTCATCCGCCCGTGCGCGCGCGCGCGTGTGTGTGTGTGTGTGAGTGTGAGACTTGAGCTTTCATGCTTCTAATGATATCCTGCTTCCACATTCCCATCATTGCTGATCTGAATTCTTGTCTGCACCAGCGGATCAACCCAGCGCTGCGCCTGGCCCGAAGCATTTCTCACACACACACACACACACACTTGTACTTCTATCTTTGTGAGGACCTTCGTAGACTTAACGTATTACCCCTGACCATCCTAACTAAGCCCCCAACTAAACCCAGTTCCAACCTCAACCTTAAACCAGGTCTTGATCCTCAAACGTCCTTTGAAGTTGTCAGGACCGGCCCGAATGTCCTCACTTTGATGGTAGAATGCAGATTTTGGGACTCAGTATGTGCGTACACACACACACCCCCACACACACACACTCTCGTGGCGGCCCTGCTCCTCTGTTGTGGCTCCATTGTCCCCGGGTCCTCTCAGAGGAAGCGGTCTGCAGCCAGATCTGAAGGGACTCTTTGTTCATCAAAGCGTGCCAGGTCGGTTCCTCGCCGGCGGAGGAGCGGCGCGGCCAGACTCGCAGGCTCCTCTTTAATGTGCCGTCATAAAACGGGGGGGCGGGACCGGGGCCACCGTCCTCGTCCTGCTGCGGGCTCCTCTCCCGGGGAGGGACCCTGGCGTCAGGTTTCACCCGGCGAGGACCTGGAGACAGGCGGAGGTCGGGGAGTCGAACCTGCAGCCTTCTGCCCCCCCCCTCAAGGGTCCTGGATTACAGCCCTTAAAGAGGTGAAAGAGGACGTGGGGGGGTCATTGATCTGACGGGGGTCATTCTGCTGACCCTCACAGTCACTAGAGCCACGCCCCTTTGTCTGTGTGGTGGGCCCTGTCTGTCGGGCCCTCGGTGACCCAGCGGGGGGTTCAGACCGGAGCTGACCCTGTCCAGAGGTTCCAGATGAGGGAGACCGTGTTTCAATTAGGCCCAAAAAGTGTGTGTGTGTGTGTGTGTGTGGGGGGGGCATCACAGGGTCCCCTTGGCTTCAGGGTGCCGCTGCTCCTCCGGGTTCCTCCAGGCTGCGGTGAGGCTGTTGGGGGGGCGGGGGGGTCACTGCACTGTGGCCTGGGGGCTTTCACAGAGGCAGGTGGTGTGTGTGTGTGTGTGTGTGTGTGTGTGTGTGTGTGTGTGATGGATGCTGCTGTCAGAGGGTCCAGAGGCGCCCGTCCGCCAGCCCTGACGCAGATGGATGCCTCTTTGTTTTCTCCTCTCACCTTCGCCGGGTGATTCATCTTCGGTGTGAGTTCATTGCGGCTGCGGGCTGCAGGGTGATGCCCCCCCGACACACACACACACACACACACACACACACAGTCCCGAGGACAGGCACCACCGGGGAGATGGAGGGGAAAAAAATGCTTAACGCCCCCCCCCCCCTCACCTACCAAAGGCCGAGGCAGGGGAAGGGGGGGGCCGCCCCCCCCCACCGGAGGAGCGTTTATCCTGGGTGGAGGCAGCATCTGTGCAGACGCGCCGCCGCCCTGACATATTTACAGGGAGGGCTGCCCCCCCCCTCCCCTTCCTGTCTTCTGCTCTATTTCACGGGATAATAAGGCGGCTCGCAGCCAAACCAAACACCCGCGCAGACGCTCGGATCGGCCTTATCGCCCGGGGATGATCCGGGATATCAACCTCCTCGACCCCGGAATCAGGAGGAATTTGCGCATTGATGCTCGTTCCTCTCCGGGCCGTGCGCGGAGGACAGGCCCTGACGTCTGCGTGCGGATTATTAAAGACCGACGCGCCGCCTCAAACGCGGGGTTCTCGGGGAAAATCCCTTTCCTCCTGGGGGGCCAAGCGGAGGCCCCGACGAGGGTCCAGGCGCGTCCCCGACAGGGGACATGGACGCGCTTTCACTCTTATCAGCTTCTGATGAGGGGGGGGGGCTTCTGTGTCTGCATATATAACTTGTAACAGACAGGCGGGCTCCTTAACACCCCCCCCGAACGTGCAGAATGTGATCTATTATCAGCAGTAATCCAGATAACGATCCGGTCACGTGATCCAGGCCCGGCCGGGAGGGACGCAGAGGCGTTTCGAGACGCAGACGAAGAGGGAGGCAGAGCTCGTCCTGATGATCTGTCTCCATGCTGAGCATTTCTCTGGTGCAGCCCCCGGGGTGAGGGGTGAGGGAGGAGCCCCCCCCAGGAAGCCTCCACCCCGGTGGCTGGCTGCAGATTTAATGGGTTTAGCAGCTGTTGAGGAAAGCAGCGATGGCCTGTGGCATATGCTTAGAACAAAGAACACACACACACACACACACACACACACACACACACACACACACACACAGCCCTAGAGGGTGCTGCCACAGGGACAAAAGTGCGCCACCGGCCCGTTTCACCTGTCCTCGTCCCTGACTGTTCCTGTGCTGTCCTCTTGTCTCCGGGGTGTGTCTTCAGGACTCTTTTGGATCAGCTCGCTTGAACAACGCCTGTCTTTGATCCAGCGCGTCAGGGCGGGTTATAGCGCCACCCACAGGCGGCGCCGCTCACCTGTCCGACACCTGTCTCCTGGTGACCAGACGGTGGGAGAGAGCGACCTCTAGTGGCCACCGGTACGATTGACACCCGCAAGACCGGTTTAAATCAATCAAATAAATAAATTAATGGATGGAAAATACAAGAACAGTGAAGAAGAATAACAATAGCAATAATAATATTCATCATTATAATAATCATTAAAAAGTGAAATAAATATAAATAATGGCTCATTCTAAATGCATGCCATGTTGACCTTTAACCTGACCTTTTTGTGTTACTTTCCATGACAACTGTGATTATCTGAATTATGATTGATTGATTGAATCAAATCTTAAACTTGTGTGATTCCTGGCCCCAGTGTTGTCTAGCAGATTTAACAGTTTGAGGTCATTACGCCACCCTTAAAATATCGCCCGCAGTGGCTCCTGTGCATAACGCACGCGCACACACACACACACACACGCACACACTGTGATGGACTGACACAAATGTTCTTGGCACACATGTCTGGTCCATATCGAGTGTTTATTCCTGCAATTACCAGCTGTTGAACACACAACCAGCTGATGTGCCTTTTATTGTAGTTTGTACAGTTGCTCTGTGCATATATGAGCTCCAGCAGGCAGCAAGTGTAAACAATGATTGTGAGTGTGTGTTTGTGTTTATGTGTGTATGTGTTTTTGTGTTTGTGTTTGTGTGCGTGTGTGTGTCTGCTGCCAGAATAACTGACCATGTGGGACTGGAGAGTGTGCACAGCGTGAGCTTTCTAAATCAAGATGTGTGTTCAAAGGCGTGTGTGAATTAAAGCAATTTGTTGATCCCCTCCTCCTCCTCCTCCTCCTCCTCCTCCTCCTCCTCCTCCTCCTCCTCCTCCTCCTCCTCCTCCTCCTCCTCCTCTTCCTCTTCCTTCTCTTCCTCCTCCTCTTCCTCCTCCTCCTCTTCCTCCCCACATAGCTGCTGGGGGTGCGGGGCCTGAATCAGAGCGCTGAAGGTAAAGGAGCGTGTTGCTTGTCAGTGTCATCATGGCTGACCTTGCCTCCAGCCCCGCTGTAAGCACGAGCCTCTATCTCGGCTTGGCTGAGCGGAGCCGTCACACTCTGTTTGTCAGCAAGCCCCTCGGACCCCCGTCCCTGCCCGCATCAGTGTTTCAGTGTGATGTGCAGCAGACACGGAGGAAGAGAACGCCGCACTGGTGCTAATTTTATTGTTTTGTGGTTGAGACCTTTAAAGTTGTTACAGAAAAAATGTGTTTAATTTTAAAAACAACAGCAGGCCGTTTACACCCAGACTACACCTTACTGTGACGGTGTAGGCCGTTGACTGTATTTCAGATGAGGTATGGAAGTTATTTACGCGTGTTTGTGAATATAGGTTATAAATACAGGAGTACAGGAAGGTTGTAATGTGGCGCCAGCGTAGACCCTCAGAACAAAAGGCTTCATCAGACTCATTTGTTCTGGGGTCTGCATGTTCTTCCCATGGTCACATAGTTGTGTGTGTGTGTGTCTGTGTTTGTGTGTGTGTCTCCTGTGATTGACTGGTGACCTTTACTGCTGGGATTAGACCTCAGGGTCCTGGGCAGGACATGTCTGATGCTTGATTTTGCTCTTCACTGTAATCTTCTTTGACTGGACGTTCAAAGCAGTTTGCCATGAAGCCCCTCCCTCTCGCATACCTGGTGAGTTATCGGGCTGAAGAAACAAACGTCCTAGGTGCAAGTCTGTTTTCAGAATGTCTGTCTGTTTTCAGAAATGCTTGGCAACAGCAGAAGAATCAATTCTATTATTTTGCTTCGAAGCCCAAGGACCGACTGGCGTCCAGTCCAGGGTGGACCCTGCCTTCGCCCAATGTCAACTGGGGCAGGCTCCAGTCCCCCCACGACCCCCTGTAGGGGGTATAAGAGGTAGATCATCTTTTGATAGATGGATGGATTTTGCTTCCAATAATGTTAATCAGCTGCTGGAAGGGGGATATACACTATTAAATACAACTTTACTGTTACTATTAACTATATTAACCATTTAATTAACCTTTTTTAAGTCACGGTGTCTGACAAGCATGAGACCTGCCAAAAACCTGAACTGGAATGTTTATTTTGATCTTCTGATTCTCTGGAGCCAAACACAAAGTAACCCGCGTCGACTGTTTTTCTCCACTAGGTGGCGCTGTAGCCACACAGACTGAGGATCTGACCAGCCGACAACAGTCAGAACTCCAGAATAGACACCAGTGTTGGTGCGTTCGGATCCAGAAAACATCCCGTTCTGAGCGTGACTAAGAAACTTAGATATTATTTTGCTCTGGAGGCTTTTGTGTAAAGTCGTGATCACGCAGCGTGACGTCTCTCCACACAAACCCTGGACCTGTCTCACAGAGGTCAGAGGTGATTTGAAGGAGCCCTGACACTAGCGTGAGTTCAGGGGCCGCAGACGTGAGGGAGCAGACGCGGCGGAATAGTCAGACGGCATCTGCAGCAGCTGTGCACGACAAGCCCAGGCCCGGCGCTCGTATCGCCTCACGCTGGCTGCTTAAAGGCTGACAAAAAAAAAAAAGATGGTGGACGCCGGAGTGAGACAAACACAGCTGTCCCACAGCGCTCCTGATCCCGCCTCCACTTGATGAAGAATCCAACTGGTTTCACTGGGATTCCGGTCTGGTTTCTGTGCCTCCTCACTGTGGGCTCATCCCGATTTTCGATCATGTGACCTTTGTGACCTGCGAAATAAATCAGAGCGCGTCGTTCCATCGGGGGACACCGGAGACGACCTGTGGGGCGTAACGGACCTGCACGCTGGGGCTCCTCTCTGGATAATATGACCTGGAGCTCTCCTACACAGGCCCTTCATTTTGATTTTTTTTTACTGTTTTGACCGTATCTGGTGCTCCACGACTTCCAGGAACAGGCGCCCGCTCCCGCCCCCCCCCCCCCCCGCCAAGAGCTCGCGTGTCCAAAAAACAAAAGCCGCCGCGGCGGTCCAGAATTCGGGCAGACGGGAGAGCACGTGTGCCGTCGGGCTTACGGGCGAAAACCCCAGCAGCACCTGACTGGTTCAGACGGTCAGCTGACTGGAACACATCGAGCCGAATGTGTGTCTTAAACCTTTACAACTTCAACACAACTTTAAATGGATCCAGACGTTGGCTCGGATTCACCTGCAGCTGTTTTCTCCTCCCAACAATCAGGACTAACGCCTTCCTCCACGGTCCTCCGGCAGAACTTTTGCCCTCGGCTCAACTATCCCAATCGGAACCTGCAATAATATTGATCCTGGGTGTGTGTGTGTGTGTGTGTGTGTGTGTGTGTGTGTGTGTTACTGCTGAAGGGATCTCAGGTGGGCTGCGAGGGCTTGAGCCTCTCTGGATGCCGGGGTTCACATCTGGGCCGTGCATCTGGATGCCTCAGCCTCACCCAGAGTGCTGGTGTGTTAACGTGTGTGTACTTGCGGGCGATGTCGGCTTCCTGAGGCTGATTACCACCCTCATCCCGGCCCCTTGTTTTTGCCCGTTTCTCCGCCTGTGTGGAAGTTGTGTGGGCACCCTCTGGATTGCCTCACCGCCGAAGCATGCCGGACCCTGTTATCCAGCCATCCATCTGTGTTATTGATTCCCCCCCCTCTTCGTGGAGTTTCATCTTTCCTCCACTTTTCTGCCGAGCGATGGAGAGGGAAGGAGCACGGTGTGTGTGTGTGTGTGTATGGGGGGGGGTCGAGCAGAGATCTGAGAGTTGGAAGAAGGGGGGGGCTGGAGGGATGGAGTGGAGCGACGGCGGAGCTTCTGAGGGTATGGGTGTAGGAAGGTGGGGGAGGCACTCGGCCTGGACTATGGATGAGCGGAGAGAGAGAGAGAGAGAGAGAGACATAGACAGAGAGGGAGAGAGACAGAGAGTAAGAGAAAGAGAGAGAGAGAGAAGGAGGTGGAGAGGGAGAGGGAGAGAGAGAGGAGGTGGAGAGAGAGGGAGAGAGGGAGAGAGAGAGAGAGGCTCTCTTGAAGTGTTGGAGCTTTTTTCTCTCCTCGTTTCTCTCGTTCTCATGGGAGCGCCCCCCCCCCCCCCCCCCCCCACCCCCCTTCCTCCGCCTCCTCCATCTCTCCTTCCTCCTCCATCCTGCTTCAAGGCGCCTCTGGTACGCGCGCTCCGCTCGCCAACCCCCCCCCCCCCCGCCTCCCCTCCCCTCCCCTCCGTCTCTGCCTCTCACTCCGTCCGCCTGCCTGCCGTCTCTTCTTCCCGGGAGGCCTGGGCAGCGCTGGCGGCGCAGCCGTGATTTGCAGGAGATTTGTCTAAGTGAGAAGCAATTAGTGCGCCTAAGCACTGCTAATGTATGCATGCTGGGGCTGCCGCCACGGCCCCCCCCGCCCGGTGGTACAGCAGCCCGGCCAGGCACCGTTGGCGCCCCTTCTCCCTTTTTTCTTTTCATCTGCAGCCCGCCGTCCTCCTCTCAGTCCGCTGACACAGGGTTTATTCAATCAGGCGCTCCGGTAGCCATTTTAATACGCTACTTCCTGTTTGGAGACTTCCGGAAAGGGGCGATTCTCCGCTGTCCTTCTGACCTTCTACGATAAATGACGCTCTTCTCTTCTTGAGGTGGGGGCGTCTTACCCAACATGTGTTTCCATTATCAGTCCGAAAGAGGCCTCCCTGAGCGCCAAAGAGCAACGTTCGCACACACACACACACACACACACACACACACACACACACACACACACACACACACACGCACAGACCAGAGAGAAAACACCCAAATGAACACAGGGAGACGTCACAAGCACATACGTGCTCAGTGGAACACTGGTGGGCGTCAGGATTTCTTTTGAAACCTGCGGTGGTTTTGCAGGCGCGCAGGCATCAGCGCCGCGCCGCACGCCGCGACTCCTCGGCTGCTTAAGGACGACCTTTGGCCTTTCCTAGGCGGCGGCTCGCTCTCCCCCAGACAAAAACAAGATTAAGTCTGCTCATCTCCTCGCCGCATTGACTGCCTTCCAACCGGGAGCCCGCGCAGACCGTGGGTGGTTTTGGAGAGAGGTACTCGTTAATTAAAGGCAGGCTAATTGCTGCTGCTTTCGCTCCGCCGATAAGAGGATAATCCGGAGGAGAGAGGGGAAGATCGAACCGGTCCCCGGGTAGACCGCAACCCCCACCCCCCCCCCAACCCCCCTGGCTCGACCGGGCCGGAAGAGAATCTGGCCCCGCCCCAGCTGCGATCCTTACAGAGGAGGACTTGTAACCAGAGAGTAGAACACAAGCAGCAAGAAGAGCTTCTCTGTTCTCAGCTTCCATGTTGGTGCCATCATGGTGCCGTCCTACCTAGAGGTGCACTAAAACATGCACACACGCACGCACACGAACACACACACACACACACACACACACACACACAAACACAAACACACTATTAGAATGTGTGTAAATGCAAAAGTTTGCTGACAACCCTTCCCGTCTCTCACCCATATTCTGTATGGGGCCAGCCATTAGCACTTGCTGTGCTATTCCCATATGCTGGGCCTCCACAGATCTATAATTCAGGAGTGGCAGATGTCTGCATGCATTATTCATGAGTGCTGTTCCATGCCGGGCTAGCGAGCGAGCGAGCCAGCGGCAGCACCGTCACGAGGTTGTTGCATATAGATCCCAGCCTCCGTGTTGACCCGCGCGTGCACCTTCCCTGCACGCCCCCCTCGCCCCCTCGCACCCCCCCCCCCACCTCCCCCGCCCCCTCCCCCCCGCCCCCCCAGTGGCCCAGAGTGAGCAGCCTGAGGTTTCTCTCATGAAAGGGAGGCCGCGTCGCCTCTGTGGAAGTCCTGTATCTGCCGCTCCCTTTGATGTGTGCAGCCGTAATAACGGCTGTAATAAGCGCCGCAGCGCCGCAGACGGTGCCGCAGCGGCGCCTGGCTTCGACCGCCGTTATTGGTATCGATGTTCTAAAACTAAAAAAGATGATATAACGAACTGAGCCGGTCCCTCGCTTGTGCTTCTGTAGGTGAGGTGAGCCATCAGGGACCAGTAGAGGCTGCTGAGGAGGTGAGGAGCCTCCAACTTTCCGAGTAAGAGATCTGGATCTGTCCTCGTCAAATCAGCCAGGTTTGCCCGTCCCGCCCACAGAACCACAGAATGGGTGAAATGTACTTTTCCACATTAACAAATCGTTGTAGGTTGCGATGCGGTGAATCTAAATTTATCCCAGCAGGGTTCAGAGAGGTGAGCCGTATTCGTATTTATATACTTTCTAAATACACCCGAGAACCCGTATAACTGCCGCGCGAGCCCGGCGGGACACGGGCCCCGTCCGTAAACCCTCACATGTGTGGTCACGCTGGAGACTTTTTAGTCCGGGAGATGCTATTTCGGTTCTTAGCAGGAGGGGTCAGACTCTGCAGAAATGTGCATGGATGTGAGATGTCTGCACTGTAAATCACACCTACATACCTGGAGGAGACGGCAACGCTGTGTGCCAATACCTTCAAAGAGCCGGAGATAAAACACACACACACACACACACACACACACACACACACACACACACACACACGCACACACGCACACACACACATGCACGCATGCACACACGCATGCACAAACACACACACACATATATACACACACACAAACACACACACACACACACACACACACATACACACACACACAGAGGCACCCAAGATCACAAGCCGCCGCCAGCACTGAGCCTGGCCGGCGCTGAACGGGCAACCTGATCCCTCCTCCGGAGTCCTTGCGGGAGAGTGGGTGTGGGAGAGAGTCTTCCATAAAGTCTGTCCCGCCGGCCGACCGTAACCTGATCTCTCAGCAGACAGCTGTGGTGCCTCGGAGCCAGGCATGGAGGTGTGTGTGTGCGTGTGTGTGCGCGCGCGTGTGTGTGTGTGTATGTGTGAGTGTGAGTGTGTGTGTCAGAGAGAGAGAGTCAGATGGAGAGAGGATGGTGACATGCTGCCACATGCTTGTTACCGTGCCTGAGATCAGACCTGCGTGTAGATTTCAAACGCTCCCGTCTCCAGATTTCCCCGTGAGTTCCTCTGACTGACGTCTGACCTTGTTAACGTGTCCATATGTTGTTATTTTATGTGCGGGGGGGACACACGTCACCACCCAAATAAGCGGTCAATGTCACGGCTGAGCATCGCGGTGAGAGGAAGTGTGGGGGGGTCAAAGAGGAAGGGGAGACGATTTCCAGACCTGGTGGGGTCGATGCTGGCAGTTTGCGGGTGTGTGAATTAACGCCTTTGCAGGCGGGAGTGAAGGTTGACCATCCCAATGCGTCAGCGCTGCCTGTCGGGGCTGCACGGCTGCCTCGCACATGTCTCCACTGTTTGATCTTCCCGATATCTGGAAGGAAGTTGGACCATGACAAAGGGAACCAAGCTCCAGTTGCAGACGAGGGACAGAGATATATGGGACTGCCCATATGCTAAATGAGGCACACGGGCGGTTTGCCCGAAGCCTCTTGAAGGCCACAAATGGGTTTTTGATTAAATAAAAAGAATCTTTTATTACAAAAACAGTTTTAAACATTTTTCTGATCCCTCTACCTCAAACCTCCGAGGTCAGACGATGACAGGAGCTGCTTTATTCTGGTTGCTTTACCGTTTTTTTGTTTTTTTTTGCCCGTGAGGGCCTCCAGTGGGACCGATGTCAAAGAGCAGGAAACTGCGCCCCCCACACCAGCTCCCAGCTCTGCCTGGGTGCCCTCTGTAGTCTGGGTGCGGGGCGGGAGGCCTCCGAGCTGGCAGGAGGACGGGGGCCCTCTCGTGCCCGTTTCAGTGGGTGAGGAGGTTAACTGAGCCTCGGCAGAGCCAAGACGCTGGCTGGGATATTGACAGGTTGGAACCCGAGGGCTCCTGCAGGATAGGAACACACTGCCAGAGGCTTTGTTACCACCACCGCCTGCCTGCCTCCGAGGGAGGGAGGGGTCTGCGGGGGTGGTGGGGGGATCGGGGGGTGGATGAAGGCTAGAGTGGGAGGGAGAGTTGGGAAGACCAGACGAAAAAAATGGAAATATCTGTTTACCAAAATGTCAAGAGCGAGGGCTGTGTTGTTGGAGTCAATATCAATGATCCAGCCTGTAAAGATGTGTGTGTTGTTTTTGGATATATGTTTTTACCTCATGTATCAATAACGAGCTTCACCCCGAAAAGGTTGATAATTGGAATTTCCAGCCTTATAGTTCATATATATTTCAATATTTTTCGTCCGTGACCTTGAGCACAGCGGAGAGGACTACAGGAAAAAAATAAAATAAAGCTGCAGACGACTGAAGTAAACAAAATCTTGCCCCTGTAACGGCTAAAACTGTGCCGCCAAAGGGCTAGATCGCCCCCTAGTGGCCGGCAGGTGTGGCGTGTCACACTAACTACAGACCCTTTTACACACCACTGTTACAGAGCTTTAGAACCTTTCTGCTCGGTTTTGTGTCCGACGGCGTCCTGTCCACGTCAGCGACTTCATTAACGGGCTCCAGCTATAGATTTGTGGTGGCGTCAGGGTCTTTTCAGAGCTCCACCCGGCTGCTTTCACTCGGTACTGCGGCCAGGAACGGTCTGTGCGGCTCAGGGTCATTCGCCATGGTAACGGCGGACCGGGTCAGAAGGTGATTGGCTCAGCTGAAGAAGGTCCTGGCGGCTGTTTGTTGATTCTCTGATAAGCGCGACCTTCCCCTGACCTCCACACGAATCAATACTGCCTCCTTAAACTTTCATTTGTCCTCGTTTGCTCACGCTCGCCTCCAATGGCGAGCATTTACTGTGCGGCTTCCTGAGCATAAAAACTGCTGAGATTGCGTTCATATGAAGAAATTATCAATGTATTATCAAAAGATTAAGCATAGATCAGTACTTTTGAAGCCTAAAGAAGAGTCTGGGTTATAAACATCTGCTGTATATCAACGACTTGAGCTGTGAACTCTGACGACCTGCGTGTAGGAAATTTCCAGCCAGGCTCTGATTTCAGAGAATGTTCTTTTTTTCGGTATTTAAAGAGAACCTGCGTGGTGAGGGGAGTCCCACCAACGCAGGAAAGCCTTTGAGAAGCTCCTTCCTTTAGTTTCACCTCCTCCTCGTTGCACTTTTGTTTATCTTCCTCCTCTCACCCCCTCATTCTCAATTTCGCCACCCAGAATCCTGCGTCTCTGCACCTCGCAGCAGCGCCGCGTGGGCTTGTGTTTTTTTCTTTTCTTTTTTTTTCTGTCAACCACTCGGATCTTTTTTTTTTCCGTTCTGGGTTACCTGTTTCCAACCGCCCCCCCCACACACAACAGGGAATCACCTCGCCGCGGCTGTTTCGGTTCCACAGCGTGAGCGACAATTCCAAACACACACGCGGCCTCTGACCTTTCACACTCTATCAGCATAGATATGCACCAGCATACCTGGCTCCTGCATTGAAATACGCGGCGGAACTTTTTTTTTTGCGCGCGCGCTCGAGCTGCAGCGCCGCACATGTGGCTGCAGCGTCAGCAGAGCTGGAGACTGTTTTTAACTACGCGGCTGCAAACATGGAGGCTGGATTAAAGCGTTTGATGGTGCCGAGAAGCTGCAGCCCTACATAAAACGAGAATTAAGATCAGGATATGGCCTGAAGATCCATATTTCAACCCACAGCACACACACACACCCACGCACACTCTCATGTGTGGGTGTGTGTGTGTGTGGGTGTGTGTGTTCCTGTACTTGCTACATACTGAAGATGATAATTTGCATTTCCCTAGCAAAGACAGGACATTTTTGGGAAGTGATGACAAAAATGTGTGTATGTCTGTGTGTGTGTGTGTGTGTGTGTGTGGGTGTGTGTGTGAGGGGAGAGAGAGAAAGAGTCCAGAGAGTCTGGTTGTCGTGGCACTGGGAGGTCTGCGTCGTGGCGATGGCTGCGCGAAGCGGCGGCACAGGAAACGCGTCAAAGTGAGAGCTAACTGGAACCACATGTTTGAGGCTACTGGTCGGGGGATTCTCGCCGTGGAACAAGAGCGTCAGCGAGGGAAGTTCACCCCCCCCAACGCACACACACACACCCACCCACACACCCCGACTGTTTTGGCATCCTCTTTCGCCTTACTTCTCCTCTCCTCTGCGTCTAACTTGATCTCTGGTCGCTGCAGTGAGAAACTGGGGCCAAGAGACAGCAAAAGAATCAAATTAATATGATATATACGAGAAATCGGGTACGTTCGTTTCATGATCGACTCATATTAAGTGGAACAATTCTGCCGATATGAGCCGTGTTTGGGTTTTGCTACCCATCTCTTTGAAGCTGTCCATCCTGGGAGATGGAGTTGGCCTGCTTTCTATGCCTGCCAGCATCGCCTGCCCTCCTCCGCTTCACTGCCCCTTGACTTCCTCTCACATACATCGCACACACACACACACACACACACACACGAAGGCGCGCGCTAAGCACACACTCTGCATCGCTCTCCGCTGATTTAATCACGCGCAGCGGCGTCACGTGGCACGTGTGCGCAAACGAGGCCCAGTAGCTTGCTGACGCCGCGTGTGCACGAGTCCAGATGAGCCCCCCCACACACACACACACACACACACACACACACACACACACACCCCACCCCCGGTCTTCTGTGGCGCCGTTTAGGTCGGCCGATCCCTCAAACGCTCGATGACAATCAGCTCTGACGTCGACGGATGACCGAGGAAGGCGCCTTGTGTGGCGTAAGTGTGTGTCGGGTGTGTCGGGGTGTGTTGCGGTGTGTCGGGGTGTATCAGGGTTTTCCCTTAGATTTGTGTCGATCAGCGGCGGTGAGATGAACAGTCCATCAACGTTTCCTCGCAGCTATTTTCTTCCCCCGTGCCGCTCGAGGTGATGCTGCACAGCCCGAAGGTCCCGGATCGCTCTGGGTGAGAGCGACTTTCGACAGGCTGTTAGTCTTATCATCTCACACACACACACTCTCACACACACCGTCCCCTCTGACCCGGGCTGTTTCCTGCCCCCGGCTGATCTATTGGTTGATGCCTGCCCTGCGACTGTAGAGAAAAATAGGCGGGGAGTGAGCGTGCACGTACGCGTGTGCGCGCGTTTTCATGGCCTGTCCCTGCGAATCGATATCCGTCTCGTATCCGTGAGCTGCGCCTGACCCCTGGCCGACCTTGCTCGGCATTGGTGGTTCGAGTGCTTTTTTTTTTTCCCCTTTCCTGCTTTCTTCCACCGGGGTCTGGAAGTGTGAGCGGCACATCAAGTTCCCCCCCCCCCCTCACTGATAGAGGTCTGGGACCGCGACGGAGGGGCGGCCGTCCGCAGGAAGCAGAAATACTCCCTGGCACTGAAGATTCCGAGTTGGTCAAGATGTTTTTTTAAAAAAAAACAGGTTGCGAGACTGTAACCGGGAATATCAATAACACGTCTCTCTGTTGGAATTACCATGCTTTTAAGCTAGCCGATAATATTGTCTCAGTGGTATCGATTGATCGTCGGGGAGCGAGCGGAGGTTACTGGATGTTCTGCCTTTGTTAACATTTTATCCATGTGCCCAGGTGACATCATCTCTAGTTATGTATATCACCATGGATACAGCGGATCAGCTACTTCCTGTAAGGGTTAATAGACTACCGTTACTTTTATTGAATACGTATTTGTGGACAAAGCGCCGCGTGACCCCGTGTTTGTCGATGAATTCGCGGCCATCTGTCCGTCTCAGCCATGGTGCCACGAGGAGTCGCCCGCACGTTTACAGGCGTCCATGTTGTTTCTGCCGCGGCAACAGGAAATGAAACATAAACGCGTGGGCAGGGGTACATGGCAGCCGAGCAGCCCAATCCCAGCTGTTGCCGCGGCGCTCCGTGGACGAGGCGCGCCGCCATGTGTTTCCGTGTTGCAATTTTCATGGGAGGGGAAAAAAAAAAAAAAAAAAAAGACAGAAAGACAGAAAGGTCAGGCCTCCAGCACGGGCCGAGAAACACCCCGATGACGGAGAAGCTGGAATAGTCGCTGAAACTTGCAGAAATCGATTTGAAAACCTTCGGAAAAATTGACGAACGGCGGAAAACTTGGCCGGCTGTGCGTGACAACAACAAAGGGCCCGCCTTGACGTCAGTCCGCCAGTTGGACTCAGCCTTGCGAGTTGTTGGTGCTCGCTCGCTCGCGGAGGCTCCGGCTCCCAGGCTGAGCGGGGCTGCGGGTGTTAGCCGCCGCCGGCACTAATTGAACCCTGCCACTAAGGTGGGGGGGGGTGGGGGTGGGTGGGTTGAGGGGGGAGGGGGTTGTCAGAGAGGGAGGGAAGCGAAAAAAATAGCGTGGTGAGAGCGCGGATGCCCCTGGGGGGTTGGGTCCCAGCCTGCCCGCCTGCCTTTCTTGCACCCCCCCCTCCCCTCCTCTAAATAGCCGTGCCGGCGCTCCGGGGCTTCCTGCGCCTTATCTGCTGATAATTGGGCACTGGAGCTCCACAGCTCGCTTATGAAATATAGATTCTTGACGGAGGGGAAGGATGAGGGGGAGGGGGAGGGGGAGGGGGGAGGGTTACGGTGGCGAGGGGGGGGGTGTGCAGGCGGAGAAAAGCCCCCCGGTCGTATCGGAGAGCGCGGAGCCTCGTGGGCTCTGCTGTGTTGCTCCGGCTCGTTTAGCAAACGTAGCCCCAAAAGCAGGAGGGGGGGGGCCTGGAGCCGCCCCGGTGTCACAGGCGGAGGGAAAAACAGCCTTTTTATTGCCGTTGCCCCCACAAGACTTGCGAAACACTTGCAAGGTTGAAGACTGGCGCGGTTATGCCGTGGAGCCGGCGTAATCCTCCCAACACTCGCCGACCCAGAACAACAGGCGGTGCCCTGGAGTCCCAGGTTACCGCTTCAATGGCGGCAGACGCGCTCGCTGACGGTGGTGAGAAGCCGCTAATTAATCTGAGCGTGTGGAGACGAGCGTGGCGCCATGTTACAGGGGAAGGGAACGCTCTCTCCCGCAGCAAGGTTAGGATTCTGTCTGCAGTCTCCCAGTGAGGCGCCCTCGGATGACAACACGGAGACCAAATCCCAAAGAGAGCGGAGCAAGGACTTCCTGTGTTTACTGCGCGGCTCCGGACCGCTCCGCCGTTTCCGAGTTCGTTTTGAAGTTTCACGTCAGCAGAGCAATCTGTAACTCGGGAGACGAGACGAAGCTTTCGCGTGTTTGTGACATTCGTCTGCTATGATCTGGGCCTGCACTGTTTCGTTTGCAGCTCTTATTTGAAAGCGAGCAGATGAAACGGTCTGTTTACTCCGCTTCCTTTTTTTTTTTTTTTCACACCCTGAAATCTGCTTAAGCTCACGCTCGCAGACAGGCCCCTGCATGTCCCAATTAGTCAACGCGTGGTTGGCCCAACGGACGGAAAGCTACCTGCCCGGCTCTTTGATTTGGAGGTAAAAAACGGCCGCGTCTGGCTCCTCAAGATTTAATGCGTGAGGTTTTGTGGCACCGCGGTCTCACAATTCAGAAGGTTTCAGTGGGGATTTATGGTAACCAAGTGTGAAGTTTTCTTACACTCCGAGGGCAGTGTTACACTTCTTGTTTTCAGGCAATAAGAAAAGCCAACTTGGGCCGTTTTAAAGCAATCTCGGGAGTGTTTCCCCTCTCTAACCTCTCCGTGTTTCACCTTTTTAAGCATTTCATCTCACGTCCAAATTGTACCCAAAAAGTGAGGGAACTCAAAAAGTCCAGAGTCACCTTGAACAAAGGAGGCTCCACAATAACTCACCAGTTTTTGTCCCACACCACCTTTATTTAGAGGACAGTACCAGCGGTGATTTACACGCTGATGTTGGCAGGGACACGCCGCGCTCACCGTTTTATTTCCACCGGACCGCCTGGACCCCGTTGTTCAGTAGTAACTACGGCCCCGACATTAATTTCAACTGCAATTAAAAAAGGAACAGAGGAGTTGATTTATGACCTTGTTTTCTTTTCCATGTATTCCCCATGCACAACATTTAATGCACACTCCACACACACAAATTATGAACTCAAATACAAAACAAAAGGGTAAAATCCAAAATGAAAGGTCCGCGCACGTCCTGAATCCAGGCGTCAGCTCTATCAGCATTAATGCAAGCTGATTAGATGGACTAATTGGAAGCAGCGGAAGGTCACAGGCTACGACCGACATCATGAGCTTTGGCCCTTTGCTGGGAAGAAGTTGAGAAATCTCATCTCCTGGAATATTAAATGAGGATCTCTGTTGTTCCCCTTGATCCCCTCATTCTTTTGACCACAGACAGCTGACGTCCTTGGAGCCATCAGTCTGGGTTTACACATAACTCACTGCTGGGAAATAATTAGTTTTCATGCTTCATTAAAAAAAAAATAGTTCCAATGAAAAGTTGAAAGTTTTTCTAATCAACATGATTTTTTTTTTCTTTTTAAATAAATCCTCTGGAAACAGAAACTCTCCGTACACGTGAAACCTACGGCAGCCACACTGGCCTCTCTGTCTAAGCTGGTAAATAACTAGACCACACCATGGGAAGCTGTGCGCTGCGGCTACGGACGCCGCTCGGGAAGCCCAGCCGCGCCAGCTTTGAAATTCCGTCAGCGCGCACAAACATTCTCATCCTCCATTTGACATTTGGTTACCATCAGGCGGGGGAATAACAGGCCTATTTTGGACAGTCTGGAAATGGTTTGGGACGGAGCCGCGCCGCTCCGCTCCTCCTGCGCAGCGTCGGATGTTGAGTCATCCCAGGCCAGACGTTTCCACGGGGACGGCGCACCGATGGCCGCGGTTTAATCGTCAGCGCTCACGGCCCCTGCGGGTCTGGCGGCAGTCCGCCTGCTTCCAGCCGCCCCGCTGCTTTAACTCTTTCATGTCCTACCTCGGCGGTTTGGCCGCCGTCTGTGCGGGCTGCGTCGAGGGCAGTGACCGGGCTTCGGCGTTTTCTTTCAAAAGCCAGTGGATGGAGCGCGCCAGTGAAAATACAGGGCGCTGCACTCCCCCGGGCAGACTAAACATCTGCTGGACGGCATCCTGACTACAGACGCGCTAATAGGTAGGTGGTGTTGCACGGTGAACACCATACATTTTCCGACAAATTGTTGCGAGTTTTCTGGACGTCGCTGCAGCCTTTGATGTCAGGAGGGTTTTGGTGATTTTATTCATGAAGCCGACTGACTCATTATCATACAGGAGCACTGTGGAAAAACAAGAACAAGCCTGTCTGTCATTGAGGATGTTTCTGATTCTCTGATGCTTTCAGATCTGGGTGAGCGTGTTGATGAATCAGTCAGTGAAACACACCTTTATCCAGGAACCAGTCCGGTCACACCTGAGGAGCGCGGGGGGAGGCATCATTAATGGTGTTTTCCCGGGTTTCTGTGAGGTCCTTGTGAAGTCATCGCTACGAGTGTGTGGCGCCGAGGTCCAGCTGAGGGTGCGCTTTCCTCTGATGTGCATCGAAATTTGAAGTTTTGTCATTTTTCCTTTAGCCAACGCAGAGAGGTTTGATCAGATCAGTTTCCAAACTCAACAGGAACTTTTGCCAACATTCGTGCATTTTCAGAAATCCATGTTTGTCTGACTTTATGATTTCTAGAAAAACTAAAAGTGAGGCTTGTGCGTCCTTAAACTTTTGCAATCGATCGTGTTTTGTGCAAAAAAAAAGAAAGAAAGACGAGGTTGAGCGGATCAAACCATAAATGCCGTATTGTTCCTGGCTCCACACAGGCGGGGTGTGATCCAAAAATGGGAGCAACCTCAGTGTGGAAGGGGTTTAATTACAAAAGATTAGACCGACGACGAACCGCTGGAGTATGAAAGACGCTGAGGACTGAAGCAGCGGCGAGGGGAAACTGACAAACATATTCCAGTTTAGTACGAGGAAAACTCATGATGGAATGTTCTCTGGGAGCAGATGTCGACAGAGGTCATAGGTCACAGTGGTTTCATTTTTGTGTTCTCCTGTTGAGGTTATAGCAGTTGTACACTGGGAATGGGAGTGAAGGTTTACAGCTGTGCGACAACCTTTTAAATAATTACAATTATTATTTCATTCTTTCTGTTTCTGTGGGCTTTTCGTGTGTTTTTGGCCCTTCAGGTGGCGTCTCCACCTGACCTCCCTGTGCCCCGAGCCTGCTGTCTACTTTAACACCTGGCCTTTGAGTGATGAGGCCCAGTTTCTCCTCCACTCACACAGGAAGTTATGATTCCCCATCCACAAACAACACCGAGATCTGGCGGATAAGCAGCGACGAGAGAGTGAGAGTTAAAACTCCCAGTCCTCAACCAACACAGGAAGCTGTCGGATAAGCAGAGGTAACAAAAAAGCTGAGCGACAAATGTTGCGTCTCCTGTTTTGGAAGCTTTTTTAAAGATCCCCTAAGAAAACGAAACTTCCCTCTGAGAGCGTTGTCGGCTTACTGGTTTTACCCACTAAGACCTTAAAGAATGTGATATTTTGATAACAATGCAGGCAGTAAAGGTCCCACCCCTACAACGAGCTCTGAGGGTTTTCTCACATTTCCTATTAGCCAACAAGGCAGCACTCATATCACACTGATCAAACAATCTATTGATCCAACTATGACATCATTTATGCTTGTGTCTCTATGCAAATGATCATATGTCTTCAGCACACCACTTTGTAACCATGATGAACTTACATCTGTAAAACACACACACCCATGGATTTCTTTGTGCTTTTGTGAGGAATTTCATAGAACTAACCCTACCCTAACCATCCCAAATAACGCTGACCCTAACCTAAACCCAATTCCAAACCCAACCCAAAACCAGAAAAACCCAGAACCCGACCCTCAAACAGTCCTTTGAAGTTGAGAGGACCAGCCAAAATGGCCCCACTTCCCAAAACTGTCCCCCATTATGAAGCAAGTACAAGGACACACACACACACACACACACACACAATTGAGCACACACACACAAATGAGCACACACACAAATGAGCACACACACACCCAGAGAGGGAGTGCCGTGTGCTGTATTGGGTTTTCTTCAGGAAGTACGGCTCCTCTCCAGCTCTGGTCAGATGAAAGGGGAAGAGCTGTATCGATCGGCCTAGAGCACGAGGATGGGGGGGGTGGTTGGGGGGGGTGGAGGAGCAAAGCCTGTGGTGTGTCTGCTCGATGCGGGTCTGGCAGCCAGGCGAGGAGCAAAGGGAATCGGGGGGGGAGGGAGGAGGGGGGCAGAGAGTTGTCGCCATGGCCTCGTGGCTCCAGCATAACCCCTCCTGGCCCCTCGGTGGAGAATGTACAGCGCACGCCCAGTCTTTCCTATGTGCACACAAACCGCACACACACACACACACACACACACACTAGTCAGCTGTTGTTGATGGAAGCTGTCAAAGACGGAAACAAACACACGTGAAACCTTTTTAACCTCCATCTCTTAAATCCAGTCGGTTTGCCCTGTATCAACAGCTCATTATTTTGAATTAATAAGATTATTAACAATTGTAGTTGTCCAGCAAACTTAGGTTTAGCAGTAACATTAACAAATTAAAGTAATTAACGTTTGGTTGGTTTACGTTTGAAAATAAAATACGTAAGATAAAATGCAAAAGCTCTCCCTTTATATAGAATAACTCACACAAAGTGCAGAAGTCTTTGGCGAGTCTGTCTTATCTGGTCATGAAATTTTCATCCAAACCACATGCAGAGAATTATGAAAGGTTGCATCTGTGAGGGAGCGTGCAGGCGGAGGGCTGGCCTAAGAAGAATAACTGCTCTTGCATAACTGGAATAGACCCACAATGTATACAAATGGGGAAAAAAACCAACCTCAATTACACCCCTGAAGCAGCGTGAATGTAACCGTTGCATTTATGATAATCACAAATACAGTTACGGTGATTAATGAGTGTCAACCTCGGGTCATCAAACATCGATGCCTTTGGAGTTAACCTCCCGTTCGAGTCCCTATTGGCCACAACACAGAAATAAGATGTGACAGTTTTTTTAATTGATGTGGCGGCGGAGTAAATACAGATCCTACCTGGTTCTCCACAGGCAGCTTTACAACAGAAAAGAATACGATTTCAAATCTTTTTCTTATTATTATCAAAGACAAATTAGGGTATTCATCTAAAGATGGCACAGTAAAAAAAACCCATCAAAGCCTCTATGCTGAAGACTGTTTTGGTTTCCATTTCCAGTCTTTCAGAGCTGAAATTCGCTGTTTATCGTCATTTGATTATGCCGAAGGACGGCCCTGCGGAAGTGAAAAGCAATAGAAAATAGAAAGCGAAACCATCTTCTTGGAAAAAATGGCCCGATCTAAAGATAAACCTTGTGGCGGGCCGCACCTAAGTATGTGACGGGCTGCACGGGGCCCGCGGGCCACGTGTTTGACTCAGCTGGTGTAAAGTGAGCAGCTACTGGCTCCAGTTGCAGTGGTCAGTTCAGTCCCAGAGCTCCATCTGCATCTTTCCCCTGGAAACGACTGGTGTCAGACAAACCACACTCTGCGGAGGTCTTAGCAGGCTGAGGTCGGAGGGAGTTTTTTTTTTTTTTTACAGATAATCACCAGATCTAGGAATAGAATAAAACTTCACACTGAAGTTGGTGGTGGGGTGTATAACCCCCCCCTTCTCTCTCTCTTGCTCTCTCTCTGTCTCTCTCTATCCCCTATCTCTACTTGCCCCCCACCTCACTCTCTCCCCCTCTGCCCCCCTACCCCTTCCTCTCTCACCCCTCTCTCTCTCTTTCTCCTACCCTCTCTCTCATTTTTTCTCCCTCTCCCACCCCCAACCTCTCTCTCTGTCCCGCTCTCTCTCCCTCCCCCCCACATCTCGTTCTCTCTCTCCCTCTCTCTCTCCCTGCCCCCTCACATCTCCCTCTCCCTGTCTTTCTCTGTCTCTCTCTCTCTCCCTCTACCCCCCTCCCTGGCCCCCCACACATCTCTCTCTCTCCCTCTCTTTCTCTCTCTGCCCCCCCACATCTCTCTTTCTCCCTCTCTCTCTTTCTTTCTCTCTCTCTCTCCTTGCCCCCCCCACATCTCTGTCTCTCTTTCTCCCTCTCTCTCCCTCTACCCCCCCACACACCTCCCTCTCTCCCCCCTCCCCCATCTCATCAGATTAATTTGAGTTAATGCAGGACCATATGTGGACCGGTGTTGGGTGTGCCCGACCCCGTGTGCTTCGTGCCCCGGGGGAGAGATCGGCCAGGGCGGCTCGCTAATTGAAATGTGTTGGCGACTCATCGACGTCTCGGCTCCAGTTTCAGGGCTATTTCGAACCGCAGTGCTGATTGCCGGTTTCACATCACACAGGGAAAAAAAAAATCAATAGTGGCTCGGGGAGCTGGGGTTTATTCGTTGCAAGCAGACATTAATGCTTAGCAGAGGAGGGTTTGATATTTATCATTTGTCATTTGGTCTCCACAGATCATGGAAAGGGCTGTGAGTGATAGCTGACACTTTTTGAAGAGTTTCCGTCTGGTATCATCTCTGGCTGCGACGAAGAGCAATCAGAGGGTTGGCCAGGTTTTCAGAGGTCACGACGGGTCTCCTTTAGTTTGTTTTTGCGGAGTCCTGACCCCACGAAGCCTCATTACAAAAGGTTTGTTGTGATGTTGGAGGTCTTTTGCTCCGCCCAGACAAATCTTTTCCCTTACGGTTAAAAAATGAATAAATAACCAGATGAACTGCTCTTACTGTAACACAGTCTGCTTCCAGGGTGTCTAATTGTTTGAATATTTGATCTGAAATCGCCATTTCCTCCCTCATTCACCACAGCTTATCACCCCATCAGGCCTCAGTGGTCCCACGCAGAGATCTACACATACGATTTCCAACCTTGTTTCGGCGTTTCTCAAGGAAAGAAATGGGCTACCATGCCCCGCGCAAGTCGCCCGGTGTCAGGCGCATCTCCTGATTTATAAGATTTGAACTTCAGGACTGACGCTCTTCACCACCAACTTCCGCCCACATGTTCCCAATTTGACCGAACACGCACACCGGCCATTTATCCCCGCGCGGAGCTGCATTAACGTCAATGTGCGGCGCGGCCGATTCCAGGAGGTTGCTTTTATTGTTTGAAATCATTAGCATGGATCTCTCGAAGGCTAATGTGACCTACTATCTTTGGCGTTGGCTGCCAGCGCTGCTACCCTTCAAACGCAGAGTGAGTCTTTTGAAAAATGGATTGCGGAAGAGATAAGAAATAATTTATGTTCCTATCACTGCCTCGCACAAATATGTTGGGGAATACTGTGCCAATAACTCCCACAAACTCTGAAAGGCTCGCTATCTTTTACTGCACAAATTATTAACAGCGCTGGGGAGACGTCGTGCGTTTTTTTTTTTTTTTTTGCTGGATAGACCTGGCTCATTGCTCAGTGGGGCTTTAAGTTCACCACAATGCTTTCTAATCTACGATAAGGAAGCCCTGAAACCCGACACAGTCGCCTCAGGACGTCACGTTAAGAAAGCCCGGCCTCATTCGAATTGTTATTTTAAGGCTTTTAAAGGAAATATGGCTGCGAAAGTCATTATTTTCTGTGTGTGCACGTTGGCTCTGTTCTCTGTGTGTGCATGTGTGTGTGTGTGTGTATGTGATCGGGGGAACAGAAAGAAGAGGGGAGGGAGTCCAAACGGGAGTGTTGAGGGAGGATACTCGGGGTCGGGTGTCCGCTCGCCTCTGTCGGCTGGCGTTGACAGCTACAGACGCTGGTCTAAAATGAGAATCCTCCTGGGCCGCCTGCCTGCCCATCCAGCAAGAAAATAAATCCCATGTGGAAGAGCCGCTGTGTGGGATCACAGACAGCCGCATGACCCCCCCAGATCCGCTGAGGGAGGCCAAGGGCGCCGGCACGACAGCATAAACTCCTCTCGCCCCCCCCCCCACCCGAAAAGGTCTAATGTTACGCTGCCTGCTCGCCAAGTCTCAAATCCGGGAGTTGCAGCCCTGTGTTGGTCCCACACAGTGTTAAACCAAACAAGCAGTTTGTAGACTCAGTCTGAGGCTTACGCTATACCATGGATATGGGGCCTTTCTATAATTATGGGGACATACCCTCTTAAGAGTCCAATTAGCACAGGTTTGAAGAAATTACCATTGATTGTGATTATCACTAAGCCACTGGTCTCTCTTTGATTTAAACAGATATAAGTAGAATGATCAGTTTAAAAATACAAATTTTGCGCTATCAGCTTGAGAAATTTTTGAGGAAGTGCACGTTGAAGTTGTCAATCATCCCTTTTCCCTCTGCTTTCTCACTGAGCCCTGCGGTAAAATGTGACTCTTGTGTTTTGAAATCCTAAAAAAGAGGAAGCAGGACTAAAAGCTTCTCCTGAAATAGTCCTGGTGGTTCCCGATGTGAGGAGAGCGTGCAAGGCCGCCACCTGGCCAGCAATTATGGACACGGTGAAAATGAAACAACAACGGGCGGCAAGGGAGACGTCACAGAACCCAAGGACGGCCGTATGGGAGCGAAACCATCCACCTTTCCACCTACGAGTCCTTGTTTTGTCCTGTGGCCTATCATTGTTTACTCTCAGAGGCTGTATCACCTGAAACGTTTTCAGATATTGAGCTCCACCCGAAGAGGGTAACCTCCCCCTGGGACCAATGAGCATCGTTTATTGTTTATAAGAAAGAACAAAGATGAGAATAAGTCGGTAAATGTGGCCTGAAATTTTGAGTATTAACGACTGAAACAAAGGTCATGTGTTTCAGTTTAACGCAGGGCGCCACAATTCAGACTGTACTCGTGTCTTACTTTGTTATCTGTTTCATAACGTGGTTGCTCTCTTTGTTGATGTGAGAATGAGGAACGCTAACGTTTGTCACGTTATGTGAGTCCGCCCAGTCCTACAGGCCAGAGCCTCGGAGGTCGCGTGAACACACACACACACACACACACACACACACACACACACACATTGCTCGTGAGAGAGTTTTCCCGCAGCATGCAATTTCAGATAAATATCGATTTAAAAAGTTGCTAAATTGGAAGCAAATTCCTTCAAGTGTTCCTCGGCAACCGTCCTGCTCGACCGCTCACGTTTGTCTGAGCAGCAAGGTCTGTGGTCAGTCGTGACGGTTGAAGCAGGTTTCTGATCATCTTAAAAAGAAAACCCGTTCAAACCCTCTTTGATGAGCTGAGTTGTATGTTAACCCCCCTCCCGGCCCCTCCCTCCCTTCCTCCCCACCACCCACGGTGGCTGCCAAGACACAAAATAGATTTTTATTGTTGTAGCTATATTTGGAAATTAGCCGCTCAAAGTTTTTGTACTGCAAAAGTTAGTTGGATGGAACAACTTTAGGGCTGTCTTGTGTGCCAAATATGGCGGCAGTGCGGGGGGGTTGTGGGTGGGTGGGTGGTGGTGGTGGGGGGGCATTACATAAATAACAAAGTGGTTCCACTTTAAGGTGACCTTAAGGGCACTAGTGTTAGTTACCATGTGACCACTCTAAAAATCTGTTTCACAACAAATCACCAAATAATTATTAACGTTTCTTTGGGGAAATTAAGATAAAGCAGCTGTGAGTCGGATTTCTCCGAATTCATGCTCCGCTTTAAATAGTTAATTACTCTCGTCGTGTCTCTGGTGGTGTCTGGGTGTGGATGTTGGGGGGGGGGGGGGGGGTGCAGACGCTCCTGTCTGTATCCCTCTCTTTTTTTCCAGTAGGGGCAGGCCTATTTTGCAGCTCATGTCTGAAAGGCTGGCTCCAAGCGCTAGGGGTGGGCTCTAGCTCTCTGATGGTTTTCCAGTGAGTATTTGTCAGGTCAGACTGTGCACCGCCCGGCGGTCTCCGCTCCTCTCCCCGGGTTATTTATTACCTCTCTCCCCCGCCGGCAGCGCCGCGGCTCCGGGGCCGCTGCCAACGACGGCGCACAGATGGGGCCGCTTCAAGGGGGCTCCCGTCGGCCGCTCGGCGGGAAAAACGCAGGACGTGAGGTGCATTTTGAGGAAGGAGAGGATTTCAGATCTATCACACGATTAAGTAACATTTAGACAGTAAGCTGAGCAGACCGACGATCTTTGGCGGCCTGCGTTGTAACAACAATTTCACACCATTTTCATTGAATTTCATGGAAAAAAAACAAAAGGTCAATAATGTCAGACTCCAGACATGACGCCTGCTGAACAGGATTCTACTGCACAGTTTCCAGTACCCTTTACTTATGTAATATTAACTAGGTCCCATGCCCATTAAATGGCATATTTGTGCCATTAAACCATTTTAATCAATATTAGATACTTTTTAAGGATTATGTAATTAACTGGTCATACATTAGTGTCAAACATTTTTCAATGAACTGGTAAATTTCTTTCCCAGATATGAGTCTTCTCGGGTGTGTCTTAATATTTGTATCCCCAGCCACAAAATGTGAACGTTCCTATCAAGGGACTGAGGGGAGGAAACATCACTTTTTTCATTAACATTCACATGTTTTACTTCTGATACTTAGCTTTTCTACTATTACCTATACTGCTTTTTCCTTTTTGAGTACCTTTAAACTCTTATCAGTCCTAGAATCTGTGTTTTTATGATTATACCCATGTTCTGGATTGCTGTCATCATGGGTTTGATTTAAACTATCTCTAACTCATATTGGAATTTCGTTATTCGTGCTGGATTCACAAGGTGAAGATGTGTTTTTTTCTGTGATTTATTCTCTTTCTCTTTCAACATGCAGGATACGATTTCATGCTTTATAAAAACAAGTCAGGAAAGGTTAAAAGAGGTAGAAAGGTTACGTAAGGTTTCCCCGTCCCCATCTAGTATTTTTAAAGAATAAAAGAATCGCTGAGGCTGGTGGAAAAATTGACTCAGCCAACACCAACCCAATTTTCCTAGATGTGAAAGTTGAAATGTAGTGAGTAGAAGTTTGGGGAAACCCTACACGAGCAGCGTGAGTCATTGTTCAGGACGTGGCGTTGGCGTCTGAGTGGGCAGGGGTGTCCCCTATTTGACTGGTTTCATAGGGATCTCCTGATGGTGCAACCTCAAGCAGCAACACACAATGTGGAGGAGGTACAGCTGAGGTTCAGATAGGAAGCACAGTGTTCCACTTCTTAGAAATCACCGGGTATAAAATGTCAGCAGGTCATGATATAGGCTAATGTTGCTGTGGCTACGTTTCTCATTTCAGCTCGCCCTCTTTTGCTTATTCCAAGACAATCCCTTAATTCTTAGCATGTTTGGAAGGTAAAAATGTCCATGTACAGTCTTCCTCTGTCTTCAGAGAGGCAGCTGTGTTCTTGTAAACGTCTGCCGGGTGTTTCCCGGTCCTGGTCCTGGCTGTAGGAGCTGCACCAGTTCTGGTCAGGCTGTGGTCTCTGGCCTTCCCGCGCCTCGCTTCCGCTTGCGGTGAGTGCGCCTCCTTCCTGAGTATGTCAGAGGCAGTTTGGCCTGATTTATTGGCCCCTCATGCAGCACTTTGGACCCCACCTCTGCCGCTGGAATGACTATCCCATGTGTTGGTGGTGGATCCACCTGGGTGGTTCTCCGCTGATGGGGGTCAGATGTGGTCTCGTTCATGGGCTCCAGAGGAACAGATACTGCCGGGAGTGTGGAGACGATACTCTCAGAAATTTTTTAAAGCAACACGCTTATTGCAGAGTTGCACATAACTTTCTTTTCATGACATTTTAATGTGTGAACAGACCTGTAACAGTATGAGAGTGATGCATTTAAGGCTCAAAAGTTTATGAGTTTAAGTTTGTTCAATTCCTCTGGGATTATTTATCTATTCCAGAAAGCAGTGCTGTGTGTTGTATGAGTAATTTTGTGACATGATTTCAACATTATTTCATCACAAGCTCTAATTCGAATAGATTTATGTGAGCTGGTTTTGAAAGTTTCTGAAAACAACAAAACGTGTGAGACTAACTAATTTCCTGTATTAAAATTGGTGTTTGCACCCGTTTACGTCTTCATCTGGCGTGCTTCTCATTCACATTTGAAAGGATAATGAATTATTCCGTGATCCGCTTTCATTCCCCGCGGTCCTTTTGTTTGGCGACGCCGCCGTCTCAACGACATTTCGGCTCACTTCCTCCCGCACGAACAACGGTTTCTCCATTTTACGCAGCGCGGCGCCGTCCCTCGCGGCCCCCCCCTCCTCCCCCGCGCGGCCCCTCGCCGAGCCTTCGCCGCTTAAATGGGCCAAGTTGAGGAGCGGCGGAGAGTGCAAATCTTGTTTGGTCTGGATCTGTGAACTTCAGCGTGACTTCAGGGAGACACGCAGGGGTCAAAAACAAACCCTCGCCAAAAACTTTCGGCCGCGTTAATGTTGCGCAAGTGCTTTCCCGGAATAACAACACCCGTGTTTGGCTGGTGCGCTCTCTTCAACGTCATACTGCTGAACTGTTCCTTTGAACACGAGAAATAATATCCTCACACCAACGCCTTCACCCTGCCTTTGAAATCCTCTCGTCTATTTCCGTTTTATTCCGAGATGCTGACTGCACGCACCGGCTATTAAACACAACTTCTGACTTCCTGAAAGAAATCTGATATACCCCGAGGCGCGTCGGCGACTAATGATCACTGTTGGTGCCATAATGTCCGGGGCGCAGGGCTGCCCCGCATGTCAGGTATTAACAGAGCGAGCGTGATTAAATGTGGGAGGTAGGAGCTGCGAGGCTGAGAGCGCTACTGCTGCTGCGAGCTGGGAACTACTGAATGGGAATCTATCCGGCAACTTCACCAGACCGCTGTCTGACGGCGACACGGGGACTCTGCGTAAAAACAAGCGGCGCGTCTGCGAGTCTGGCTCAGCCCCACTAACAGACGGAGAGGACGCTCAAGTTGGATCGGACGAGCAGTTTCTCACTTGTTACCGGCGCTCGCCCTCCGCTAACATGCCTGCCATCAAGAAGGAGAGGCTGGACGGAGACGACATGGCACTGACTGCCTTTAACCAGTCTGAATACCTGGCCCCTTTAAATGCCACCGCGATCTCCGTGGTGACCCCGCATCCGCCGCCTTACGACCACATTTTCGCCCATCACCGCGCGTACTTGGGGCTCCACGACTCGGCGCTGCATCACCAGCACCTCCACCATCACACGGACGACTTAATGCTGGAGAGGTTCTCCTCCATCCCCGACTTTCAGCCTTTTTTTGACAACGGGGAGCCGTGTATCGAGGTGGAGTGCGGGGAAAACAAGGCTTTGCTTTATATTAATAAATTGTGTCAAGGCAGTAAAGGACCCTCTATTAAATACAGGGGCGAATGGCTTACGCCCAATGAGTTCCAGTTTGTCAGTGGACGGGAGACTGCCAAAGACTGGAAGCGGAGTATTCGACACAAAGGTAAGCGCTCTCACGCCGGGCTGTCGCGGGGGAGCAGATTGTTTTATACGCAGTTAAAGACTTTGTAGATGCACAAACTTGGTGGGTCGGGTCGGCGTGGAGTGAAAGGGTTACAGCAGCCAGTGCGTAAGAAGACGGATGGGAAAAGGCGCATGTCCTCCGAGGCGCTGACAGAGTTTGGGCTGCGTTCGCGCTCCAAACGGGGACATCTGGAGAAACCGGCGCCGGAACTGAGATGAAAAGTTTGACTATTCGATAAATCAAGTTAGAGTAGGTAGTTTTGTGTTCGGGTGGAGGCGGGGGGCTTCTTTTCCCCGGCGCAGCGGGGCGCTTGTCCGGTGACGCTCTGACGCGTCTGATGTTCAACAAAAGACTTTTACAAAAATCCCGTCTTAAAGTGGTCCTTTTAGAGCCAAGACGAGACTCAAAGTCATCATTCCCCGCTGGTGCCTGTCCCCGGACGCGCACCCTGTCCGCAGCCCCCCTCTGCTGACAGCAGCAGACGCTGAATTTTCCGACTTTACGCTTAATTCTGGCGTAAAATAACCATTTGAGACAACGGTTGGCGCTGGCGCGACCTCAAAGGACGCGCGCCCGCGCGCGGGCGCGTGGTAACCCAGGCAGAACTGACAGGCGTTAAGTTGTGCGGGGAGGGGGGAGGGAGGGGGTCGCACCCCCCCGGGTCAAAAATGGTAGCCTAATAGTTTAATATAGTGATTCATATGGACAGATGACAGTAGGCTGCTGTCTCTGCGAGTCAACACCTTCTACTGCCCAACCACGTGCACCACATAGACTTCTGCTGCAGGTTCGACTCCCACGGGCACCGTCCTGGTCTGCCAACCACCCCCCCCCCCACCACGACCCCCCCAGTTTTGGTGTCCAGCTGTGATGTGGCGGCAGAGGTGTGGGTCCCTCTTCACCTTTTCTCTCATGTTTTCCAGGGAAAAGTCTGAAGACGCTCATGTCCAAAGGAATCTTACAGGTGCACCCTCCGATCTGCGACTGTCCCGGCTGTCGGATCTCGTCTCCAGTGGTAGGAACATCTCACCGTCTGTGTCCTCTACCTGTCTTATATTTGACTAAAGGTCACTGTCTTTGTTATCTAGTTAGTGTGGATTAAAACCAGGATTATACTCTCATGGAGTATGAATTAATATGGACGTTGTATGAACTCATTTCATTTTTATTCCCCCCCCCAACACAAACCAATGTCCTATTTCCTCTTTACTGTCCATTTTCTTCATTTCTCGCATAATATATGCTAAGAATGGTTGAATTAAGCTCCCGTTGGAGCAGGATTAATACGCTGCTCTGGTATTTGCTCAGATTATTGGATTTTTTTTTTTTTTTCAAAAACACTGGAGCATTGTCTCCGACGCTGCTGGACGGACACGCGTCAGCTTTGACGTTAATCTGCCCCAGCGCCAATATCAAACCCACTTCCAGCCCCACGCCGACGAGGCCCTTTTTTTTTTTTACCCCCTCCCTCGCGCGGCGCCTGACGTCGGGGCGTTGTCGGTCGGGCTCCTCTGTCCCGGCGAATCAGCCTCCTCGCCTGGATGCTGAACTCTTGTTTGCCCTTGCGCCTGGGGGGGTGGGGGTTGGGGAGGAGGGAGGGAGGGAGGCGAGGGGGGGCAGCGGAGGGGGGGCGAGGCCAAACCTCCGGGCCTCGCAGGTGTGTCACAATTACGTCGCCACCCCGTCTGCGTCTGTGTGTGTGCGCCTGTGTGTGTGCGTGTGTGTGTGTGTGTGTGTGTGTGTGTCATCTCTGAGCAAGCACGCTGCCTGTTCGCCGTTGCCAAATCTGTTCACACAGGTGTGGCAGGTTGTGGAGCGTGTGTGTGCGTGCGCGCGTATGTGTGTGTGCGTGTGTGTGTGTGTTTATCACCACGGAGCGCATCTGTCGTCGCTCCCAAGCACTAATCTTGAGGGAAGGGTGTAAGAGGCTTAGCAAGTTACCGAGCGTGGCTACCGCTGATTATTGTGGGCGAGACACGCAAGGCGAGGGCGGTTTAGATAAGCCGGAGGTGTTCGAGCGATACAGGTGAACCGGTGACATTTCTCACAGCCAAGAATGAAGACCTGAACCCCGGCGTGGCGGGTTCAGCCAAAACAAATTACCCGGGGTGGCGGGGCTGGCCGAGGAAGCAGACGGTAGAAACACCCAGGGTCCCTCTTTTTTTTTTTTTTTTTTTCGTGCGGGAGAATTTGTGAACGTGAGCGTATTTGCTTACGTTGGGGCGTATTTCAGATATCAAAGCGATGGGCTGGCGGCCTGCTGCTGCCTGTGCAGCTCCGCTTCAATTACAGCCGTGACAGAGTCCAACTCATTGACGTAAGCGGGGATATGAGAGCCTTCGGGGTGTTGTTGTAGCCTCCTCTCTCTCTCTCTCTCTCTCTCTCTCTCTCGCTCTGTTCCTCTTTTCCTCTCTGGTGGTGAAGCCCGAAGTCTTACCCTCCGCTGTGACACTCACACATGCGTGCACACACGCACACACACACACACACACACACACACACACACACACACACACACACACCAAGGGGAGGTTGGCAGTTCCTTCCGAGGAGGAGGGAAGGCAACAGGACTTGTGTGGCCTGTACTGGCGTCTCCCTCCACCGTCTCCCCTCAGGCCATCGCAGACAGCACTCCCTCACTGATGAGCACACACATGCGCCCTCGCACACACACACACACACACACACACACACACACACACACACACACACACACACACACACACACACACACAGACACACACGCACGCACACACACGCCTGCCCACTGACACAAATTACCTCATGCAGTCGTATATTTTGAAAGTTTGACGGCTGAACTTTGAGTGATCTTATTTTGCTACGGGCATGAGGCAGCCGATCATAAAACGAAGGAGCGCAGCAGCTGGTTAGAGGACTTCTCGCCTCCCGCTCGGAACTCTGGGAAGGTAATTTGTTGCGCTTGGCCCGAACGACACAACACAAGCCAAGCCATTGCTGCAGCGCTGAATTTTCCATACGCCAGCGATGCTTATCAACAATCTAAAATTAATTCAGTTTGGGATTGATCGGCCCGTTGACGTGTGTTTGCTTTCTATTAAGCCTGCGCTTATGTGATAATCAGTTGCTTAAAGGATTTCTCCATGTGGGCAGATTTAATTGCTTCTAAAGTTGCCCCTAGAATTAATAATAAGACGCCGTTATCTGTCTTTAGCATGTTTTTTCGGCGTGTGACTCAAGCTCGCGGTTGACTTCATATTTTCAAGAGTGTGTTTTTAAAACGTCTTTGTGTGTGCATGTGCACGGTTATTTGTACGCCTGCCACGACTGGCCGAGTTGCCTGCGTGCTGCGAGCATGTGTGTCTCCTCCCAGGAGAGCCGGGCTTCCTCTGCTCTGTTATTTCAGCGGAACTGGCGGAGGCTGGGAGGAAATTACACTCCTCTCCTCCGGCTTGTAAAGACCTCCTCCAATCAAGTGTTCCTTTTGCAGAGCAGAATTAAACACGCGCGCGCACGCACACACGCACACGTACTATAACTTAAATCCATCTCATTTTCATAACGCCCTTTCCAATACGGTTAATGGGAAAAACATAATTAAAATTGAAGTGCACGCTATTGCGGGGCTGGTAGAGACATTCGCTCCGCTGGCTGCTGGTGCATGTTTGCATGCACTTGCACACTTGTTGCCCGGGCTACGTTGCAGTTTTCCACACACTACCGAGCGCCCTGAAGTCCGTCGGTCTCAGCTCTCGTCTTTATATTCATCGTCGAGACGCGGGTCTTTTTTTATTTAGAAAATTAGCGTTTTCTGTCCTCGCACTGACCGCTGAAGAGTTGAATATGCATGTCTATGTTTGCACCACTAGTATTGGTCTGTATGTGTGTGTATGTATTTGTGTGTATGTGTGTGTGTGTTTGACCACATGATTTCCTTTGATAGCTACAAGCTCAATCAACACGAGGCCTATGCTGTTTCGTGTTCCATGGGTAAACGTAATACTAATACTTAATTTATTTGTGTACACAGTAATGAGATAAAGCGTAGTTTGTGGTTAGACGTGTCTGTGAAGTAGTTGGAAAGTCTTCATCACGATCAGCGCTCTCCTTACTCGCTGTATATTTAAATAAAGGAAGGCGCGTGGTTGTTAATACTATTCTAAAGTGTGAGGAAGAGGCGTTGGTCTTTGATTTTGACAGCATACATATGGAGGAGCTGGGCGTTAAGTTCCCGATTGTCTAAAGCTGAGGAAGTCGGTTCACGACTGTTTGCTTAAATAAGGCGACAGTTTGTGTATTTTTTCCTTCAGCACATTTACATTTTGTGTTGAGGTTAAATTTTGGGCTGGAATTTTACCAGCAGCGGAGAAAGCATCAGCTGAATACTAAGTACAACTTTATGCTAAGCTCCACTTCCCCTGTGTTAGTGTTGGACGAGGAAGGCTCGTTACCTGTGCGTAAAGCCCCCCCCCCACGCAACAACCTTGGTGGGCCAATCCAAATAGAGAGAGGGAGAGCAAGAGAGGCAGAGAATGAGTCCGAATGAGGGAGGGAAAGAAACTCGAGGGAAAGGGGAGAGCGGGAAGCATGCAGGCACGCTTCACTGCACCGCCACTGACCTCCCAGCGCTGCCCCAGAAGCCCTCCCCACCCCTCCATTTCTCAGCCTCTGTGCACCTCCCGTCCTCCCGCTCTCCGTACCCCCCCCCTTTTACCCTGTGCCGCTCCACTGGGCTGCAACTGCCCACTTGGCTCAATGCGTGGGGGCCGAGGGTGGAGGGAAGCACGAATGTGTGTGTTTGTGCGTTGTGTGTGTGTGTGTGTGTTTGTGGTTGGCGGGGGCCGTCTGACCTTCAGCGCTTTCTCACTTTTTTGCCGTTCCCCTCGTATGGCTCAACGATCAAACTGTACTTAAACGATAGTGACCGTGAATGCAACGTTCTTCAGACGTTAACAGAAAACCCTCCCTATTTTCACGCGTTAAGGTTTGGAGAAGCTGGTTTTGTATTCTAAAAAGTCCTTGTATCTTGATAATTGATCAAAATCGGCACCGATCACCTCTTAATCCGTCATGTGAGCTCTCGATCTTTGCTCTTCAAGGTCATTTTGATATTCACGTTGATTACTTGATTCAGATCAGACAAAAACACGACTCTCCGGTTCAGAATCCAGCGATGGCAGCAGAACACACAATAAACTCGCTTCTTCTTTGGGTCACCAAGAATAGATTTACATATATGTTGGTTGAAAGACCATTTCCTCATGGTCAGAGTCACCATGTAAACTTTATTATTGGGTTACTGCGAAAATGCGGTTAACATAGACCATGTAAGCACTTTAATCAAACTACTAAAACTTTAATCTGATTACCCACAGTAATCAGTTTACAGTGTCCGTGTTTGTGTAAACAGAGGGATCTCAGAACACAGCATTTAAAGGTAAGTGTTTGTAATTTGTGATTCATGATCTGGGCCCCGGTCAAACACATCACTTGTTTGTTATCGCCTCGTTTTAGAGCTCTTCTCTGAGCTCAGTAATGACCTCGCTCCCTCCCTCTCTTGCTCGCTCTCTCTCTCTCTCTCGCTTCATAGTCCTGATTTTTTCCTCTCATCTCCCCCTCCCCCTTCCCCTCAGTGCTCGCGCCAAGTCGGCCCGCCATACCGCCTCCACACACACACACACACACACACACACAGAGCGAGGTAACGGCAGACAGGCGCGTGACTCATTAGGCATTCGTCCCCCAGGGAGATCGCTGGGGGGGCGCGTGCGAGGGAGAGAGAGCGCCGCAGCTGCAGGAATGTCACGGGCGGCTACCGCTGTGTGTGTGTGTGTGTGTGTGTCTGTGTGTGTGTGTGTGTCTGTGTGTGTGTTCTCTAATGCCGGTTGGAGCCAGCGGCAGGGCACTGCACCTTTCAGGAAATAACACGAGGAGAAAGAAAAACTCTTTTCTACCAAGCGCTCATTTAAAAGTCTGAAAAGCCTTATAATTTCTTTGTTAACCAACGCTGAGCCGTGATATCAGCCCGCGTGGGGGTTTTCTTTCACCACAAGAATGTTTCATTTGCCTCTAAAATGGGTTAAAAACCTAAAAAGTCAGATTCTTGTTGTGTGTGACGCAACACGCGCGCCTGTGTGACGCAGCACGCGGGACTGTTTCTGTTAGGATTATGTCGCTAGAGTTAACATAAAATAAAGACGAATGACCCATTGCCGCTCCCTTCTATACACAGTAGCGCCCGAAAAACAAGCGCCACGGCACGTTCCAGGTCATTCGGGATATGACCTCACCTGTCAATCATCACGTTTCACCTGTTTTATGGCATCAAATCATCTCAAACAAAGGGGTTGCTATTGCAGTTTCACATCCGACCACTAGGGGATGATTACGCCGTTTAGCCCTCACCGGTTTCCTGTAAAACCGAACGCACTAAAACAGCTGCATTTAATTGAGCCCATTTAGTCTCGCTCGGCTCTGCTCAGCACTCTGCCCTTCGCCTCCAGCTGGAGCTTTCCTCCTGGAGCTTTCCTCCTGGAGCTCTTCAACGTCGGATGACCTCGTTTTGTTTTTTTTGTTTTTTTTGCTTTGTTTTTTCCGGACGGCTGTCGTTGGGGCGAACAGCGCACAATCGGAAACCCTCAGCTGCGTCGCTGCTTATTTTGCTCATGATGTATGTCGCCACAAATAAAAACACCATATGGGCAAGTTAATCAGGTCAAAAACACTTTAAGAGGCAAATTCGACACAGTGGACATAATGTGATTGGCCCCAATCAGGACTATTCAGATTCAATACTTATCAAGGAAAATATTACATCTTACATATATTAGCCTGTCCGTTTTTATCGAAAATCACAATCAGATCATTATTTTATTCTAGTGTGAGTGTCAGAGAACGATTAAAACTAATTTTCTTGCTCGCGTTTCTCGTGTTCTTCACCCAGTTCCGACGGTCTACATTTAGAGTAAGTTGGTCAGCATGTCCTCGGGCATGTGCGCCTGTATTTATTTATCTTTTTTTGCATGCAATCGTGAAGCATGGTTAGATTTTAGTGTATTTTTTGGCTGCCTTTGTTAGACAGAATGTGTGGGAGGTGATATTCAGAGAGGTGCTTTTAGTGGGACTTTTATGAGAGGCTTTTTTCCATGGCTAAACGGAGGGTGACCACACACAGTAAGGTTGCCTCAGCTCCGTGCACACACGTGTATGTGTCTGCGTGCGCGCTCAGGCGTGCGCGCTCGGGCGCCCTTCCTCTGAGCGCTCCTACGTGGGCCGCCAGGGGTGTGTTTTCTGCTTCGTGTTTTGTTTCGGAGAGAGCCCTCCCCCGTGCTGCGGAAGTGTTGCCGGAAGCGGTGGGAGCTCACCCCCGGTTCTGCGTCAGTGCCGCTGAAGAAAGGGCCGGGGCTTTCCGGGAGGAGAGGAGCGGGAGGAAAAGGGGGGGGTTGCTGTCAGCCTGGGTATGTCACGGCCATGTGGGTGGTTGTCTACACGCTCATGCAGACTCGTACAAACACACAGACGTGGCCACAGTCACGACTATTCCTGTACACACACGATCGCCAGCGTGCTCCAAGCGAAATCCCCTGTTCTGAAGGGGAATTTTAGGGAGCAGGTGTGGGTGGCGGTGGTGCGCACACGTGCAGTTGTTTAGTAATGACACTCACAGGTGTAGAGTTTTTATTTGACAGCTGGACGTGTCTGACTGCAGAAACTGTTGCATTCTGGATATATATGTATATATATATGTATGTATGTATGTATGTATGTATATATATATATATATATATATATATATATATATATATATATATATATATATATATTTACCGGATGAACTGAGTCCTGTACACCCTCTGGTGGTAGGTCCCGGTAATATGAATAAGCCCCGCCTCTCCCAGCTATTTTTCATGAATGCCACTTTTTTCTTTACTGGCTTCATTTTTGTACAGCAGGAGGGAGTGTCATCCATCTTGATTTACTCCAGTGGTGGTGTGTGTGTGTGTGTGTGTGTGTGTGTGTGTGTGTGTGTGTGTGTGTGTGTGTGTGTGTGTGTGTGTGTGTGTGTGTGTGTGTGTGTGAAATGTGTGTGTTTGGCTCAGCTTTTACCCTGCCAGAGCTCCGTCTCTACCCTCAGCCTGCTCCGAAGTTGCCTAGAAGTGGCAGAAATATCAGAACTTAAACAGAAAAAGAACAAAACTGGGGGAAAAACCCTGTCAGGACACAATCAAAACACGGAGAGAAATGTGCAGAACTGCAGTCTGCTCATCCTCAGGGATGTTTTTGTCTTTTTTACCCCCCCTACTCGCTTTAATGTCTGCCATTTGAGAGACTCCAGAGGGGCTGCACCTGTTTGCCTCTTGGCTAGGAGCCCCCAAATCCTTCCTCCTGCCCCCGCTTGCCACTCATGCTGGCGCACCTCCTGGGATGGAATGAGCGAGGGTGTGGGGATGGCGGCGGAGAGAGGGGTTGCATGTAGTGGAAGGGATAGCCGGAGGGCTTAAAGCCGTCCGGGAGCGAGAGCAGAAGCGCCGACAGGGGGGGCTGGGGCTGGGGCTGGGCCTGAGGGGGGGGGCTGGGGGTGGTATGGTACCGTTTCAAAGCCAAGCCCACTGCTCACTGGACAGGTTTGAGTCCAGTAGAGGTTTCCGTCTCTGTGTTCTGAGTCTTCACATTCTCTTTCATGTATGTATTTACACCCGCCTCTTCCCCGCTGTCTCCTCTACAAACCCACATCCGATTTTCCTCTCCTCCCCGTTGACTCTTTGCCTCCGCCTGTACCCTTTCCCTGCTCGTCTCCAGTTTCCTCTCCTGGCTCCCTCCCCTCCCCTCTCTCCCCTCCACCCCTATCTCCCCGTGATAGGACCACGTTAATCTGCACTGACCTCTTCAGGTCACATTAAAGGTCGCCCAGCTTCACTTCCTAATTCCCCCGGGGCCACGGGCTCCTTTATATCCCCTCTTTTTCTTGGCTTTACTCCTGGCAGCTTTGCAGCAAAAATAAACACTCAATTCTCTGCATCAGTTTGATTTCAGAGAAGAAAAGTCGTAATTAACATGAAGTCTGTGCGGAGTGCTGGCGACTGAAATCACTTGTTGTCAAGTAAGAAATTATTCTCCAATTGCAGCCATACCCAACTGACCTGACGGAAACTACTGAAGGATTCCCTTTGGACAAGGAAGAGGGATTAGTGTCTTAGTAAAGAAAACATGTCTGATGTGCTGGCTATGCAAGTTAGCACTTTTAGCGTTCCTAGCCTTTATTCTTAATATTTTGGAGATGTTTGATCTAGGACCACAATCAATAATAAATCTGAAAACAATCAAACCAAATTTTGAGTTAGTTCCTGTTCAGCAAGGTGGGAGTTTCTCCACGAATACCGTTGTTAACGCGCCTGTATTTTGTTTGTGTCTTGTGCAGAACCGCGGGCGTTTGGCGGAGAAACGCACCATCCCCCTGCCCCCCAACCGGGTGCCCAAGAAGGAGCTGTCCTCCATTTTCAGCAGTGATGACAGCGAAGGCAGCGAGCGAGCGAGCGGAGATCATGCCCACATTAAACAGGAGGAAGAGTTGCCTTACAGTTTTATGAGGAAGAGGTGAGATGCTTCGCTTGACGTACGGAATCAGCTGGACACGCTCATTATAAACGAGACACATTCTGAACCAGGGAAAAAAGACCAACTCACGGTCGGGGTTGGTAACCACGGCAACGAAAGTGTCGCTTAAAAACATGCTGGTAAACAGTCGCCCCTTTTGTTGCATCCTCTGATGGCAACCTTAAAAAATGGCACATCAAAACACATCGTATTTTCATCAGAAGCAATTTTAGGGTTATTCCGAGGTGTTAAATGCACATTTTCAGATGAACAAAGAACAGTGTTTCAAACGTACACGGGCTTTTGCTTCGGGATGTCTGATGGGGAGACGTGTGCTCGGCTTTGAAAGTGATAATTGGTTTGTTGGTTTGCATTTTGTTGCCAAGTCTCCGAGTATCTGTCTTGACTTGATATCGGGAGACGGAGTCATCTGAGTTTTCTGTGAAATCCATTTCAGGACAGATCCTTCCATTAAAAAAAACATTTACAGTTGGTTGCTTTGTTTTTGGGTGGTGTAATTTTTTCTAATTTAGTTTTCTGTTCAGAGCTAATGTCTACACACTCTTTACATGGAATACACCAGAAGGAAAGTTAAAATTATATATTTCAGGATGAACTTGGGTTAGGGTTAGGGTTATTAAACAACATAAAAAATCATTAGGATGATAAACATCTTGCGCCGACTCCTTCGTGTCATAAAACAGGCATTAAGCTGGTACATTCCTCAGTTTTTTCCCCCGTCTGACCTATGAGCCGCAGCGGTATTCTTATGTGGTTTAAAGTGATGCCTTTGGGTGCACTTGAATTTTTCTTCTTGTGAAAAGAAGCAAAACCAAAAGGAAAATGGTGCATATCTAGAAAGCGATTTAAACCTGAGGGAACTAAGGTGTGAAAGCACTTTAAGAGCATGAGTTATGCGTATTAGAGATACAGCTGTTTTACGCATCAGTTATTGACTATTTAATTGGAGAAACTGAAAAGTCCATACTGACGTGAAGGCCACATCATTAAGACGTATGAACCCTTGCACAGGGCTTGCTCTTGTTTGGGAGGCTGTAAACATCACATGGAATTATGCTGACTGGCGTTCTTGTGTAGATTCTCATGATTCAAAATGCAGACAGGCCCCCGGACGGAGACGACGCAGAAGCCATTCATCGATTAACCTCAGGAAGTCCCCAGCTGCATTATGAGCAGCTTCTGCAGTCTCATTACGGGAGGAGATGCTTTTCATGTCTCAAGACTCTCGTGTGACACGGCGGACAGCGCGGCAACTGTGAAGCTTTAAACGGCTCCACTAACCTCATTTAACAGGGCCACCCTCCCCTCTCCCCCACACACACACACACACACACACACACACACACGCACACACACACACACACACCCACACACACACACACACTTGTGCCGCTGGCGTGTTAAGATGATAATGAATTTAAAGAACACTTATGACTAATACGCCGGGCTTTTACCCTTTGAAAGGCGACGGACTCACTGGAGCCGCAGCCCCGGTCTGTCCCAGGCTTCCGTCTCAGCCCCGCTCCAGCACGGGTCTGGATCGGCGGGATAATGGGATGTCCAATCACGGAAATGTGATTTCCATTGACCACAGCTTCGTAAGTGAGTCGTAGAAGGGCCTTAACAAATCGGATTTGGCCGATGGATGTGAAAAATACGTGGCGTCTGCGTGCATGTGTGATGTATCTGTGTTGTCTCCACCCATCATCGAGGCTGGCGGCAGCACCATGTCGCAACCCTTTTAGCGGCAATCTGTCTGCTCTAACTGCTCTTAGATAACCATGGATTCATCAAATCAGCATGTCTGGAGTATTTATCCAGTTTTTTTTCCATTATGCGACCAACATAATACCCTGTAGAGCAAATACCTTCACTGTTCTGCAGTTTTAAAGCATTGGTTGTTTGGATAGTCCAGGTTTGGCCAACTGCTGTGAGTTAAGAGGATTTGTCTGTCAGCGTTACAAAACGCGGCCTTCATAACTCATCATCGTCATCCGGTCGTCTTCCCAGGCTCATTATAAACCCGCCACCTCCTCATAAACCGATTAATCGCAATCGTCGCCAGCTTTAGAGACAATTAGTTGACTTTGTCCTCCATCGATCTGCGCTCATCCTGCTGAATAAGCACGGACCACCGGCTTAAGGAGCTACGCAAACAACAAAATAATGGCAATGAAGCCTGCTGTGGTAACGTTTAGAGGTTCGAGAACTGGAAGAAAAAAAATGTCTTTAGAAGGTGCCGCAGATTGTTTATGTCTGACTAGTATTCATTAACTCTGATTTATGGATTTTATTTAAGGGACTAAATATTTAATGACGGCCATAATAATTTTAACGCCTTACTCTGAGGCAAAACAAAGACTGTTTGTTTCAGGGAAGGTTTGGGATCGGGGGTGTTCCCGGCACCCAACGTCCCTAAAGGGCGAACCGTCCTGCTGATCGGAATGAGCGACACGGTGAATCCAGCCAAAACATCCTGCACCACGGCCCCGGACCGGTGTCTGTTGCGGCCGTGCTCGTGTTTATTAGCTGCTGTCTTGTTCAGGCGTCACTGAGGGAAACTGATCGTTGAGCCGTGACACAGCCACAGAGGGGAAAGATGCTGAGCTGGCCTCTGTGCGCCTTCTGCTTTTGACATCTTTGTCCTTTGGCTTTATTGAACCGCCGTGTCATTGCCGTATGCCAGTAAGAGGTCACGGCTAGTGTGAAATGACTGGAAATGCCTTTCCCCCAAAGCACTAATTAGGGAGCTTGGAGGTTTTATAGTTTTTCTCTAGGTGCTTTCCGCTTAAAGCAGTTTTGGCCTTGTTTACGGCCGTTCGCCATGGCGACACAGCACTCTGCAGCTGATTGGGCGTTGACATGGAAGAAGGTTGTGTTTTTACAGAGCAGTGTTTTTACTGTCAACTCCCTGTCAAAACACAGAATAAACAGCAAAAAAAAAAGCTGTTTGGCAGTGTTTCATCAAACTACTCCCTGAACTGGTTGCATTTGAAGTTTGAAGTTAATGATTTCCATGGCGACATTATGCACGTGCTCCCAAAGAATATGGTGAAAACTGATGATGGCATTTTGTAGTGGATCTACAAAACAGCGTGTTTTAAAAATGAGGTACGAGAACGGAGAAAACACATGCATGTCTGCATACAGGAGAACCTGGATATTGGTATAGTATTTTTAATTCCTTTGCAGTTTTTTTTAATGCTGATCGACCTCACGTCAGCAGAGAACCTGCACCTCTCACTTATTCATATGTCTATTTATCTATTTATTCCGCTCCCTCTCTGCTCGCAGGTATTCCAGTTTCCCTCCAATCTAAGTGTGAGCAGCATGACAATGTTATTATTATTATATGTTTCCTTAAAGAAGTACAAAAGTGTTATCTATATACTTAGTTTAAATATGGCTTGTTGTAAAATATACCGTATGTATGTGTGAGTTGCTGTATTTCTTGCCTGTGGAGCATCAAAGAGACCTAACCTTGGTTTTCAAAGGGTTTTTTTTGCACAAATCCCAACCTGACTGTGCAGTGATTGTTGAATATTACATGTTGCCTGGTGGTATTTCCATGTTGCTTTGGGCCACCTGCGCAGGCTGGAGGAGGCCGAGTGTTTCGAGCTGTTGCCTTGAGACCGGAGGAGGGCACGCAGTTCTGCGCCAGATGTTGCTTCCCTCTTTCTCTCTCCTCCTCCTCCACTCCTCCACCTCAACGTCCCTGCTGTCTGTCTGTCAGCACTTTCCCAGCGGTGGTGTGAGACATGGCGTCAGGGTGCTGGGCTGCCAGCTCCCGCCAGCTCACTCTGTGACCTCCAGCCCGACACCACAGCGCCACAGCTCCCTGTGCCAGCAGAGAGATGTACTCAATAATGCTCGCCATAGTGCTACGCTCCTGCTTTAAATGCGGCTCCAGTGGTGCCGTATACCAAGTGTCCCGGACCTTGACAATCAGATACCTCTTGAATCAGCGTCATTTACCCCAGGCTTTCAGTGAAAATATCCTCTATTGATCTGCTCGCCAGACTGTAATCAGTGACAACTGGTGACACCCACACACTGGCTCTCAGCAGAGCAATATATGAGAACTGATTGTTTTTGGAATGCAGACCAGGAATGTAGAGATCGGGAAAGAAATAAGGCTGGCTATAGCTGCAAATGCATGGACGTGCTGTAGGTATGCAGCAAGGGCACATGAACTTCAGTCTCGGCGACTTGCAGCTAAATATTTTTAATATTTTCTCTTGTGAAAGACCGAAGAGCAAAGCAGAGAGAACAGAGCTGCATCTCTGGTTGGTGGAGCCTGAACTTTGGATTCAGCCTCTCTGCAACTGTGGTTCTTGTCCCTGACATTGTGATCAAATCTTTTCATATAATTATGAGAAGCAAACTTTCACCTTCTGCAGAAACACCAGCTCTGTTGAGCGCTGAACATCAAAGTTGCAGCATGAAAAATATGAATCTCTTTCATTAGTAATCCTGTGAGGGAGGTCTGGGAAATTTCAGCAGCAGACTCTTTAGTAGTGATGTGTGTTATCATGTGGGTAATGTTGAATATCAGCCGTATTAATGAGTATTTATCTCAGTGTCTGGGTCAGAACGCCCGTCCTGTCGCTGCACATGACTATTGACCAGATCTGGGATGAGCTGAGGATGAGATGATTGTCTACGGCTTGCACCTGGGTGATAAGATAGACAGCTCATGTCCTTCTTAGCTATCGGACCCAACAGCCTCAGTGCGCAGACCCCCCCCGCTCCCATCCAATCCTCTCTCCGAGGCCCCCGTCCTTCCCAGCTAACCCTGGCCTCGGGATCTCCTTAGGGAGCGCTGACTCAGGTGAGCAGGTTTTAAAGCTATCCCCATCCGGCCCCCGCTTCGTCTTCCAGAGCTTGAGCGTGACCTTGTGTCCACCCAGATAATGACTGGGGGAGGAGGGGTTGAGGAGAGGGCAGAGGTGGGCGGGATCAGGGCCTGGCCCTCATTAGCACGAGCCGAGGTGGCGGGGCTCAGGAAAAGTGCGCTAATTATCAGACTAACAATGTCCTTGCCGATCGCGGCTCAGAGTGTCCACTACTAATAACCCCGTCACCTTTCTGAGAAGTTCAGGACAGCATTATGGTGATCACTTTAAATGACGGACAGAGGGTGGTGTTGGAACGCAGCGCGCTGATTGACGGAATAGGCTCTCACATGGTGACAAAAATGCATTATTATACATTTTTTAGCACAATTAAAACCCTTCCCCGGATTTCATTTTATTTCAGAAGACAACTTCTGAGCTCTCAGGTGCACACACCTACTAATTATACTCATTTACATTAAAAAAAGAAGGCTGTCATTAGAAGTTTGCAGTCCAATCAAGCGTCGCCGTACTTAGCAGTGGTCGCTGTTTTGTCTGAGACGTCTCTCTGACTCACTGGTTCTCTGAAATGCGACTGGTGAAGCAAGCGGCGGCCAGCATTAAGCCCTTTACGCTCGGCGTTTTAGCGGAGTGGAAAACAGCTTGGCGACCGACAGCCTGACATTACTGCGCCAGCCTGTAATCATGGAGCTGTAAAAGCCCAAATCCAGCAGCCGCAGAGAGCGCGGCCTCGTCAGAGCGGTGGCATCTAAGAACCATTCGCTGCTTCTGTCCCATAAACTGTGCACGCCGTGTCGCACCAGACCCCCTTCGTAGATGATTCTGCTTTCAATAAAGTTGGCTTGTTAAGCCTTTAAACGAGATTCCTCCTGACAGGAAGGGCCACTGACACGAGTGAGTGCTGCTTGTTCTCAGGCTTATTTTTGTCTTAAAATGACAGCTTTAAGATTTGGAAGGCTCTTCTGAAAGTCTACGGCCTGTATATCATTTAAAAGGGAACGTCCATGTTTTAATCTGTGTTATTCATTTATAAACCAGCGCGCTCAAACCCAGGACCTTCTGGCTGGTGACCAGAGGCTGCACTTGTGCCGCACAGCTGGTACGCTCCTCTCAAACTCTAGAATGCTTATTTCCCATCATTATTCTCTTTAATGTGAGCACGATGGTAATCAGATTCCCAGTGAAATACCTCTGTGGCACGGTTGTGTGGCTTCCCGGTTGTGTGGAGTCGGTGCCCTTGGGGAGGCCAGAGAGGCAGCTGGTTTAGCGATTAAAAGCCAGAGTGGGCTGATGTGCAGCTTTTACCTGCTCTTCCAGTTGGTACCAGATGGGGTGTCTGAGGAGTTTTGTTAATAAAATCAAAGTCTTGTGTATTTCTCACCTGTCTCTTTACTTCAACCATTGCTGTTGACCTGAATTTATGAAGAATTCTAATCAGGTTTTAAGCTTTTAAACCACTTATGAGTTGGGAATATGTTCGTTAATGCATCTTAGCGTGGAAGATGAGCAGGGATGAGACCCAAAATTGCTAGTCAGGGTAGTCTGTCGGTTTGTATTACGCACCTGGGAGCTCAGATCCAGTTTGATAGGACGGCTGCTCACAGCAGACGGTTCCTTTTGGTTTGTTTTGGGGGAGGTAGTGGTCTGGATGGAGGGCATCTGTGCTGGGCAGCGAACAGACACTGAATTTCTGCAGGGCAGCTTGGTTGACGGTGGTTTTCTCCTCTGTGTCCTACAGTCGCGACAGTGACCTCTCCACGATCATCTCCAACCTGCACAACTCCAGACAGCACGGCATGCCCGAGGGACAGTCAGCATCCGACCACGGAACCAGAACTGGACACACAGGTAAGACTCCCTGGTGTGTGTTGTTAATGCTGTGAGGACAGTAAATGTATATGTGCTCTCTATGGTAAATAATTGATCCTAAATTAAAGTGTGGGGTTTAATGTAGGCCTAGTTCATCCTTCATTGCTCACATGTGTTGATGGTACAACCTGCTTTCCATCTCTGTGCAACATATGTAGGTTCACCATTGCCCATTTAATTTAGCCTAATTTGTGCGATTGAGGGGAATTTAACTTAAGCTTATTACTCATTCCTAAAGGTCACTCTGCAGTAGATTACTTAATGTTCTTCAAACATCCTCTGCTGCACTCCAGGATTTTTTTTCTGCTAAACCCCTTGTTTCAAATTGCCTCTGAATAAATAGCTTTGTTTGCCATTAATCCAGTTTCATGTGCGAGCCGAAGAGTGTGCTTGTGTGTGTGTTTGTGTGTGTTTAAGCACTAAGAGCTTATAGACGGACCATTTAATCACAGCCATTTGTCCACTGGCTTGTTTGAGGATATTGTTTGGCCACCAAAGAGTGTAAAAATGCAATTTATTAAGCGGCATACAGTGATGAGTTGTTTTTTTGTGGTGTGTGTTGTGCAATGCGTTTTTGCAGGGCCCGAGTTTACATTACTGTTAAATGAAGTTTGACAGGTTGGAACCACATTTTGGGCTGGTGAACCTCTGTGATCATTATGAAATAAGAATCAGCATGCCTGAATATACTAACTTTAAAATTTACTAATTTTGAATTAGCCATCTTTGGCCTTGTGCCGCCCGTGCCCCGTCTTTGACCCTGTTCTACTTATACAATTATCCCGGAGCACCCCAAGTGCTATAATCAGCACAGACTCAACATTTCCACACCCCGTCTGCCAGATTAATTGTCCATACGGTGCCATATCCACCAGCATGGATAGAAGGCGGAGCGACGGCGCCGTGGCCGACACAGCCAGTGTCTTAAACCCCCGGTTTTTGAACGGATTTCCACCCAAATGCCGGCCTAATCAGCTGCTAAACTTAATGGAGAAATCAGAACCCTGAGGAGTTTTCTTAATGGAGGAGGACACAAGGGGATAGAGGCAGGGGGGGGTGGATAAAAGAGGATGTGCACAGTGTAGCGTAACTCAGACGGGGGTCCAAGACCTCCTAAAACCTGCCCGTTTGACCATTAAAGGGAGATTTAACAGGCCGCCAAAGCGCCTTAAATCCTGTCTGCCGGCGGAACTAGACGCTCACGTGTTCAGGGTGACGCATAATAACAGGGCGTAGCCGTGGCGAGTCAACGCGGGTTCAAATCTGCATCCAAGTATCAAGGTGGCCGTGGGAAGTGCCAGGAAAGATGTGATGCCACTGAGCTCGGCTGTCCGTCTGCCCACTCTGCTCCTAAAACGCCGTCCTTTAATTCTATCAATGAACAGGACAAGGCAGCGGGACGGAGCCTGGAAATGTCTGCAGCAGTCGTAGCAGCGGCGCTGATGGAAGAAACATTTGGAAATGGAGAGACAGGGGAAAGAGAGATGAATGAGTGCGGTGGTGGTATCAGGGGAGGGCGAGCTGTGGTGGTGGTGGTGGTGGTGGTGTGTGTGTGTGTGTGCACGCGCGCGTGTGCATGTGTGTGTGTGTGTGTGTGTGTGTGTGTGTGTGTGCGGGTCAGGAGGAAAGCGAGGCAGGCTTGCTGGGTCGTCTCTGCGCCGGAGTGGGCCGTTAATTAAATCTGAGGGACAGACAGGAGGGCTGCCTCCCGCCTTCTCCTCTCCTCTCCGCCGCCCCTCCTCCTTCCTTCCCTCATTTGCTCTCTCGCTCCCCAGCCGCTGGCTATTCGGAGTCTCTGTGAGGTAAAAGGGAGGGGAGGCGGAGGCGGAGGCGGCGGCGGCGGCAGCGGCGGCGGCAGGGGGGGGTGGGGTGGGGTGGGGTGGGGGGTGCACGGGCGCCGGCGCTGGGAGTCTGGCTGCCTGTGGAGACTGTAAACCATGGCTCTGCGGTCAGACCAGAGACTCAAACAGGCAGATAAGGTGTTTTTGGACCGCCACACACTCTCCTCTGTTTCCTGCACTCAGACTCAGAGGCAGTTAGAGCCTGCCGGTGTGCGTGTGTGTGTGTGTGTGTGTGCGCGTGTATGTATGTGTGTGTGTGTGTGTGTGGTTGGGGGTTGCAGCAGCGGTTTAGGGCCTCAACACATTTTTATGTGTATGTGTGCGTGCGTGTGTATGTGAGTGTGTGTGTGTGCGCACCTTTCCGTATGTGGTTTTAAATGCCTGTTTTTAGATGCTGCTCGCCTGCTGGCGTGTGAATGTGCAGGCTTTTTTTCCCCCCCAAACGGATCAGAAACGAGGATTTTGAAAAAAGGCTTCGTCGGGTTATTTTTCAGACATGCGGATGCAGAGTGTAATCCCGATCCGAGAATCAGATCCGTGCCTGCCTTGGTCACAAATTCACTGTTGTCACCGGTGCTGGTACACGAGTGACTGTCTCACTGTTGCTGCTTCTGTATTCACACATGAAGTGTGTCCAAAGTCGAGGGCATTTGTATTCACACATGTGGCTCTGAGGATAAACTTCTGAAGCCTGGTTTACAGCGCATGTGTGAAAGATGCTCAAGTATGATTCGTTTCAGTTCATTTCCTGTTATTTCTCGGGTGATTTCATCCTCTACTCATATGTTGAGTAACTCTTAAACCTCGTGTTGCACCCCAGCGTGCTCACGCAGGCCAGCGGTGCAATATCTTTAAGTGCCAGGAAAATGGTTGGAGGCTTTGATGCTTTTCACATTTAGTTCAAACTGGATTTCCCTTTTAACAAATTGATGTGGCCTGGGATTATTTCCAGTACTGATAAACATACTTCGGATTTTCTGTTTGAATCAGATCAGACAAAAACTGAACTGGATTGTTTACACATTTTAAAATGAATTTAGAAGTGGATGCAGACAGTTCCTGTTAGTTGGACGGTGGCTACGAAGGCTATGATAAAAGTCAAATTACGGCAGACTGTTACAGTATATGCGTGTGACGTCAGCGGCGCATCTCTCCCCATCTTCATCACCCACCTCCCCCACTCCCAGCTCCATCGGCCTGTAAGCCAATCAATGGCGGGGCTTTCAGGGCCGGCGGAGGCCCCGGCACACGGAGGTGGATCAATAAGTTATTAGCACCATTCTGTCAGCTGTAATGTGGAGATTGATCGGGGGGCTGCGGCTGGTGGCTCACCCTGCGTACACGCCTGTCACCCCCACGGCTCCTCCTCTCTCCACCCCCACCCCGTAACCCTCCCTCCCCTCCCCGGCCTGATAAAGATGACAGATTAACAGAGTAGGAGAGGAATTAAGGAGTCTGGCTGTCTGAGCTGTCACCGCGCTCCGTGGGACGGGGAGAGGAGCGGAAGAGGACTAAAGTTTGAGGACAGGAAATCACAGCGTTAAAAAGGAAAGAGGAACGCTCCCCTGCCTGATGGCTCACCCTGGTGGTGTCACATGAAAGAGAGGCAGTTTGGGTCCCGCTGGTTCCTCTTTCTTCACATGTCCCGTGGTTTTCATCTGCGGTTTTTCTCAGTGGGAGGAACAGCAGATACGGAGGTGAACTAGCTAGAAAGAAACAGGACACAGCCTCCAATGCTACACTTTTGCAGCGGGAAAAAGTTCACCTGATGACAAACAACATCGGTTTATTTGAACTAAAATCCATGAGTTTAACATGCAGATGATGATGATGATGATGATGATGATGATGAGGAGGAAATGCCCAAGGTAGTGAACTCGACTGTAAGTGGTGTTAGTGGGAGGAAAAGAACCAGCAAAGGCGCTAGCGAGAGCTCAGGCTCGGGCATTAAAAAGGAGCGCTGGTTCTCTAAGAAGCCCCATTTAATTGGCTTTAAAAGCTTTCCGCCCCACAAATCTCTGGCCCTCGGGCACTAGCTCAGGAGACGCGGTGTCTTGAGTGAGGTCGGCTCCAGAGACGGCTCCGGCGTGTGTTTGATCATGAGACGCTCTTGGTGTGGGTGTAAGCCTGTGCGTGTTCACTGGAGGATTGGATTTAACTAAGGGAAGGGATAATATTCTACTATGAGCATAGATGCAGACCTGTCGAAGGCAATTTAAAGGAATGCAAAGGAAAAACAGCGGGAATATGAGATATAAATGTGAAGAAAAGTAGAGAAAAGTCAAAATAAACTCATCTGATCCCTGTTCTTGTCCTAGGACACAAGTACGGATGAAGAATAGACGTATTGACCCACTACGTCGAGGCTCTGAGATAAATGATGATACACTCCCTTTCAGCTCGTTAATATCGGACCTTTTTCCTGTTGACCTATAACACCGAACACCACACAATTGACAAACCAGTTAACTGGTGGCAAACTGCTAGCGCACGCAGCGACAGGGGTGAACCGACAGCGTTGTTCTGATTTTTGGGACTCGCCCTTTTCACCTTTCGACTCTTTCTGTTGCCTTCTTCTGTCATCAGCTTCCACTGTTACATGTGTGCAAAAACTCGTTAGAAAAACTTTGTCCAAAACATTAGAATAAATACACTATTTTCATGTGAAAGAACCAAACGTGCATGCGTCTACCCTACTGGCCTTCCATGAACATCAAACAGTGGATTATCAGTGGACCCCTCTCTCTCTTTCTCTCTCTCTCATTTGTCTGTACCAACCCCTCATCAGCACCAGGGCTCCTCCAGCATCCCCGTGAAATCCTCTGAGCCCCCTTTAAACCCCTCTCTGTCTTGCTCTTTCCTGTCTCTCTGTGGCTTGTTATCGAGAACGACGAACACAACTTTGGGCGATAGGTTGGGGTCAAAGGTCACAGTCTTCCACTGATGACTACCCCCCCCCCCCCCGGTTGTTGAACCATTCAGCCGTGCTTGTTTTTTTTTTTTTATAACTGAACATCACAGTAACTGTGGTCATTTTTTGTCGATCATCTTACTCAGTATTAGCAACGATGTCCATGATACGAATCCATTTGTGAATCCAATAGATCCAAGAATCCATTTGCATCTATAAGCCAATCTTCCGCCTGGTTTTGCAGCGTCAGGGTTGTATTTCTGTCTTGCCGCTGATGCAAAAGAGATCCTGTTTCCAGTGCCAACCCTAGAGGGAGTGATCTGAGGGCACTGGTGCACGGAGGGGCACAAGTATGCAAGACAGTAAAAACAAAATTTTTCCAGAATTCAGAACTATGCCCAACGATGTGCTCGCGTGCTTGCACTCCACACTGAGATTGTATCAAAATCCTTCAAATTGAGGAGGGAATCAGGGGTACAATATACCCACAATCCCCTTACTCCTAAAAAATGTGAGAGAGACAGAACAAGGAAAAAAGGGAAAGACGAGAAACGGTAGCCTCTGTGGTTTGGCTGTCTGAGTCGAGGAAGCACAGAAAATCAGAGATGGAAAGAGAGGAAAGGAGAGAGCGAACAATGACTAACGGCTTTTTCCTCGGCCTTCCTGCCAGAGCCGCGTGCGGCGTGCTCTGCATCGCCTCCTACGCTGATTAGGACGTTATTGATTTGAGGTGTGTTTACCGGGGGAGGGAGGGGGAGGTGATTGGGCGGGAAGGAAGAGAGAGATGAGAGGGGAGGATGTGGCGGCAGTAGGGGGTTTTGTAATTGTACACCGGTTGCTCCTATTTTGCGGCCGAGGAGGGAAGCGCGTGGAAGAGGAGGCTAATGAAAGGAGAGATGGAAAACTGGTGACGGGAGGAGGAAGAAGAGGAGAGGAGGAAGACATGGCAGCAGATGGGAAAACAAGACGGGGAGATGGGGAGACGAGTGTTTCTGATGGCAGCACAGAAACAGGCAGGCTGTCGGGGAGGTACAAAAACTAAAAATAAACATGATGTAGCTGTACTGGCGGCTGAGACGAGAATCTGAGTCAGCTGAGAGGCTCTCGTGCACTTTAGATCAGGCGGAGGTTTTTGTTCCAACATCTGGAAAAAAGGAGACGACAGAGGAGAGGCGACAGTGATAACACTTGAGGACTGTTGGAGAGAGATGTTTGAGGACAGGACCCCCCCAACCATAGCCAAACATGCATGGGAACGAGCAGAGCTGATCTGTCATCCATGCCGGTGCCCCCCCCCTTCTCCCAATTCCTGACAGAACCGGCACATCTCCAGACAGCCGTGCATTTCTTCCCTTGTTCTATTTCTCACTTTTCCCTCTCCGGCTCCTTTCTCGCCGCTTCGTTTCTAACTTTGGTAGACGGTATCAGAGCTCTGACTTCAGCTAATGACTGTGTGTGTGTGTGTTTCCAGATGACCTTCTAGGAAAGAGGAGAAGCTTTTCTCCCAGCAGCAGCAGCGAGTGTCCCTCAGACAGCAAGAAGTCACGTAGCGTATCCCCCAAAGGTAAGATGACGCAGCCGTGATGTTGATGACTCAGCGTTATCAACCGTGGCACAGTATGTTCCCGAACGGTGCTCTTTCACTATGGGGGCGGGGGTGTGCATGTGTGTGTGTGAGGGGGGGGTCCGACCTGCTGCCGCTGTGTCAGCTGCACAGGCGCCTTGACGTCACGGCAGCGGACATGGAGGGAGGCCTTCCTGGATCGTCTGCGTGCGCTGACGCTGGTCCAAAGGCGTTGGGTTCACGCTCCTCGTTGAGCCTCCACGTGTGTGCACGTGCTGTCACATGCAGCTCATTTATTCCATCAACCAATCAAAAGGCTGGGTTGTATGTAACCCTCCCACGGGCCAGAAGCAGGGTGGGGGGGTGCAGACATGGTTTGATTAGAAGTATCTGATTCATCGATATGAGCTTTCTAATAACATGAGAACTACAGCAAGATAGTTCCATCATTTATAATTCACGTGTCTTTAGTCCGGTGCAGACCCGGGTGCCATCGAACCTGCCCGGCTTGAGGAAGCCTTCCTGGCTGATGCATTATACAACAGCCCAAAAACCACAAACCGATCAAGACCCCCCCCGCACATCCAGACTCACTTATGGAGACACACACAAACACACACACACACACACATTCTGGCCAATCTGCTGAAATGTGAGTTTAAAGTTAGTCACCGACTTTATGGAAAAACAAAACAGGCAGGTGAATATTTAAGTGCATTTAGATGTTTGATTGATTGCGAGACTGGGCCAGCCAGTTCTGTTGTTGACCGATGTTCCTCTGGGTGACCTTTGGCAGACAGCAGCCCTGCCTGGAGCCTCTTCCTCATTACTTATTCCAGGCCATTACAGCCTTATTAGACACATTCCTGCTTGTGTGTGTGTCTGTGCAGGTGTGTGTGTTATGGCTCATATTTTCTTAGTCTGACTTTGTCTTCCGGTGTGCAACCTCTATGCATATATTGCTTCTTTGCTGCACATTTGCATAAGAGACAGATTAAAAATAAACACTCAGAGCAGAGTGTGCGTTGTGTGCGCAGTCTGCTGTTCCGGGAAGTGTATTTAAGTCAATGGAAAACACAGCGGCTGTCTTTTAACCTTGACTCCTGTGCACGCCCTGTCCTCAGGCTCACCTCACCTCTGCATGCGCGTGCGTGTGTGTGCATGTGCGTGTGTGTGCGTGTGTGTGTGTGTGTGTGTGTGTGTGTGTGTACGTCTGCTCGAGTCCACACTTGGACGCTAACGAAAGGCGCAGACGGACATGGAGATGGAGATAAAGGGAGATGGCGGCGGTGTTTGGAAACAGAGAGATTGGGCCGGCGCTGAGTAAACGGCGTTTGTTTTTCTCTCTGCGTGCAAAGCGGGCACCCCACGCTGTGCTGAGGGAGCGAGAGAAGTTTAGACAGGCATGGACTTGTTGCACACGCGCGCACGCAAAAGCTCCGATGTCGGCTGGATCAAACGACGCTTCTTCTTTTTTTCGGTGGAGACGGCATACTGGTTTCCTCCCCCGCCCTCTAACACCTACCGCCACCTCCGCCCTTACCTCTGCTCGCCGCCTGCACCGCCCCTGCTCGCCTGCCCGGGGCCAGGCTCGGGTTTCAGTAAGACGGAGGGTGGTAAAAATAGTCTCGTCTTTCTTCTACCTCCTCCTCCTCTCTCCTCCTAACACTCAAACCACCTCCCTGTGCCCCCCCCTCACCTTAGATCATGTTACTATTGATGAGGAAGGGGGTGTTCAGAGACGCAGAGATTAAGTGCAGGGACTGACAGGTAGAGAGACATCACATCATCTGTTCACATGAAGCAGACATTTTCTATGATCTGCACTTGTAAAAACGAATATCTGCATTTGGCGTATTTGCCCAGGTGATAGCTCGCAGGATCAGAGCGGAATTAGGTATCGCGGTCGACTCAACGCCAAGTCAACCGCCAGTCCCCATGTTCAGGAGGGTGTGAAGATTGATTTTCATCTCCAAACCAGCCGGACTAGTTAAACTCAAGTTTCTCTTGAGAAACTCTGAACAGTACAAAAAAAAACACTGGTGTGAGCGAGCCTTTCATTCAGACGTTGGACTCAAAAGTGAATTTCTGTGGTCTCTGTTTGACATTGTCCAGTAAAACCTCGGCGGCGACACAGTTCTTCCCCCATCGCGCCCGTTGGTGTACCCCCCCCTCCCCTCCCCGACACAGTAATGTGGGGGCTAAAACATGGAATCACCGACGACCTCACAATAGCAGCGAACGCACCCATGTTTAATCTCGATGATAGAAACGTTTTCTCTTTCGCCTCCTCAGAGAGCTCGCGGAGCCCGGTGGTGGAGGCAGGCGGCAGTCACGGTCACATGAGCCCCGAGGAGCACTACAGGCGCATGATGTCAGCGCTCAGTGAACAAGGGACCCATGAGGAGCAGCAGCAACGGCTCTACCAGCTGGCGAGCAGTATGGGCCTGCCGGGCCACGGTTAGTACGAACACACAGACACACCCACACACCCACACACACACACACGCACACACACACACACACACGCACGCACACACTCACACAGATGCACCCAGGTCACCCGTGATTTTGACATTCAGAGTTTTTCTTCGAGCTTGAGCAGCTTCTTCCTCTCCATTTTAAAGTTTGTTTGAATTAAAGACATTTTTACCAGCTTCAGTATCCAACCCCCCCCGACTAACCCTCCCAACCACCCCCCCCTCCTCCCTTGCTCCCCAAAAAAATCGATCTCTCCCTTCACCTGTCACGCGGCGGAACAGATGCGGCGCTACTTTCTGACCCCGGAGCGTAGCGTCGCGTCCAGGGCGCTGTGTTAAAGCGCGCCGCCGCCACCGTCGCCGTCGTAAAAGCCCCGCGGAGACAGCTGACATTTCTATTTGCGGCGCCTGTGCACCCGGCGTCAAATTGTCACTCAGGGTGATTTCTGACCGTCGTCGTTAACACCCACAAGCCGGAGCGCGCACCAGCGGCACCATTGATTTGGGAGCTCTCATTGGCCGCCTGCCAGCCCTCTAAATCCCACAACACCCTGGAAACCACCGCTGTCCCAGTTTCTCTTCATTTCTGCGGAGGCCAACTGGTTTCAGGAGCATGTCGCTCGATGTGGGGGAATTAGAAAAGTCGCCTCATTTGGATGTCGGACGCCGGCTTTATTTTCATTCCACTGCGCCGCCGTTAAACGTCAACCTTTTCCTCACATTATTGCAAAGAACGTAACATTAATTCTTGGCCGTCTTTATGAGCTTTTTTGCAGTAGCATAAATCTAATCGATGCCCTGGCCAGATTGTAGTTTGAGCCACTTCTATTTTTATTTGATTAGTAATGATTTTTAATTGCTAGCTGCAAATCTTGAGGGCGAAGCCTATAAAAGCTTTAATTGCCTCTTCCCTGTGCCGTAGCGGAGTTAACAGCAAGAAATAGTGCATTGTGGGGGTTTTATATCCCGGGGTGCTGTCTGATTGCTGGCTTCCCTTCCCAGAAACCTCGCTGGCACGAGATAGACGCTCTGGTGCGATACAGATACAGTCGCTTCATTTCCACATTCCAAATCGTTTGATAGTCCGTGGCATCTTTCATTCCGCGCACGTATGTTCTGTGTGAGACGAAAGAAGATCCGAGTGGAACCAGGAGTCTAAAAAAAAAAAAAAAAAAGAGAGAGAAACACTAGAGAGGAGAGGCTGGAGAAAAAGGGAATAATTAAGTTCTCCTAGAGGACTAAGTGACATAAACATACGCATTTACAGCTTGTTAATGTTGCTCAGGACTCAAACTACAACTGTGTGTCCACAGTTGGAGCGTTGCGTGTCATTAAATGAAAACCAGCCAACGGAAAAGCCTCCTCTCTGCTCAGACCCACGTCGCCCTGTGTGCTTCAACATTACGGCCTTTAAAATATTTATTTTCCTCTTGGTTATTGCCTACGTGATGAAGTCGCGTACCGCTCGGAGGCCACGTTCGCAGGTATGGCGGGTGCCTGCCCGCGGCTAAACGGGCCTCCACTCACGGCGAGTTTCGGTGGAAAACTTCGCGGATGGAAAAACTGCGATACTGCCTTTTCCTCCCAGCGTTTCCAGCAGGACCGAGACGCCGGCTGTTTTGTCTCCGGTCTCCGATTCAGCCCCTTGACATTGACCTGCTCTTCAACAGCTCCCCCCCACCCTTGACCCTTCTCACCACCACCACCATCTCCCCTATACATCTCCAGCTCAAGTGCAGCTTTTATACCCCTTTCCCACCTCCCCCATTTGCCGTTCCCCCACCTCTGGCTCTCCCTTTAGCCTGGGTCCCCACTGAGCATCCTTTCATGTGTTTGAAGTGCAGGGCCCAGCAAAATTAAAGTCTGTGTGGGGGAGGCCGGGCGGAGGAGGAACCCTATATGTTTTGTTTGAGACGCTCTCTCTGGACCTGATGGGCAAAGGAAGAGCAGGGGTGGGGAGGTGGGGCGGCCGACTGGAGAAATGGCTAGGGGGGCTTTTTCCCTCTCTCTTCATACGATGAAAGGAGAGAAAAAGAAAGAAAGCTGAGCACCGAGATCCAGATGAAAGTAGAGGGAGGGGTGCGTTGAAGGCTGCGCTTCTGTTTTGTTCGCCGCACTTTAGTCTGATTCGAAACACGAAGCTGGAGACAGCTCTTCCTCCTCCTCCTCCCCCTCCTCCTCATCAGCCCGGAAAAAACTTCGTCAAACTCAAAACACCCGGCGTCTTCGTCCGCCTGAGCGCGCCGCCTCCTGAAAACACACTTAATCTCCTGTCGGTCTCGGCGAACGCGTGTCAGCTTTTGTGTACCTGCGAGTCCACCAAATCCATCACGAGGCCGAGCCGGGCGGTGCGGGCAGCGAGCGCGGCGCCTGTCTGCGTCTGCAGACAAGAGAAAACCCAGTTTAACAGAGGGGATTTAGGCTCCACTCCAGAAACGGCGGCGGAGAGAAATGGGACGGTACAAAAGGAGGATAAGTGGGATGGGTCCGAGTGGTAAACAGGGACCTCCCAAAATAACTCAAATAGATGAAGAGTGTGTGTGTGTGTGTGTGTGCGTGCGCGCACGCGCGTGTGTGTGTGTTCTCAATTAGGACTCCAATTTGCACTTGGAGGGAGTCTCCCCCCCTGTGCTTCAGCAGCTGCAATAAGAGTTTGGGACGGTAGTGGGGGGGGGGGGTATTCTTTATCTGACAACCACGCGCACACACACACACACAGACACACACACACACACAAAACACACGCACACAGGATAGAGCCCCAGGTGACCCTACACATCTCTGTTCACATAAAAGAGAATGTGAAAGAGGGAGAGGCGAAGTGTTGGACTACTGAAGCTTCACAAACACACACAGGATGAAAAAGCAGCATGGGCTAAAGCAGGAAGGAGATATTTTAGAAATAATACGTTTGATTGACAAAACGATTTGTATTTTTTTTGAGCGTTACCATACCGACTTGCGAGGAAGGCATTGAACAGGTGAGAATCTGGGACACAGGCTGTTGAAATTGGACTCTGCGGCCACGATTTTGACCACTAATACCTCAAACTTTATAAAAGCCTGATAGAAAATCTCCGGAATACCCCTTTAATTCACCTGGTCATCCAAAATAATTGGTGAGGTGAGAGTGTGAGCACAAAAAAACCCTCAGAGAGGTCGACTCATCTATCCTGCTAACCCTGCACCAGGTATGCAAGTGCACAACAGCAAACCTGTGTGTCTGTGTGTGCGCTTGTGCACGCTCTTTCCTCTGATCCCTTCCTTATCTCACCCCCTGCATCACTCACACACACACACACGCGCGGGCGCACACACACACTTGTCTGCCGCCAGCCAAGTCCCCTGCGGCCTGGCGCAGCAAACAGATCGATACACCGGAGCTAGGCTGCATTAATATCTGTCGCTTCACCCCCCCCAACCCGGCGCCTGCTCAACTGCCTCAGCACACACCCTGTGCACACAACACACAGACACACGCTCACACGCAAGCTCCTAAATCACACAGACACACACACAAACACACGTCACACCCGTACCGGCGGCGGAAATGGCCTCTAGCTCCCGAGGGATCTGTCTAATTAAAAAAGAGGGGGTGGGGGGTGAGGGGGTGGAGAAGAGCGGCGAGAGAGGATAGATAGATTGAGGCAGAGAGAGGGAGGGGAGAGGACGAGAAAGCGGGATGGATTTTTCTCTCATTAGAAGCCATGTCTCCTGGTGTGGCCTGGCCTGGCTGATAATGATGAGGCCGCTTCTCCTGCGAGGGTGAGAGACAACCAGGGACTCTGGGGGAGAGAGAGGGGGGTGGGAGGGAGAGAGAGAAGGAGAAAGAAAGAGAGCAAGGGAGAGAGATAGAGGGAGGGAGAGGGAAGAGAGAGGGAGAGAGAGACAGGGAAATAGAGAGGGAGAGGGAGACAGGGAAAGAGAGATACAAAAAAGAGAGAGGGAAAAAGAGAGAGAGAAGGGGGCGCAAAAAAGTGGTGGAGGACAGAGCGGGTGAAGGTGGATGGAGGGAGAGCTACAAACACACGTGGGCCCCGTATGCCTAAAAACATCACAGAGTTTTTCCAGAAACTGTTTCAAAAGCAGAAGCTCAGCATCCCAGCTTGTTTTATTCAGCTCTTTTAAACATCCTGGTACACGCCCGCTGAGAGGAAGCAACGAAGCGGGTAGACGGGTCGGGCGGCTGTACCTGGCGGACAGCGACGCGCTTATGTGATTAACGACCTGTAATCATCTCCTAATCTCCGTCTCACTCAACCTCTTTTGTCTCAGAGCTGCTGCGCGCTCGCCAGGAGGCGTTGGCCGCGGCAGTGAGGAGCCCGGCGGCCCTGGAGGCCCACCTCCCCTCGGGAAGCTCCTCCTCATCCAGCCAGAGGCGCAAGCAGGGCCTGCCGCAGCACCGGGACGCCCATTACGCAGAAAGGTGAGCCGTGGAAGTGGAGCGTGGACCTTCCTGCGCCTCTGAGCAGCCGGACCGGCATTATTCATCATTAATGACCCGACACCCACATCCTGCTCACACACACACAGACACAGACACAGACACACACACACACACACACACACACACACACACACACACACACACACACACTGCGACAGGGCCCCCCCACCGACGTGGGCACATCAGAGCGGGAACGTCACAATGACGTTCCGAGTTTTCCAGAAATTGTGTACTGGTTCAGGCAGCGTCGGAGTTAATCACCTGTCAGTTAGAGCCGGTTTTTCCACCCAGCGTTCCCGGCAAGATCTGAGCTCACGTTTGGCTTTTCCAGTACGCTGCGGAGCACGTGTGCGCGCGCACGTGTGCATCTCCACATACATTGTTAAACCAAGGATCCAATAACCTCTTGGCTACCACTGTGGAGCTGCACGTCTGCATCCCCGGCTCTTCCTCCCTCCTCTTCCTCCCCCCCCCAGCGCTGGCCCCTGCGCCTCCCAAACAAAGCCCGGGGCAGCGGGAGTGGGCGGGTAATTGCTTGTCGATTATTTATGTGGCGCGGAGAGAGGCGGGGGATCGATAATGGGCCGGCGGTGCGGCAGTAGGGGGGTGTGTGTGTGTGCGTGTGTGTGTGTGTGTGTGTGTGTGTGTGCGCATTCGCACGCGCGCGGGTGTGTGTGTGTGTGTGTGTGTGAGACACACAAAGGGGGGGTTGTGAGGGGTTGGCGGTGGGGATGTAAGCAGGAAGCAGAGCGGCCAGGCGCTGTGTGGTGCTGCTCTGGGAGGATGTGGGGGTGTATTTAGTGTGCGTGCGTGTGTGCGTGTGCGTGAGTGTGTGCGTGTGTGTGTGTGCATGTGTGTGTGTGCTGAATGCTTGCCTGTGTTTGTTCCATTTTTCAAGCTGGCGGTCTGTATACGTGCTCATCTATGCAGACTGAATTTGGATTTGTTTGTGCGAATATGTTTGCTAATTTTTGTGTGTGTGTGTGTGTGTGTGTGTGTGTGTGTGTGTGTGTCAGAGAGAGAGAGAGAGAGAGAGAGAGAGGCCAGGAGTGCAGTGCAAATCTAGTCAGAATGCTGCGGTCGAGTAATTAGCCACACAGGACCAGAGTTAACTAGTCCCCCAACCACACGTCCTTCACCCTGCCCACCCTCCCACCCCTCCCCCATATGATGTTTATTATATATTGTTTTAGAGTGAATAGGATGATATAATGTATATCCTAAAACCACCCGGTACCTACAGTTATTTGTCTTTAAATTAGTCAATGTGGCGAGCAGCACAAACTGGATGAGGCATTTATGCAACCGTACTTTTCGCTCAGGACGACTTTAAATACAGACTGTCTGTATTGACATTGGCGAAGCACCCAGAAGAGCAAATTAATAGATTAGGCTTTTTCCAAAGTCAGAAGAAACGTTTGGAGGTCAGACTGACACGCACTAGGATGGCTCAGACCAGACTAGAATTCCACATCTGCAAAAACCTGCAGCATAATGGAATCATTCTGCTTAATGCAAATGTCATACGGAGCATCTAGAGAGCGCCCACAATCACAGGAGGCCAGCCTGAAACCCAACCGTCTGTCCAATCAAAAATGATTAGCACGTGTGCTAAAAACAATGCGCTTGGCTTCCGCGGGATGGTCGTGATGTGAAACGTTCAACGGCCACCCGGGCTGGGGAGACCAGGATGTGTCAGGCCCGCAGGTATCAGCCCGCAAAGGCTGGACTTTAATGACCTTCATATTGTAAAAGAAGAAGGAAATTAATAAGTGACCTGCAGAGAGTGAAATGGGTGCGAAGTGAAGAGAAAATTCAAATCACGTTAATTGCTGTGTAAAAGCAGAAACCAGAGCGGCTGAGAATGAAAAAGACAGACGCCCCCCCCCCGGTTCTCCCGCTCTAATTCTCTCTGCGGCTCACCTTTCCATCGACCCCTCATCATTGATTATCTGGGGCCCATTAGGGCCCATTGTTAAAAACAAATCATTAGGGCCGCTCGATGGACTTAGAGCCTGGCGCTACATTTGTCTGGCCTTAAATGGCACTAAGCTCACCAAGCATCTGCAAGGCAAATAAAGGAGGAACGGGAACGAGGGAAAAGGGAGGGAGGGAGAAAACGGAGAAAGCGCGGCGACGGAGCGAGGGAAGAAAACGAGAAGAAGAGAGGAAATGGCAGGAGGACTAAGTGACGGAGAGATATGAACCAAAATAGGGAGCGCGGAGATCGAGAGAGTGTAAGATAAGGTGGGGAGGGAGGGAGCGAGGGAGCGAGCGAGCGTGTGAGATAGAGGGCGAGGGAGAGAGCGAGCGTGGAGGGAGCCTCATCCATTTTAATGAGCTTCCTGTGTAAATGTGTTCCTGCGGAGAAGGAGCCGAGGGCGGCCGCGCGGCGCTCCTAATCCCCCCACGCTCCCGTCATTAAGGGCAGCCCTGTCTCACCACCCCCCCTCCTTCCCACACACACACACACACACGTACACAGCCGCGCTGCTGTGGGACGGGGCCGCTGTCGCCACTCTGACAGGTCGTCACACACCAACGAATTCCCCAGGAGCCCCTGGCCTCGCTGCACAGAGACGGAGAGAGAGACGGAGAGGAAGGAGAGAGAGAGAGAGAGAGAGAGAGAGACAGGGAGAGAGAGACAGAAATATAGAGTTTTGGAGCCCACTTTTCATAAATCTGAGAGTGTTTTTGCCTCATCTTTTCATAGCATGTTAATGGTTTGTCAACAAAATTGAGGACGGAATTGACAGAAAGAAAAGACCCTCTTCCTCACACGCGCACACACGCACACAAACACACATACACACACACACACACAGAAACACATACACACGAGCTTGAGCGGAGCTCCACACTAAACAACTAATGCCTACCACGCCTCTCTTAAAATTGCCTCCTATAAAAGGAAGAAGAGAGGGTGAGCGATGGAGGAAGGGAGCGGAGAGGAGTGTCAGACACACACTCGTTCTCTCTGGCTCTTCGTGATTAGGCCTAATTATGGCGGCGCAGACGCCTGGCAGCCCCAGTCATGCAGCTTTAATTGACCGTTATTCATCTGCGGACTAATGCTAAGCAAAAGTAGGCAGTAGACGGAGAGCAAGGGAAGAGAGGGAATATCAGAAAGGTGTGTGTGTGTGTGTGTGTGTGTGTGTGTGTGTGTGTGTGGAGGCGAGGGATGTGCAGGAGCCATGGTTGGGGGGTAGATGGGGAGTTTTCTTCAGTGTAGCCTAGTGGAACAGCGCGTCGCGAGGCTAATTGCTAGCCCCGAGGGATTAGGCCAGGTGATTACACACTGGGCGGTGTAATTACATAAGCAGCGGCGAGCGGGGCCCCGGCTCGCAGCTCCGGGGTCACGCGCCGCAGCCCTCACCCAAGATTAATTGGAGCTGCCACTGGAGTGCGAGGCACCGCCGGAGAGAGCGGTTATACGATTAGCATTAACATTTCAGCGGCGGAGGCGATCGATGAATAGTTTTCAACCCCCTCCACGAAACCCCCTCAATCTCTCCTCATCCCCCCCACGCTCACATGCACGCCTCCCTCCCTCCCACTGCCGACCCCCCCCCCTTCTGTTTCCCTCATCGTTTAGTGAGGAAGGAGACACGCAGGCGCTGGCTAATTTGAAAGGGTTTCAAAAACAATATTTGCGGTCCGCCGTTGGTTTTGATCCGGTTGTTTTCCTCAGCTGCTCTCCCGTGCGCGCTTGTTTTTTAGCAGCGGTCGCACATAGGCGAGTTTTGATTGGTGTGATAGCAGCAGCCCAGGAGGAGAGAAATAAGAGACGGGAGCGGGAAGGGGAGGCGGCGTTGGTGGGAAGCCGGGGAGCGAGCCGAGGAAAGGCCCCAGACACGGCTGAGGTCATAGACGAAGTGGGCAGGGATCCGCCACGTCCCTTCCACCGCTCAAGGTCAAGGTGCTGATGAGCTGGAAGAAGGAAGAAAAAAAAAGAAAAAAGATGAGGGAAATTAAGGAAGCCGAAAACAGAGCGGAGACATAACAATAGGAGGAGAAAAGGGAGGATTGGATCAGGAAAGGACGGGGAAGATGAGAACAAGGGGAGGACAGAGACAGAGGGACGGGCGAGAGGCGCTTTTCCCTCTCGAGGAGGACAAAAGACGGGCCAATAATGGAGACGCCTTTTCACGAGCTCACAGGACGCTTCATCTTTTCACTGCTCTCAATGGAGCTCGGAGGAGGGGGGGGCGGGTGGGTGGCGAGGGGGGGTGGCGAGGGGGGGTGTTTAAAAAAGGGGAGAGAGAAGAGAGGAGGGATGAGTGTTAATTAGAAGGTCCTTCAGTCTGTGGCCCTGGTCAAGACGCAGGGGCCGCCCCAGCTGTCGGAGCATGACACACTGGCATTGTGCATTCAGCCCTCATTACGTCTGCAGCGTGTGTGTGTGTGTGTGTGTGTGCGCGGGGGTTGGGGTTGGGGGGCAGGCGGGCGGGCGCGCGGGAGGGGAGGGGAGGGGGGCAGGGGAAGGAGAGGCGGCAGCCCAGGGTACAGCAATGGCCAACGGCGCCTGCTGCGGCATGACAAGACTGATGAGGCGCTGGGGCAACGCGGGGGCCTCTGGAGCCTCACTGATAAAAATACCCCCACCGCCGTCGGCGGGGGCGGCTCGCGCACACGCGTGAGGGAGAGCCGAGATTGAAAAAGGGCAGATAGGAGATTACTAAATGCTCTGTCATAGCAGGGAAACCATGATTAAATGCTGCTCGCGTGTTTGGTTTTTCTTTTTTTAATAAGTGAATTAACGTCCACAGAGAGCTGTCCCACCCGCCGCCGCTGCTGTCGCCCACCACCGCACCTCACATCGCCTTAGGACCTCACCTGCGGCCTCCGTTCCTGGGGATGCCCTCGGCTCTCTGCCAGACCCCCGGTGAGACTTAAGAGGGTTTAGAGAAGCGGGGCTTGAATATATTTCGGGCCATACAAAGGAAGGGCGACCTTCGGGGCCTGCGAGTCGCCTTCTTGTTTTTCGTTTTTCAACTTCCTGTTTCTCTCGCAGGCTACAGCTTCCTCCAACCAGCCCAAGCCGAGATCCTCGCTCGGCAACAGGAGATGCTGAGGAAGCAGAACCTGGCAAGGTGTGTGTTGCACGTGAAACAAAGGCCAAGCTCAAGATGTTTTTTTTTTTTTTTTTCTGGCTTTACCGCAGCCCGCCAGCAGGGGGGTGTGTTTGAGCGTTTCAACCGTTGAACTGTACGACTGTTTCTCTGTTCCAGGCTTGAGATGTCGGCAGAGCTGTTGAGACAGAAAGAGTTGGAAAGTCTCCACCAGCGTCAGCAACAGCCGCGTCTCCTGGGGTCCGACCATCTGGGGGCCCTACCTTCTGGCCTCCCTCCCAACCACCCGGCGCTGCGGAGCCTCCACGAAATCCCGGAGGAACTTGTGCGCCGCTCCAATGCGATGCTGGTGCTTCAACACGGGGCTGCCGCGCCCCTCCTCACTCTCAACCATCAGCAGCCGCAACCAGGGGCCCCCGCCGCCCCCAAAGACACGCAGGCGCAGAGCTCCTCTGCCAGGCCCGATGGCGTCTCCAGGAAGACCTCCTGCAGGGGCCCCCACGCGCAGCTCCGCGCTGGGGATCACACAGCGGGAGCGGAGGACAAAGGGAGGGAGGGAGACGGGGAGGCGCGGGACGAGGAGATGAAGGACTCCGACAGCGAGACGGACACGTACGAGGAGAGGCGGGACAGCGGCGGCGCCAAGACCGACAGTAAACCCAGGGACCGGCACGGTGACGTGGGTAAAAATCCCCCCAGCAAGAGCGCCAGCGAGGGCGTCAAGGAGACCACAGAGAGCTCAGGGAGGCTGAGCGCCCCCTGCAGCTCAGCGGGGGCGGAGTCGCCCAGCCGCCAGCTCTTCACCCCCGGACTGAGCAAGACTGAGCTCAAGTATCACCTGCCGCCCGGGTTCATGCCGCCGCTGCCCGCTCTTCACGCCCAGTCGCTGCCCTTTGGATTTCACTTCGCCAACCCCTACTTTCACACGGGTGAGCGGCTTGCACACACACACACACACAAACACACACACGCGCACGCGCTCGGAAGCACGCGGCTGAGAGACGACATGTGAAACCCATTAGCGTCACTCTCTGCGTGCGTGCGTGTCTCCAGTGAGGAGACCTTTCTGTTTTTGGGGCCCTGCCTCTGACCTCAACGTGACCTTCACGAGGCACGGCCACGTGGGCAGGGCTGGGCGGAGGCATCCGGAGACGGGACACATGCCGAACAGACGCATTTCCCGCACCGGCTATTATTTATAAGTAGATATTAGTCTGGTGGGGGTGGGGGTGGGGGGCAGAGAAAAATAGTTTGTTAGATTTTCTCCTGGAAAAGGAGGAGCTTGAGGACAGGTACACAGATGCTGTATGCATTCTCACCACTAGATGTCGCCAAATCTTAGACAGAAGGATCTGTCCCTGCTAAATTAAATGGCCCTCCTTTCCACAAGATTTTGTCACCGTAACTTGCAAATATGTTCAAGGTCAAAGCTTAAATTTGGTGCAGAATATTTATTAATTTATTTATTTTTACAGTTCCGGCTTCTACATCATTTAAAAGTCATGAAAGAGCAGCAGCGGGCTCTGATTAAGGAGCAGCTTTGGACTGTGTGTGTGTGTGTGTGTGTATTGACACATCATTTTCATCCTCCGCTGCTCTCGCAGGCTCGATGGGAGGTCTTTTCACGGATGGGGAGGAATCAGCCACCGCAAACCCTGCGGAGGACATCAGCAAGTGGAGCGTGGAAGATGTGTGCGGCTTCATAAGCAGCCTGGCCGGATGTGCCGAATACACACAGGTGAGGACATAGACAGGGTGTATAGAGAGAGAGAGAGAGAGAGGAGAGGTCACGCAGGCCGGGGGGGCCGGCTCATTAACCATAGGTGACGAGCAACCGAGACACAACGTGCACACACAGCGGCAGCGGCGCCGCACGGCTTCACACAGCGGCGCCTCACCCTACACCAGGCTGCAGACTCGGCTAATAAGAATGCGTGTGGATGCGCGGGTGTTTACATTTGCGGATGCATTAGCGAGCTCGGTGTGAAAGGGCGTGCTCAAGGGGTGTGTGTGTGTGTGTGTGAGTGTGTGTGTGTGTGTGTGTGTGTGTGTGTGTGTGTGTGCGTGTGTGTGTGTGGGTGCTCATCAGTGTTCTGGGCTTGTTTGGATCCACGTTGATCCAAAATGAAATATCAAGCTTTTGAGATAAGCAACAATTAATTAAAGCATCAAAGAAAATATATTTTTAATGGTCCCTGAAAAAAGGTCCATTTTTTTCTGGCTGACTGGGCCCTGATTGTTGCTCAGTGAGCTTTCACACTATGAAATTGTCCCTTTTACGTCTCAAGGGCACAATATTCATACTCTTATGTTTTTAATGGACAAGAAGAATGATTATTTACAATGGTTATGTCTTAAATATCCTTGATTGAGATCAAATTTAATCTAAAGTACCTTGATTTGGTAAAAAAAAAAAAAAGGAGCATTGATTGCACAGAAAGGTTCTGAATGTTCCATTTTGGACCAGCCAGAGTTTGTGTGAATGAGCGAGGGGCTTTGCTGTGCACGCGCCTGCGTGCGTGTGTGTGTGTGAATGGGTGTGAGTGGGTGTGCGCGCCGGGCCTGTGGCTGAAGCCGCTGTGTCTCTGCCAGGTGTTTCAAGAACAGGCCATCGATGGAGAAACTTTACCACTGCTCACTGAGGAGCACCTGCTCACCACCATGGGACTAAAACTGGGGCCCGCGCTCAAGATCCGCTCACAGGTACACACACTGCAGAACTGCCCGCGCGCTTGTGTGTGTGTGAGCGCTTGAGATGGCGTGTGTGCACTAAGTCGAAACGTAGCTGAGTTCCAACAAGTAGACAGCCCCTCCCACTGCAGCCTCTCTTCTCTCTCTCCGTCTCCGGTTTTGGTTTTCTGAGCTTGTCCCTGACGGCAAACGCTGACCTCTCTTTACCCCCCCTTCCCCCCTCCCCCAGGTGGCACGACGCGTGGGACGGCTTTTCTACATGACCGGATTCCCGCTGGCGTTGCCCTTCCCTCATTCGGCCGTGTTGCGGGCGGCAGAGCGGGACAGGGACTCCCTGACCGCGGGGTCCGAGGGGGCCCTGCCCCTTTCCCTGTCCCTCCAGAACAGACTCGTCTCCACCAGCAGCAGCTCGTCGCCGTACAGCGGCCCCAGGCCGGGGTCCTCCTCCCCGAAGCAGGAGAACGGCTCTGTGGTGGGAGGGAGGTACGAGGCCAAGACGCCCTCGTAGGCAAGGGCTGGGGCTGGGGGGGGGCAGGGGGGGCGGGGGGTGGGGGTGGCGGGGGCGGAGCTGCCCCGGGGAGGGCGAAGGGGGTCCAAACTGTCAGGAATCTATCGCCATCTTTTGATTTTTGTAGTAACATTCACGGGGAAAATGTCGTTTAACGGACGGTTTCGACCGCATCTGACAAACCAATCAAGTTCCGCCACTGAGCAGAATCCAAACAAAGTGGGTTGAAGGCAGACACGCGACGCATCGGCGGAGCAGAGGGAGGAAAAGGGAGACAGCTGGTCAGACAGACTGCCAAAAAAAAAAAAAAAAAAAAAAAAAACCCCGAGTAAAGCTCTGCCACAAACGCGACATTCTTGCGAGTCAGACAGTCAGACGCTGGCGGAAACTCTCTTCCTTCCTTCCTGGGCTGGAGGAAGCCCCGCTCATTCACTTTCTGTCCCTCGTCTCCGTCTCTGCTCTCACCACAAACTCTGCAGTACCCAGGAATTAAAAAAAAAAACAAAAAAAAAAAAAAAAAAGCCCCTCTCCCTCCCTCCTCGCCTGTTTCCCCGAGGCTAACAGCAGCATGGAGCCGTCTCTGTAAAGGCTGAAGTTGCGTCACACGCTGAGCAGCTCTGACCAGCTCCCTTTTATCACTGCAACTATGCATTCCACTGTCCCGATACCAAAGATGACCGGATGTGTGGAATTGGACCCTGTTTTATTAATGAGCTCAGAGACTCGTTCCAGCAGGTTAATGCTAGGCTAGTGCCTCACTCGACGGACGGTGTTTGACGTCATTGGTGATGCGTGCAAATATTTGGCGACGCCTGGGTGAGACGAGGCGTCGCCCGTGTCGACTACTGTGGGAGGCAGCAAGAAAAACATGCAAAATTGTACAGAATCACGCTTAAGATGAAAATATCCTGAAGGTTACTTATGTGGTACTTTTACTTTTTCATAAATGTAGTTGCACGACTAAGGATTTCTTTACTGAAAAATGTGACTTGCTGAAATTTTGTGGTACTTTTGTTCAATTTATTTTTGGTTCAGCCACTTTTTTTAAGAAGTGTAACATGAAAGAGACACTCCAATCTCAAATGCGACTTATAAATATGAGGAAAAATATTTATAGGACTTTTTGATGTAGTAGATAAATCAGATTATATGTATTATAATTAGCCCTTAAAATGGATTCCAAAGATACTTTGTTTTCTCTTGGTTACAGGGAAAAGAAAGGCACAAAGCTCTTAATGCAAATGTTTTGGATTTGTCATGGATTTTTTTTAAAAACGTGATTAATTAAAAATGGTCTCTAGATTTCCCTTCAAAAAGTTTTGTCTTCATCCTATTTTTCTATTCACCACACAGGTGAAATAAACCCTTAAGAAAAGCCCTTTTCTGTCTGTCCTGTGTTTTGGCGCCTGTGTCGGGTAACCACGCTCCTCTTCCTCTTCAGGTGTTTGTGGCTTTGTGTAAAAATGTGCTGGAAGGACTATATGGTGTGTTGATGTGTGTGTGAAAGGGAGGTGACCCGTGGGGGCCACGGTTCAGGTCAACACCAGCTGTCAGAGTGTGAGGTTCAGCCGCGGGCCAAAGCCTCCGTTGCCTGTGGGGATAAACCTGACCCTCCTCATCCCCCTCGCACACAAACACACGACCAGAAGCAACCCCTCCCCGCTTCTACCTTCCCCCTTCAAAGAGTTTGCACTAAAACAGCACATTCTGCAAACTCTGCTGGGACTTCCCCTTCGCCTCGGGCTGGGCCTCCGCACCGCCGCCCCCGCGCGCTGAAAACGACTTTGCTGCTCCGGAGCCCGTCCTCGAGCTCCGCGGTTCACGTCGAAGCCAATCACGCAACTCGGACCCCTTCGCCAGCGACGCATGCAGCGAACGGTCACCTTTAGCTCCGGGGGGTGGTGGTGGTGGGGGGGGGGGGACGCAGGCCCCCAAAAAGGAGCTGGCCTGGGCAGGGGTGGGGGCGCTGGCACAGAAACACATCCTGTGTGTGTGTTGTGGCTCCAACACCTGGGCAGAAAGTCTTGGCGAAGCATCAGACGGCCCCCCGCCAGCCTGGCGCGGCGCTGCTGCCTCGGGGCTAAACACCCGCCTCTCTGTGCTCTGCTCCTGGCCCGGCCTGGCCCGGCTCGGCTCGGAAGAGGGAGCAGCTCTCTCTAAAATAGCCTCTCGCTGCAGAGCCCGAAGGCATCTACAGGTGTGCTGACACCGCTAACCTGCTAATGCGTGGAAGAAATGCCAATAAAACCAGTCTGGAATTTTTTTTTAATGTTTAGAAAAGTTACATTTTATAAAGATTTCGTACTGTACAGGCCGAGTCATAAACATTTCTGAAGTACAGATGGTTGGTAAAGTGGAAAAACATCGCTGCGCCTCAGTCGTCATCGTCAGACAGCTCGAGGTCCTCCACCAGATCCTCGCCTCCTCCTGCCAACTTTAGCAGATCAGTGGAAGACAGCGGACGAGGAGCCTTGGAGGCGGTTTCACTCCTTCCCTCATCCTCATCTGAAATGACGAAGAAACACTTTAAATAAAAACAAACAAACAAACAAACAAAAAACTCCCAAGTGTCCAGAGTGAGAGGTTTCAGTGGTATGTGTTGTCACACTGGTCTGACTGGTACCAACCAGCCAATCCAGTATTTCACTAAAGACAATGAATCACTTAAAAGGCATTGAAGTTGTAGGAGCACATTGTTTAGGTGGAGCACCCTGAGCTCTGAGTTAATCAGGAAATTCAGACTGCTACAGTTAGCCTTATAGACTAGGACGTTTACTGTTGCTTAGCACCAACATCATTTGAATCTCTCGTAGCAGACGGAACATTTCAATGTTCAAGGATGCCTAATCAGTCCAAAATAAAAATGGAAATCAAACATAACTGGAAAAAATATGTATAAATCCACGGATCACGGTGAAAAAGCTAAAACAGAGCAGAGCTTCAGGAAAAAGTTCAATTCAGCCTCTAAAACAAAACTCAGCGTGAGTGAATGATTCAGATTCACTGTAAATACAGCTGAATCTTTTAATGATGTCCCCTTTAGACGTAATTGTGCTCACCTGAGTTAGCCTCCTCCATCTCATCACTCCCACTGATGTCAGACAGATCTTCAAGCTCATCATCATCATCATCGTCGTCGTCGTCTTCGTCATCAGAACCAGATTTGCCCTTTTTACCTGCAGAGATAATAATGAAAAAAGCAAAAAAAAAACTCATTAGAAAACATGAATTTCTGACTTGAGTCGCTGTCTTCAGACGCTCCCGAGTTTGCGCTGGTGCGTCGCCGATGTCTGTGGAGACACCTATGTGGGCCAGGCATCAGAAGCAGCCTATTTCCCCCAGAGATGGAACTGAGAGTCGATTACAGACACGGCTGCTGCAGCAAACACCCATGACGGTTTACTACCGGCAATTTCAGACATCTTATGCTCGCGGTCTAAATATAGCAAATGGAGATAACAGGCAGGTTCCCCAGCTTCCATGATGAAAAGTCGGTGTGTGTCAGAAGTTGGACGTTTAGTCTGCAACTGTGCTGCAGCGTGCACCGCGAGCGTGACTCTGTGTGTGTGTGTTTATGTGTGAGTATTGTCTAGCCAAAGGGACAACTGGGGGCCAGAGGCTTTGAAGCAGAGTTGTGACGAGAGGACGGGGCGTGTGAGGAAAGAGAAATGAAATGTGGTGCCTTCCTCTGCTGCACAGCAAACACTCATCTCCAATAAGATGTCACACACTCGCACCTCGTCTTTGTTGCATGTAAACACACAAATAGCACAGATCGTAATGAAGTAGGTGTTCTGCCCCTGAGTCACCTTGAAATCTCCTACTCCTCAACACACACACCTACACACACACACACACACACGCACACTCTCTCTCTCTCTCTCTCTCTCTCTTTCCAGTTCTGTAAAACACCACAAAGATCTCTGGTGAGCTGCCCAAAACCTCTTGAAGGTGGTGGGCGGGTATACACTCGTGTGCAGTCGAGGTGTGTCCGTGTGCGCACGTGTTGCCAGGACGTGCGGGGGCAGATGGCTGAAACCGAGAGGCAGAAAGAAAGAGCGAGGGCGAGAGAGGGAGGGAGGGAAAGAGAGAGCTAGAACGGGAGAACGAGGGGGAGACGAGAGGGAGCGGCCACCTCTGGCTGTTCCACCGGACTGGTTTGAATTAGGAACCCCCGCTGGGATCCAAGCCTGTACTTCCTGTCGGGGGGGTTTGGGTTTGTGTGTGTGCGCACGCAAAGAGGTGGGTAGGGAGGAGGACAGACAAATCAAAGCGTGAGAGGGATGGACGGAGACAAAGAGGCGGGGTCCAGCTACTTGCCGGCAGTTCCTTATCCGTTTGTGGTGCGCGCTCCACAATGAAGACCAGATGCACGAGAAAAAAAAATATTTCCTGCCGCCTACTTCTTCTTTCTGCTAAGAAAACGGGACCGCAGCTGCCTGCGACCTGTGGATGACCCGGAAAGGACAAGATGCTCTGGAGACGCTTCTCGGATGAGAACATATTTTCCTATCTGATTTGGAAATGCGCTGGAGACTCCGAGCTGGAGCTGCTGATCCATGATCTAAGACACATCATGATACAGCCAGACTGGTCCAGGTGAAATCTGCAGCACCGCTGTGGTACCGAGTGACTCATCTGGCTGAGGGGTCATGTCGCCTACATGCACATTATAACGTATGCTCACATGAAAGTTATCTCTATGGTAATGGCCCTGGATTTGCTGACGTCACTGTTTGAGGTTCCAAATAATTTGTCATAATTAAAGATTCCCAGCATGCCATTGCCTCCTGAATGTGTATGTTGTCTGTGGAAACACAACACGATCTGATGAAATAACGCACTCCTACGCCACTGTTCTCTATATTTTTCATCATAAAGAGAAAAATAAAGTCCAACAGAAATTGATTCAGCAGCATCACAACAGAAATGAATAGTTTTTAAAAACCTTAGAGATTTTGTCCACTATTTATCTGCTTCCCTGATCGGTAATAAACAGTGGTTCCCCCATGCAATTTCAGCCAGCATCAAACAGAGCCCCCTAGAGGACGAGGCATCATGGGACTCCCTCAAATTCTACTATTTTTCCATGTGTGAAGACAACAGTCAGCTTACCTTTAAATCTGAGCCCATCATCGTCATCGTCATCGCTGTCAGACTGGAACAGGTCTTTAAACTCCTTCTTGTCCTCTGCCTTCTTCTCCTGAACCTTCTTTCGTTTGATCTCGGGGAGGTCCAGATCCTCCATCTTTAGCAACACCAAAAACATAACTCATGTCAAGAGATCATGCCGGTGGGATTCACCTCACTGATGGAGATACGGATGGATGCTGTGGCACACATACCCTCTCTTTTCCAGAGATCTCCAGTTGGATCTCCTTTTCCCTCATCTTCTTCCACTGGCTGTAGTACCTGATGAGGGGAGTTCCCTCCTGCTGGGTCTGCTTCTCCCAGGCCGCCTGGCAAAAGAAATTAAATAAATAAGAAGCTGCTTCGTGTTTTATTCGTCATAAACATCTCACATTAAGATTTTCCGCTGGGTTATTCGCGTTTCTAAAAAAAAAAAAAAAAAAAAAAAAAAAAAAACACACACACGAAAGAAAAGACAAAGAGGCGTCAGGAGAAGATGGACTGCGGACGTCTCAAGCTGGCGACCGGCAAATCCTCGCCGGCCCCTAAAGGTCTGCGCGGATGATATCGATTAGGGAAAATCGCATTATTTGACCAACAAATCCAATAGAGCGACCAGACAGGAGCCTCCCGCATCCGATGGCTTAACACATTTACCACAATTTGCAGTGCGGCTATTAAGACAGGTGACATGTAGACACAGAGAGGCAACGAGACAGGATAAAAGTCCACCTTCAGAGAGTCCAGAAACATCAGAGCGTGACCTAGACTGTGGCGAGCACCATTAATTAGACTAGCTTTCAGATTGGGTGATGTGACAGCGGGGGTGGGGGGGGGCTGATGGCCAGAGGTGGGCCATGGCCTTTCTGCAGCAGCATTAGCAGCAGCCAGGCTGTCTGCTCTCCTTCGCATGTGGTGACCCCCACCCCCACCCACGACTGGTGCCACGACGCTGCAGAGCGCCCCGGTGACAGGAGCTGGCACCGTCTCCTCGGCTAAACTACACAATTACACATCCGTCAATGGAAGACTGAAACTATTCTATAATCGTTAACGTCACGCGTCAGGACTCAGAGGAGCTGAGGTGCAGCGACGGCTAGGCGCACACGAGACCCAGGAGTTAGACAGAGTCAACCGTAGGTAACTTTAGTGGTCAGAGGACGAGGCGTCAACAACATCTACACCTGTAAGCACTATTTTATGAACTGCAGATACACACAGGGAGACCGAGAGAGATGTGACAAGCTACTTTTAAGTTCATGCTACCTGATCTATCGAGGGAAATGAAGGATGAAGGGAAATGACTAAACCAATTAATCAGTTTCAATCTTTTGATTTCAACATCAACCCAGTTAGTAACTGTTCATGCTTTTGCCTTTGTCTGGACTAAAATGTCCGTTTTAAAAAAGCCTCACCACCGCAGCAGCATCGGCCACTCCGAAGGAGGCCTTCTGCCTCTGTCCTGTGATGTAGTTGCTGTTCTCCTGCACCTTCTCCAGCAGCTGGCGCACGGGCTTGCAGTAATTGCCCACTTTGCATTCTTTCAAGAAAGTTTTCAACTGCAGAAACAACGAGGGACAGTCTGATTAAAATGAGAATAGCGGTAAAACATCATGTGACTCATCTGTGTACGAGCCTGTGCAGCGAGGTCTACCTGACAGGAGACTGTACAATAGGTTCACCCAGCTCTTCGGACTGGCCGTGAACTGGAGTCAGTGTCAACATGATTTTACCTGAATGACAGCAGGTAGGGCGAGCTCTGGGAAGCCGATTGAGTGGGACTGTGTGTGGAAGTACTCCAGGATCAGGTCATACAACTGGTCAATCAACCCATCCTGAAAGTGCAGGACAGCAAAATATTCAAGACGGGAGACTTTCCTTGAGTAATCTCAAGTTACCTCCTGGTACCATTCTGGTAGGCCGTGCGCTTTATTGTTCTGTGCTGCAGTCGCGTACTGGCTGGAGGGGGGCGGGTAGACAACTGGATGGTTTACCGATTTTAGAATGCCAAACTGATCATTTGAAACGCTCTGGTGCCGTCTGTCACACGACTCACCACCAGCTCAAAAAGCTTCATTTTACTACAACAGGTAGAATTCAATATTTGTCATCCATCTTTATTTAAGTCTGGGATGCAAATGGGGGTGTGTGTGTGTGTGTGTGTGTGTGTGTGCGCAAGGCAGGGGATCGTGACGGCTGCCCAGGTGACAGCAGTGACAACAGCCATAGCGGGCCGCGCGTGGGGGATAATCCCAGGGGGCCGCGCTGCAATCCTCTTGGCTGCGGCGCTGAGCGTGGTGACTCACGGCCAGTTTTAGAGCTCTGACAGGGGGCTATCAGCACTGCCCTCAATCCCCTCATGTACACATGCGAGCTAACACAGCTCAGGGAGCGGCATGAACGCAACATTAACATGAACCACTCATCTGATTAGCTGCTGCAGCTTCACAGTGCGGGAAGTGTCAGAAGATTCCTAATTAGTGTCCCGCGAAGGGGTGTTAGTGGTTCGTACTTACTTTGTAGGCTTTCTCCAGTAGGTTGACCTTGCTGAGCTTCAGGATAACTGCAAAGTTGATGGGCTTTTTGCTCATTCGCCCTGGTTTCTTGTTGAACTCAACTTGTTGGAAGATCTATGAAGGGCAACAAAACAGAAATAGTGAATTCGGACCTAACTACTGGAACAGTAGATTTAAATTATACATTATACAAACAAGATGGATGTCTTTGGCCCACAAATCCAGATTATAACAGTCAAACTTTGAATAAGAATTTCAGAACATGTTACATCAGAATAATGTTGATAATATAAAAGATCAATTGTATGGATTTACACAGCTAATTTCTTAAACTGTGGAGCAAGAGACGACACACTTCTATCTTAAATCTGGGAGTTCTCGTCAACGTGTGGGCTATCTGTCTGCAAGCCGTATCTTTCACATCTGCCCACAGCATGCAAGTGAAATTCTGCCATGTATTTGTGTATTGGGCTATTTCTGACTCTCTCCATCTCTGTATATTTCTGTGCATTTGTGTGTAGTCGTTAATGTGCTCAGCGTGCGAAGCAAAGCAACGCTCCTGGCCGGTGCAGTCTGTACAAACATAGGATGTGGTGGCGGTCTGCGGGGGAGCCAGAGGGAAGTGGCAAGGCATGGACCTACCCCGGTGCAGGCACACACACACACATACAAACACACACAAACACACAGCTGCTAAAGCAGGAAGCTCCAAATCATACACCCCACCGGGAGAAGCGAGAACACACACAGGCGCAGACTCACAAGAGGAAGGGGCTGCTTCTGCTCGTCTAATTAAAACAGTAGCAGTGCATCTCAGCCTGCTTTTAACAAGAGGAACAGTAAAGCAGAAAAAAAACAGGAAATATGGTGCGTCACAAATAAGCATGCTTTTGCTGTTGGGGTTTTGAGGAGGGGGCTCAGAAAGTGTGTGGAGGGTGGAAAAAGAAGGCGGGGAGTGGGCCACAGGCATAAAGGATGTGGTCTGCACAGCATGTCAGGACCAGAGTGTAAACCACAACTGTGCTTTTATCACTCTGGTCAAACAGACAAAAACATGTACGCGCTGGCCACTCCCAGCGGGCCGAGATAGTCGGAGTCGCCGGCAGTTTTTCCACTGCCATGCTGCCAAAAATGCACAGAGGATATACACACACATACATACACACACACGCGGACAGTGGATAATCACCTGCTTAACACTTGACATGAAGAAAATGTCAGTTAATTACTTGATGGTCCTGATAACAAAGCTGCTTTTATCAGAATGACACAGTCTTTGGATGTGTTTGCTCCTGGGCTCCTGGAGTCGAGACCCAAATGCAGTTTGCACACCTATCTGATGGTTTTTTTTCCACAAATGGAACATTTCATCACATCAACCTTTTCATTGTTTCCACTTGTGACAAAGATAACCATCTGCCCGTTGTTTATTCTGCATCCTGTAAACTCTCGCTTTAGCTTTTGAGACGTGCAGATTGGCAGGAAGTCAAGCGCTCTCCAGACTCGTCTGATCCGGAAAGGCTGGGGACATGTGGGGACACGGCACTTACCTCCAGGAGGAAGGGCAGAACAGGTACAAATGTGTTGGTGCTGCTGGAGAGCAGAGTGAGGGCTCTGCAACAGTGCATCCTCAGAGGGTAATATCTTGATGTGGGAACCAGTCTGTTCAGAGAGACAACAAACACCAGTCAATGTCTCCACCTGCTGGTCAAAAAGGGAAATGGTGTCGTTGCCTAATACAGAAAACCATGTTAAATATTTACATTTAAGATGATAAAAACTGTTTATTGATACTTAAATGAACTAGTACTATCAAATATTTGGCGCATTTATATCCTTTTAAAAATATATTATAAATACATTATATACTATGGGGTGATGGAGTATGTGTGAAGGAGTGCATGTTTGTGTATGCACACGAGTGATTTTTTTTTGCTTTTATTAATCTGTTATATTACTTTTATTTATTTATTTGTTCATTTATTTATTTTTGGATGGCACTTAATTTCGTTATCAACTTTGACAATGACATTAAAGATTCTATTCTATTCTAAAAATGTATGGAAACACCGTATCTGTGAGCTTCTTGAATGGATAATGGAGACTGTAAATCAGGGACGTCTAAACTATTCCACATTGGGCTGTGTGGCTGCAGATTTTGCTCCAGACCAGACTACACTCATTCAATCAACTGGTCAGAGTCTTCAGTCAGGTGATTGGTCAAACTGTGTGTGCTTGATTGGTTGGAACAAAAATCTGCAGGCACACGGCCCTTTGTGGAAGAGTTTGGACACCCCTGTTGCAAATGGACAACAAGTCAAAGATATTGCTATATGATCAAAAGAATCAAATAATAAACCTTTATTTTACAATATAATTGATTTTAAATGATTTACTTGCTAAATCAGATGCTTAAGTTTTATTCAGAGTTGATACATACAGCTGTTAACTTGGGAGCACATTAATCTTTAACTATTTGGATGATTCATTTCCACAAATGCTCATTTCCTATCTTAATTTTCATCCTTCAATTATTCAAAATATTAATCTAACACTTAAAAAATGAGAATGTGGGAAAAAAATTGAGAAACTGGAAACATGTGAACTTACTTGATGGTGCCATGGATGACTTGGCAGAGGGGGTATATGAGAGGCTGGAGGACATCACTGGGATGCAGTGTGCTGAGGACTCGACACCAGAGGAACAGACAGTGGATAAACTGCCAGTTATACACCGACTGATACGTTTCCTACAGAAAAAAAAAATACCAGCACAGTTGCAATATCACTACAATAAATGTGTTATTAACAATCATAACAACATAATAAATAATTTGAAGACATGTCAGACTTTCCTCTGTTATATTTATTAGTAAGCTATATTGTGTTGTGAGGCAGTTATGTTTCACGGCTGAGCTGATCACAAAATTAGAACACAAACCTTAAATTAATTCAGCCAAGAAGCATTCAAATGGACCTACTCATTAAAGAGATTATACCATTTTATCTCCCTTAAAGGTTTTCCAAGTAGACACAAGAGACTCTTACCTTTTTCTTCATGGTCATAGCGTTCCTGAGGTGGATGGCCATTTGTCGAATATAGATGAAGCCTTGCATGTATGTGGCTTGTGTGTCCAGAGAGTACATCTCTGTTAGGGACCTCTGCATGAAGTTGATCATGGGCAGTGCATTGGGTGATGTGAACTTGCAGTTTTGCACATAGGAAATGTACATTTGCTGCAAATAAAAAGAAGAGCACATGAGGAAGAGAACAAGTGCAGGCCTGAGCCTTTCTGTTCACTCCTGTCACCTTCAAAATAGGGCTCAGATATGTGTCTTGCTTGTGTCTGCAGATCTTGTTGAGGGCCAGGAAGGCAAGAACCCGACTCGTCTCCTCCCCTGTGCTCCACTGCTTTAACAGTTGCTGAAGACAAACATGTCGGAACATTTCAGAGATTAAGAACAAATAATAAAAAAAAAAATGAACAATATCACACCAAGATCACTGTGGCGACCCCTGAAGGGAAAAGCTGAAAGAGGAAACAGACCAAGATCTGTTTCTTTTTATAAAAACATTGAAATTACCTTAATCAGGTGACGGCATTGTTTGGGTAGACAGAGAAAGTGTGGCACCAGTTGGTTGGCATGGCGCAGAACAGCACTAACGACTGTAGCCTCGGTGAGGCAGGATAACAACTGCAGAGGAACAAGGAGACAAGAGATGTTAAATCAGGTCCAACAGCTGGATACTCTGAGGGCATCTCATCGCGGTTCTTTTCAAAGAACGTCAAAATGAAAATGCCGACCTGAACAACCCCACTGAGATACATTTTAATGTCAAGCTGATTCTTCTGCCACCTTGGACTCGATGATGGAAGCACCAACCTAAAGACAAGGAAACAGAAACACAGAATGACATTAACACGCTGACAGGATGCAGGTCATCAGGTGTAACATCAACGTGATCCTTTTATACTTTTTCTGGTCTTTATCCATCTTCAGGTTGAGTATCTTCTGCAGGGCCACGTCAATCTCTTTGATACAGAGCAGGACCAGAGCGTTGAACACTGCAGACAGAACAAGATAAAAATACTTTTGCATATTAATAAAGTGTACAACACACAATTGTATTTTCATTTTCAGTGTAAATCCCTCATATTAATGGATTTACCAACACCAAACACCTACCTGAGCTGTCAGCAACTTTGTATTTACACAGACTCCCTCCTTCTCCCTTGGTTGTAGCCACAGCGGCCTTAAAAGCTTGGGTGACTTCTCTGAAAATGCGAATTGAGGGTTCCTTCTTAATGGCTGCTTTCCAGTCCTCAACCATTTTTTCTGTGACTTTGATCGTCTCTGCTCCTTTCTTAGATTTCTTTGAAGACTTCTGACCCTCTTCATCCTCTTCATCACCATCACTGGCCTCCTAATGGCCAAACACACAAATTGTATCATCCATCTATACAAGAATACTCACTAATCAATGCACCAGAAGCCACCTTACCTCCAGTGCAGATGGCAACCTGTGGTACTTTGCCTCATCTTCATCTTCAGAGCTGTCTTCATCATCAAAGTTCAGAAGCGACTGATCATTCTGCTGCAAAAACTTGAAGAACTCTGGGTCTTTGCTCTTCAGCCTGGAGAGCTGGTCCTTGTGTTCAGAAGCCTTTCCTTTTTTCTTGCCATCACTGGAACAACAAGCACAGTAAGACTCGTGTGTCCTCCAGAACTCTGACATCATTACTTTACCACCTCATCAATGACCCCTGTAAACCATAATTTGGGAAACGACTCACGGTTTGGGGGCTGCAGCCTTCAGCTCTTTCTTCTTGCTGTTTTTGAACCCATTCTGCTTGCCAACCTCTTCTTCTGAAACATCTTCATCAGCGGAGTCGACATCACCTGACAGCAGGAATTCATCCACGCTGAGGTCCTCCAACTTCCTAAAAACACAGTGACGATGATTTAACAGGTGGCTCAAACGACCAACGTGAGTGGTTTATGTTGCCTAATCGCTTACTTTAATAGATCAATACAAATGTTTCCACTGAAGTGCCAAATCAAAAGGGTGACTAGATACATGGTAATAAATGTTTTAAACAGGGTCTAAATCCCTCGACTGGGTGGCATTACTAGCATGGATGCTAATATAAGTTCCTTAACTACAGTAGTTCCTATAAACCAGAGAGACTCCCGACCCTGTCCAGATGTACTGACATTACTGACGTGAATCGGTTGTTAAAACACCTCCCTGACAAGACATTCTTGACCAAAGATCACCCACCGTTTCTGTTTTCCCACCATGCTGGAGCCCAACGTGACCGTCCGAACTCATTACCCACAATCCCTCGGGGCGTCTTCTTCTATTGCGTAATAGCTGGTTGTAAACAGGCGCGTAGCGCCACCTCCCGCCTAGGAGAAAATAGCATGCGAAGTAATAACTTATAACTAATCAAATGTTTGTCGTGACTGATGAGTGGCATATTGTAGTTAATTATTCTAGTTCCTAACCCCATAGCCAATTTTGCTTTTCTTTCTTTCTTTTTTTTTTAGTTCCCATGGATGTAAATGTCTCCCTTAGTTTTATACCACTACAGTTTTGAGCAGCAGTCAACTTGGACATTTTTAAAAACAGGTTTAAATTTGGAAATTTTCAAACGTAGAATGACACTTTAGCTGCCGCTTTCTTGTATTTTACACGCAAAGCATCATGTAAAACAGCAAGAACGAATTGGTTTTATGTTTCACGGTTGCTAAACGGTATTAAGCTTTTCCATTTGGGGTTGAGGATGAAAACCTTTAATATATGTATATTTCAGTGCAACACTTCGGTCGTGTCTGGTGCTTGTGTGCTTGTTGGAGGCGATCCTCGTCTGTCCTCGCGTCATTTTCGAATCGCGGCTGCGCGCCCGACAGCCCGTGAATTAAAACAACAATGCCCGGCCAGTGTGTGTTTTGGTGAATCGACGCCAGCCTCGTGACGGTCGTCGCCTCGTGCCCGTCCACCGCCTCGATTCTTCCCTCGTGCCCAGAACCACCACCAACCTGGGCAAGCTCAGAAACAGGACGTGTTCGCTGCTGTCACACCGACACGGACGACGGCTGCAGGTGAGCACCGCGGCACCTGTGCGCCGGCAGGGCCACAGGGGGCACGAAGGCTCACGATAGAACAGACAACGGCACCTTTGTGTCATTAAAATGGTGCCGACCGAAGTGATTTATAACCGAAGTCTATAATCAATCAGCATAGTATTTGAAGCCGGTGTGTTGGGTTTACTCGCCGGGCCGCCCGGGCCGGGGAGTGGTTCCACCGGCCGCGAGGCTTTCAAGTCGCCCCGCCTCTCGGTCTCGTCAAAGTCAACATTCCAAACGCTCCTCCGGGCTCTGTCAGATATTTAAGGTGGCGAGTTCGGTGGCGCGTCGACTAAGGCTGTATTAACACTCACTGCCAGGAACTTGACGATTTATTTAAAAAAATAAATATATTCGTCATTGTTTTTTGCTTCCCCTGTTAAATAACTTAGTATTTTTATTGTCATGAGCAAGACTGGCGCTCTCACATCGGATTTTCTCAGGTCCACCTTAACAAGCCGATGTCCGCTTTCCTGCTTTTTTTTTTAACATTGACGTCAAGAGCACAAAACAGAGGCTTTCTTCATATTTCATATTCTTGATTCAGAATATGGACAGAAAGCCTCACACTGGTGTAAATTCGGAAACCAGACTGACTGCAACAGCCGCTGATGCACCGGCGTTCATACCGAGGAAGGCACTTTGTTGAGGGATAACAGCGACTTTTGCACCGGTAATGAAATGACACCTTCATTCTTTATAAAGCTGTCGGTACAGCTGATAGCCGCTGATACTCAAAATAAATAGGATGGGGGGGTTGGGGCTTCCTCTAAACGCATTTGAATGTCTAGGAGCAGCCGTCTGTCGACCAGGGATCACGTTGCATGACTGTCCATTATGTCTGCAGCCAAGTCTCATAACAAGACAGAGTAAATTGTGTAATGAATAGGTGCCCTGTTAGATTTTGTCACTTGTGTTTTCTGTCCCAACTGCTTGTGTATTCAACCCATCCCTGTCTGCTGCTGGAGCCTGAGGCATGGGAGCAGATTGTCTCCCTTCCAGAGGAGCGTGGCCGGGCTCTTTCTTTGGTGGTCTATTGTGTTTCTGGTAAACGGTACCCAGAGCAAGTGGCCTTGCAGCTGTCGTGACATGAGATGATTCTTGGTGGGACGGTGCAGATTGCCGATGGCAGCATAGTCATCGTGAACCTGACATCAGTTGAACCCGAGAGGCATTTTAAGTCCATATTTATCAAATTTTATTTATTTTCTTGGACTTCCAACACATCACTACCAACCACTGGTGAGGATAAGGACGCTATGTAACACTAACAGCTACATATCCCGTCATAAAGCGCAGCGATTCTTACATGATATGGAGTATTATGCACCCACATAAGTGCTTCAGTTCATGCTGTACTTCAGTCAGGGCTTCATGATGCCTCCCAGGAAAGGTGGTGTGTTTGGTTTGCTGTCAGGGCTGTGTGCAGTTGGATCCTGTAATTGATTGATGTGGATTACCTGTAGGTCTGTCTGTCTGTCAGCCCTGGGGACTTGTACACTACTGTATGTATCCCACCTTGGCCCAGGCGATTGTGATTGGCTCCAGCTCCCCCACAACATTGCTGAGGAGAAGTGGCGTTAGATAACGGGTGAACACCAGTTCTGTATGTTTGAACCGCACTTCGGGGAACTCACTTTACATACTCCTGCATGACTGAAGATCGGTGCGTTTCCCGAGGTTTGTTTGGTGCCTGCGATGTTGTCCGTCTCATCCGGCAGTTCGCTGCACCCTAAATATTCATCAGACCTCAACTTCTCAGATGCTGCATGACGACTGGTTATGCAACACGCTTGATGTGTGTTATCCATCTGAGAGCAGGGCTGGGAGTACAAAGGAAAAGGCTAGCTCAGGCTACATCCTTCTCTCCTCCCACACTGCCTGGCCGAGGCTGCAGCTGGGTTGAGGTGTGTGTGTGTGTGTGTTTGTGTTGTGGGGGGTGCTAATAGCTGATTCTGGTGCAATTTAGTATCCCAGGCATCAGTCACTGCAATTAGACAAAGCATGGAAATCCAAAATATGGAAAGGCTGCCATGGTCTCTCAAAATGAGGAGTAAACTCAACCCTGTCTCTGTCCTGGTGATTTTATCTGATTTGAACAGTCCTGACATCACGTCAGTCAGTGAGGTCAGCCAACCTGCTCTACTCTGTGTTTGAACTGGGCTTTCTGCAGTGCTGGTAGGCCTTCAGGAGCCGTCCATGACAGCAACGACAGGTGAAATGATTCCTCAGGACATCTGTCACATCTGCATCTCCGTAAATATTACCCCTCACAGGAGGAAATGACAAATGTCACCTTAATTGAGGCGATGACGTTGGTATGGACCGACATGGAAATGGAGGTTTCTTGCGTGTTTCAGTTGCCAGAAGGGTGGCTCGCTCAACCAGGCACCATGATGGAAGGCGGCATGCAGCTGCTGAACCGCGACGGCCACAGCATCTCGCACAACTCCAAGAGGCACTACCACGACTCCTTCGTGTCCATGAACAGAATGCGGCAGCGGGGCCTGCTGTGTGACATCGTGCTCCATGTCTCCAACAAAGAAATCAAGGCTCACAAAGTGGTGCTGGCATCCTGTAGCCCCTACTTCCACGCTATGTTTACAAGTAAGTTACATTTGTGAATCGCTTTACTCACATCCTGTATTTCTGTTGAGTTTATGACACAACGGTTTCACTTTATTCTTCCTCCTTCTGTGGAGGCCATGCACTTTTGCAACTGGTATGTGTTTAGCAGGGGGAGGTTGAGTTTCAGGGGTTTTGGAATAAAAGTGTAACAAGTTTGTTTTGTTTTTTTTTGACAACTGCAGATGAAATGTCAGAGAGTCGTCAGACCCATGTGACCCTCCATGACATCGACCCTCAGGCTTTGGAGCAGCTGGTCCAGTACGCCTACACCGCAGAGATCATGGTTGGGGAGGGGAACGTCCAGGTAGGCTAGAAAATATCAGCCTTGTAAAGTGGGTGATGGCAGTAAACAAGGTTAAAAATACACGTGGGGTCCTGCTCATCCAGTTGTGGCCTCCTCCTAGACCCTGCTCCCAGCAGCCAGTCTGCTGCAGCTCAACGGGGTGCGGGATGCCTGCTGCAAGTTCCTGCTCAGCCAGCTGGACCCCTCTAACTGCCTAGGCATCCGAGGGTTCGCTGACACGCACTCCTGCAGCGACCTGCTCAAATCGGCGCACAAGTACGTACTACAGCACTTTGTGGAGGTGTCCAAGACAGAGGAGTTCATGCTGCTGCCACTGAAGCAGGTGGGTGTGTTGACGCTTCTCTCCCGCTGATTCCTCCGCCGAGTGTTGCGCGTAGGCTTGTGGTCTTCATTTGGATGTTCAGGGGTGAAAGAGCACTTGGTGGGACCTTTCCTCATGTCGGCGCTGTACCATTCCAAAGCTCCATTTTCTCTTACTGTAGGCGCTAACTCTTGCCTCACAGGGAAGTTTCGCAGTGCTGGTCTTGCTTTCTTTCCTGCACGCTGCTGCCCGCATCAGCGGCCCTCCCCCACAGTTGCAGAAGCATGTAAATTAAACCGAGCGCTGATCTCTGGACCAGGCGGCGTCCCGGTTGTACCGAGACGCATTTGTCAGCGTCCCCCTGTTCTTCCTCTGGCCTTCCAGATTGTCTTAAATGTCAATAATTAATCCGCTGGCGGCGGCAGTGGCGGCGCCGTGGTTCAGGAAGTGGTAATTAGACAAAGCTTGTGACATTTTCACAGCTGGCGCCGTTGATGGAGCAAGCTGAATTTATTTGTCTGAGGTGGATCGTTAATGTGGGGTTTAGGAGAAGTAATTTAATAATGTCCCTTTTTCTAAAGACCAAGAGATAAATATGATCAGATCTGGATGAAACGTGATTGGGAGTGTGCTGCAGGAACAGCGCTGATGCTGTTGGAGTTCTCCTTGACTGTCAGAAAATCACGCATGTCCAATTCCAGGGGGTGATCGGTTCCTCCCCTCAGGGGCAGGAGGGCTCGTGCTGGTATTTCTGTGGCTAAACTCTAATTCTCCTTTTTTTTTTTAAAAAAAAAAAGGGCCTTTCCAGGTGACAGGAGATGAAAGAAGTACTTAAAACTGGTTGCACAGTTGCCTATCTTATTTCCCATTATGCCCTGAGCTCTCCGAGGAACAATTCCCACAGCAGTAAAGAGACCAGGCTTCAGTCCTCGCCTCTGGCAGCCCAAGTCCTGCGACTCCGTCTGCAGGAGCGGTGTGGGCAGTCTAATAAAGCGTTTTTTTTTGCAGTTAAGCTGCATAAATGGGGGTTAAAAATAGAGCATATCCTTTTCTTTGTTTCTTTTCTTTCCTTTGGCTCAGTGAGGTATTCTGTCTGGAGCTGCTCTGTGTCTGTCATTAATCAGACCGAGGCTGGGAAATATCCCCCGTGTGCTTTATGTGCTCCATAAACTAGATGGAAAGACCAACAGATGTCTCAGAAGGTTAGCTGAGCGATAATATTTGTAGAAATGGTAATGTAGACACCTTCAGTAATCAGTCTTCAATCCTTCACAAGCACACGCTCAGAGTTTGGGACTGCTGTCGTGTGGTTCAGAGGCTGCTGGAGGCAGAAGACGGCAGGGCGGGGCGGACGGCGGCGGCGGCGGCGACTAGATTAGCGGAAGCTGCTCCTCGCCCTGATCTAGCCGGCGTGACAGCAGCTGGCAGCTCAGGCCCCGCCCAGCCCCAGCGTTGGGTTGATCTGGGAGCCCTGCCAGCAGCCACTCAGACTGCAGCATTTGTAGGGAAAAAAAAAACAAAAAAAAAGAACCACGCGTCAGGTTCGGTCTGCCACAGCGCTGCTACGCTGGGCCGCACACAAGCTTTGTCTTGCAAGGCGAAGTCACCGTCATGTCCTTATCATTTAATTCTGTTATTTTGATGTTTAAAAGGGTGCCTGTAACGACGGCTGTAAAGTTGGAAGCATCTCTATCGTCACATCCATTTCATCTATCCAGGTCCTGGATCTGATCTCCAGCGACAACCTCAACGTGCCGTCTGAGGAGGAGGTGTACCGAGCCGTGTTGAGCTGGGTGAAGCACGACATAGACGGGCGCAGGCAGCACGTGCCCTGGGTGAGAGTCGCCTCCTCTTACGCCGTTCTCGATCGCCGCCCGCCTCTGCCGCACCCAGCATCTCTCCCCCTCTCCCCCTCCCCCTCTCCCCCCCCTCCGTCAGCTGATGAAGTGCGTGCGGCTGCCGCTGCTGAGGCGAGACTTCCTGATGAGCAACGTGGACACGGAGCTGCTGGTGCGTCACCACTCCGAGTGCAAGGATCTGCTGATCGAGGCGCTCAAGTATCACCTGATGCCCGAGCAGAGGGGGGTCCTTAGCAACAGCAGGACACGCCCGCGGCGCTGTGAGGGGGCCAGCCCCGTGCTGTTTGCTGTTGGTCAGTGTGTACTTGAAGGTACCCAATAGGGTACACATGCATTACACTCCTCTTTGTTTTTGTCAGATGATGATGATGATATTTTTTCCATCAGTTGTTAGTTTAATCTTTAAAGCATTACTCAGTGGTATTATTATTATTATTATTATTATTATTATTATTATTATTATTATTATTTCCTGCTAAACCGGGTGTGTTTTGCAGGTGGTGGCAGCCTGTTTGCGATCCACGGAGACTGCGAGGCGTACGACACCAGGACAGACCGCTGGCACATGGTGGCGTCCATGTCCACTCGGCGGGCACGAGTGGGCGTGGCGGCCATCGGGAACAGGCTGTACGCCGTGGGAGGGTGCGTGATGGCTTAAACTGTTAACTCCTCCTGTCTTTTTCCCGTTCTTTGTGCTCTGTTGGGAACAGTCAGCTTTTCTGGAGAAAAAGAACCGTCTCTATCTCGCTCAGGTATGACGGCACGTCGGACCTCGCCACCGTTGAGTCATACGACCCGATCACAAACTCCTGGCAGCCCGAGGTTTCTATGGGGACGCGACGGAGCTGTCTAGGCGTGGCGGTCCTGCACGGCCTGCTCTATGCCGCTGGAGGTTACGATGGAGCTTCGTGCCTGAACAGGTACCATCAGACAAGCAGTTTCTGGTTGAGCGCTGAACTCCGACTGAAACTCGGCATACGTTTGGTCTTGTAAATAAGGTTGCGATAGTTTCAGTCTGAGTAGAGATTTTTTTCCCTCCTCCTTTAGTGCAGAGCGATATGACCCACTGACCAGCACGTGGACCTCCATCGCTGCCATGAGCACTCGCAGGAGATATGTACGAGTAGCTACTCTAGGTACGAACCCGTGACAGAGATGGATATTAAGACGCCTTTTTACTTTGTTTAAGATAATTGTTGGTGCTTTATTGACTGCTTCTCCTCTCAGACGGCAACCTGTATGCGGTGGGAGGTTACGACAGCTCCTCTCACCTGGCCACAGTGGAAAAATATGACCCCCAGGTAATCCTGACGCCGTGAAACCCCTCACCGTCCTGACGCCTTCGGGCGAACCTGCCACTGACCCTGCTTTAATGAACAGAGCAACGCGTGGACGGCCATCGCCAACATGCTGAGCCGACGCAGCAGCGCTGGGGTGGCCGTGCTGGACGGCATGCTGTACGTGGCAGGAGGCAACGACGGCACCAGCTGCCTCAACTCGGTGGAGAGGTTCAACCCCAAAACCAACACCTGGGAGGGGGTGGCCCCCATGAACATACGCAGGTCGGTTGACAGTCAGATTGAATTCTCTTCAGTCAACAACACTTAAAATGTGGGTCATACTTATAGAAACTTAAATACTGTAATTACACTTAATTAAAAGTTTTTTTAATCAAACCTGAGCACACTGATGACATCATCCTCTTCCACATTTGGTGGCACCCTCAAACTAAAGCTTTGTTTTGTACCGTCCTTAAGAAGATGATTTACATTGTGAGGCAGAAACATAAAGCTGAAGGTTGTCTGTTTTGTCGAATGTTCTCTGCTGCTGTCATTATTTTACTTTTTAGAAAATCTCCCAAAGGCGAGAAGAGATTTAGGCTCTTTGTATATTTTCCCCGCCGAAACGCGGTACGGATTAAACATCAGATGACCTATTTTCACTTTACTAAGATGAAACTAAGCACACGCACACACACAACTAGAGCAGAGTGTTGACACAAGGATGGTCTTCTTGAGACACACACACACACACACTCATACACACAAACACAGGATGTGTGTGAGTCAGTGCTCTGTGGGAGCAAGGAAACCTGACAACAGTTGACTGTGCAGCCCCATGAATAACACAAGCGTTGATTGGCTGTGTGTCCCGCCTGCTCCTCCGGTCCAGCTGTGTCTAAAACATCTCACTCTTCCGAGCTCTATTCTGCTCCTGCAGAAGCCAACCTCCTAGTGTGTGTGTGTGTGTGTGTGTGTGTGTGTGTGTGGCTCAGCTTCATAATTGACAGGCAAGGTTAGTCTGAGTGTAGCAACATTTCTGTGCGTCTCACCTGTTATAAAGAGACTGTAGATGGACCAGGAGGTGACACCATTCAGAGCAGAAACCTTTTAAGATCACTTCCTGGCTCCTTTTAAACACGTGGATTATGATTGAGTCCGCTCTAAAAGCAGGGACACGAAACGACCCAGATTCCCACGTGTCCGCTTGTCTTCCAGGAGCACCCATGACCTCGTTGCCATGGACGGCTGGCTGTACGCAGTGGGAGGAAACGACGGCAGCTCGAGCCTAAACTCTATCGAGAAGTACAACCCGCGCAGCAACAAGTGGGTCGCGGCCTCCTGCATGTTCACGCGCCGCAGCAGCGTGGGCGTAGCTGTACTGGAACTCCTGAACTTCCCGCCGCCCTCCTCGCCCACCCTGTCTGTCTCCTCCACCAGCCTTTGACACGAGGTCACCGCCTGGCTGAACTCAGCCTCTGCTGCTACGGCCCAGACTGGCTCTGGGAAAAGGCGAAACTGCTCTGTTTGAGATGGAAGGGGGCAGGTAAATGAATGGCAGGGGCGGATAGATAGACGACTGGGATCTGTTCAGTAGAGTTCAGGATTAATGGCACACTTGGTAAAGACTCAGAGAGTTTAAATAAAGAACATAAAAAGTCAATCATTTCCCCAAAAGGTTGTTAATGTCTGGTACTACTTTCATCTGTAAATTCATGAAATACAACACAACTTGAACAACCAACACTAATATATTTTGAAACTACAACTGACTCCAATTATCCAAGTTTGCCATTAAATCTCATCTCTGCTGTTAATGTCTGAAATCTCACTGTATAGTTCCACTTGACAGACAGACAGCTCCAGATCTCTCTTTTCATGTGAAGATTTTTTTTGTTCCCTCCTGTTTGTGTTAGCAATGTTGTAAAAAAAAAAAGTATTTTATTTAAAAGAAAATGTAGCCTCTGACTGGGTATGTAATGCATGTTTACTCACTGACTCCCAACAGGAGGATAAAATGTTGTAACCCCGCCGTCTCCCGGTAGGTGGCAGTAACAGGCAATGTTCAGAACTCTTCCCCGTTCATGGCGCAAGCATGGGCCCAGAAAAGTCCTCAGAACTGCAACACAGTTGGACTTCTTTTTATATAATTATCTACTACAAGTATTTATAAAGTGTATGTAAAGTATATCAAATCTAATCTATTCACTTGTAAAGATGTTTAGAGCAGCAAAGAGGTCAGACCTATGTCTATTTAAGAGTGTTTTAATATATTTATTCAGATGTGTGGTGTGTGTACTATAGATGGAAGTGATATAGAGAGTGTTTAGTTTGTCTGTGTTGAGCGTTTCCTCTGGTTGCTTTGGACTGGATATTGCATTTGATATGCAGCATTTGTTTTGCATTTCTTCACTGCCACAAGCATGACCTCACACAAAACCTGTACCTCATGTCTGCTACATCTGTGCAAAAGGATTTATTTACATCTTTGCGGAAGGTCTGTACGGTTAAACACCAGGATGAAGGATGTTGCCCTTGGGCACAAGACCGTTGAGGCTGATGACTATCACGGTTGACGGCCCAATGAAATACGACACGACCAGTTGTATTTCCTCTTGGATCCCGCTCAGTCAGAACAGGTTTAAATGAGCATCTCCTGCATATTCTGCCGTTGTAAAATGGCTCCACTTCAGCTCGTTTCATGTATGGCGCAGTGATATTGTTCTGAACTTCTGAGAAGTTGTCTTTCTTTCCTTTTATTTTTTGAAGGATTTTGTTAATCTGTTTCTATTTATCCAAGCTTGTTTACCGTTCTTGTTCCAGCAGAAGAATTGAGGCCTCGACAGTTCTAGCGACACTATTATCCTGAATTTTGGCCTTCACGCTGTTGAAGGAACTGTAAATAAGACTGCTTAACTTAAATCTGTGCAATTTCAGCGTTACTGTAGTTTTTTTTTAATTTAGTTTGTGGTATAAGTGATGATATGTGTTTATTTATGACATGTTTGTTATTTATGAGCTATACAACAAAACTTTGCACTCTTGTGAAAAGAAGCAATACACTGTTAAAAAATAAAGAGATTCTGAGTTGTGATAATTGTCTGGGAAACAGCAGCTTTTACATCTGGGCTGATGGCGCGATTCCCAGCATGTTTCACGTAGCTGCCGCCAAAGTTCCGTTGTTGCCTCCGCACACTTGCTGCAGCTTGGTTCTTCTCCAGCATGCTCCTGTTTCACAGTGATCCAGGCGGACAGCTGAACACTCTCACTTTACCCTTCTTAACCTCAGTCACATGGCATTCACACCTGTGGCTGCCCTCCCCTCAAACCCAGGACAAACTATTGCGCAACTGCCTGAAATGGTACAAATCTGCAGCCACATCCAGTCAACAGTAAACCAAGGAACACAACTGGCCTGTAGACAATGCTGTGATGTGGTTAAAGTCCTTATTACTGAAGGCCACTGAAAAGTTTGTATGGCTATAAAGGTTTGATGATAATATTTGAATTTAAACCAGCAAGATTATGACAATAAAAGAACTTTATAAGAGCTGCAGGTCTGCTGCTGTAACTGGAGTGCTGTTTGATGTCTCACGTGAACTGAGTTGCAGTTGAGTTGGGGAACGTCATTCAAATGAGGGTTCATAAATGTTTGGTCAGATTCAAGTGTGCATGCTCTCTTTCACAGCTATAGAGATGCTACTGAGGCTGGAAGAGGTAGTGCATCCGTTCCTCCCAGCCCTTCCGCTCGTGCCCCGGGCGGCTGCAGAGCCCCTTTCTCCGCATCTACCGGGAGTGCAGATCTGCTGGTTAATGTGGTGAGAGTTGGAAAAACACCAGAGCAAGATAGAACAAGATAGTGAATCACCAATCACCTGCTCATATTTTCCAAATCACATCTGTCTAAACTCCCCACCGAACCTGGTCTGACTTTGATTCACCCTGCCTTCAAAGGAGGGCCAGGGTCCAATTAAGGGTCCTTTGTGGTGGTCCCGTGTGAGAACTTTGGCACGTTGGATTCTCCGTCAGACACCCGATGTTGGGGGCCTTGTTTCCAGGCTCCGTTTTAGTGGCCTGAGGTGTGACTTTAGCACCGTTCTGTCTCACCCGCTGAGTCTGGATAAACAGCGAGGAGCGACTTCTCGAGCACAGGCCCACTCTGGCCCACTGGGAGGCAATGGCACCAGACGTTAAAGTTCAATCAAAACTAGCGCCGCAAATCGTACACAGGCCTAATAATCCTCACACTTTGCCCGTGATCTGATCTGTTCTTGTACCAAGCAGACTGGAACAATAAAAAATAAGTGTAATCACCTGTGGTGGGAAAACTTGCTATGATTAAGGAACAGCTCAGTCAGGAATCTGCGTAGTTGAAAATAAATGAATGGGCTGTTTGTCTTTCACGATAGTGTTTCTTTTGGCAAAGTGGTCGGTATTTCCTTTACTTCCCACTGTTTGGGTGAGACCCTCTGTTGCCTGGAACGTAGCGTAATTCACAGGCCGTTCTTCAGCCTTCAGAGCCCCAGTTAACATTACTACCCAGTAATAAAGCATTTAATGATTATGAGCACGAGAAAACACGGTGGTTTTATGAACCTTAAGCATGATGTTGGCCTAATAAAGCCGTGATGTCTTATACTGAAAGCCTGAGAGCACCAGGAGCAGCAGCAGCAGCAGCGCCCTCACCGGAGTGTGTTTAGTGTCAGTTGAAGCCATTTACCCAACCGGCTCCAAAATGTTTGTGGCTATGAGTCTTTACAACTACCAACATGTAATAACAGGGTCCGAGGCGGGAGAAACTGAAACTCCCTAAAGCACTGTATGTGTGTGTGTGTGTGTGTGTGTGATGATACTGGAAAAGATGCTGAATTTGTTATATTGCTGTTACCATGGTGATATTTACCATATTGACTTTCAAACAGTTTATAATTTAATCCCATTTTGCTCAATATGCACTTGCAACATTTTATTATCTCAAGGCTTTTGTCTTTCAAAGTATCAAAAGTTCATTTAATTCTGTCTGCCGGCTCCCAAAGTGATTCAGTGAGCTAATCAAGATAACAAACCAGAGATTATCTAAACATCTAAATCTAATCAGCCTTTTCATCCCCTGTTTTTTCCTAAAGCCTGACCTAACAAGGATGATTTTAGTTTCTGTTATACCTCAGCTCTCTTGTGAAATCTGACAGTCATAAGAAAAGTCAGCACTTCACCTGAAACGTCTGATACAGCAGAAAGAAAATTCCTTCCTTTTTCCTTGTTATCGTTTTGCATTTATCAATCCTGGAAAACTGCAGCAGAGAACTGAGTCATTCTGGGCATTTCAGAGTATCACGTCATCATCATGTTTTTATGATTATGATAAGTCTGATCTCAGAGATCTGTGTGTACAGTGTTTTACCTTGTAACTCCACAGTTACATAAAAGATTTATCAAAAAGTTAAAGCCTTTTTCTATAAAACTTCGATCGGATCTATACTTTAACCAGATTTTTTGCTCAATAGCTCTTGATCACGTCTCTGTTTGTGTTATAGAAGCAATAAATTATGCGAAAGTCTGTAAAGAGACAGTAAATAGACAATAACCTCCTGTTGACTTTAGCCTGCTGGCAACTGTTGATGCCTCAGGTGCATCCGTCTGAAGAATCCAGCCGAGCACGTTAGTGGCAATGACAGCCACCAGCGCACGTTTCTGTTTTCTTGTTTTTAATGGCAGATGTGCGCAAATCAACCAGACACCCGGAAATCAAGAGGGTTTGACCTCCCAGGTCTGATGATCCGTGTCGGTTTAACGTCTACAAACATTCCATATTGGGACCTGCTGTGTTGTATCTTTTCCTTAAATCTATAAAACAAAAACTTACAGTATAAGCAACACAAGTATGTCGAACAATAACGAACAGCACACTGCTAACATTTTTCATGTCTGGGCATGCCAGTGGAAGGTCCCCACCGACACACACCATCCAGTGGGTTGAGTGGCCACTGATTGTAGAGGGGGGGTGGGGGCTCTGGGTGGGGGGCAACAATAAGAGCCATTTGGCCCCTGGAGGGTGTGAAATGGCACACTCGTCCCCCAATCCTTCAGTCTTTGTTGTTGGGATTGATTTAACAGACAGAGGCTGCTCATTGGAGGTGTGATTCCTGCTGGTCAGACACACGCACACGCACACGCACACGCACACACACACACACACACACACACACACACACACACACACACACACACACACGCACATGCACACAGGACTTTCTGATACTTAATGCATTCCTCATCTCTTTACCCTAACCATCCCAACTAACCCCTAATCCTCACCCTGACCTAAACCTGTCCTGTGAAGTTGTGAGGACCAACCACAACATCCTAACATCCCCAAAAATGTCCTCACTTTGATAGCAGAATGAGTATTTCGGTACTCATATTTGTAGCAAGTACAAGAACACACCCACACACACACACACACACACAAACACTCTCACAGCAAGCAAACCCCACCCCTTTTACGTAAACACACACTCCCTGGCCTCAGTGAACAGCTCTCACCCTGCACACTCCCCTCTCAGTAACACTGTGCCTGCAGCGGCGAGCACACCGTGCTCTCGGATTACTGTCACCCTCCGCAGACGGACTACTCTTGGTTTCAGAGACCCGGCGAAGCCCCACGGACCCTCGGCAGGATGGGGAGCTCCATGTCATGCGTCCCCCAGCACAACTTCAGATTCTCCAGCAAGAGTTTCATCCGCAGGAACAGGTAAGAGCCTCCAGGTGCTGACGGCTGATTGTTATTCCAGACTCTGATCCAGCTGCATTGAGTTCTTGGTTTTTCTGTCAGCGCTGGGGTGAATCAAAGGTTGTGAATATCTCTGAGTCCATGACCGGGACCAACTGGTATTACTGGGTAGGCTGCCCAGATTGAATGGTGCCCAACAATCCCGCTGCCATTTGTCTCCCTCTGAGGTGATAGTCCAGCTGTCGGCGAGTCCGGTTTCCCTCCAAAACCAGGAGTTGACCTCATTTGTCAACCTAATCACGTGTGTCAAATTAGCGTTCATTAGGATTATGTCTGCTTTATGACACACGGTGTGAGTAACCATCCAGTCGCGGGCTGAGCCCGAGGCGAGTACGGGAGCTGAAGGAAGAGGAAGTGGCTCCACTTGACTTCATTCAACCTCCAGGTTCATGCGTCCGGGCGTGTTTCTCCCTCGGTCCGTGCTTGTGGACCAACACATGTGACTCTGATGAACCTCTTCCTCGCTCTGCCCCTCTCCCCGATCACTCAGAGTCGGCCTCTGAAAAACGCGGCGGTTCGCTGTGGTTCTTGTGTTTAGCCGGTTCTGGTGGACGAGGAGAACGCAGAAGGTGCTGCAGACATCCCAGCAGAGACACGAAGAATGCCCTCCTCGCCCATCTTACCTGTAGGAGTCGGAGTTGTTCGACTGATCGGCAATCGATCGGCGGCCTTGGTTCCCAGCGTGTGAACAAAAGCCTGTACTCATGCTCCCAACGCGTGTACACACACACACAGATGTGAAGATAAACTCCAGGCTGGGGTTGTAAAAGCGAGCCCAGCGTCTTATCAATGCAGCGAGGGAGCGCTGACGCTGGGGCTAACAGATGGGGGCCACGCCAAACAAGAGGGACATTGAATGCTGATTTTCCTGTGGACATCCTCTATCAGGAACACAAGACCTGATTGTTCCCGTCTCTGACATGTCATTAATGAGGACAGAGGACGGGGTCCTGACGATTTACATGAGACACAAACCCCGATTGAAACAGATCTCTGGCTGCTTTAAGATGCTGCTGGGGGGGGGGCCCTGATGACGCTGGTGAGATGTAACACGTGCTTGTGCTCTCTCTCCTGCAGTAGCCGACTGTTTCGTAAGAAGAATCCCCAAGAGGGACAGGAGAAGTCCAACAGCATCATCAACATCCTCTGTACCGTCACCCCCAGGAAGGTAAGTCTACGTCGCAAACATCGTGCCCGAGTTTGCCATCTCTGTTTTTTTTAAGCAGGTCCAACTGGTTTACCAGTATGTTGCATTAACTCCCCTATCTCTGTGACAGGAAATGTCCCATAAAGATCTGGAGACGATAGAGAACATAAAATGGGATCCTCCCTACGACCCGGCCAGCGGCTGGAAGAAGAGCAGCATCAACGTGAAGAACTATGGCCGCATGATTCACAGCTCCAAAGTTCGCTTCCGCTTTCTCCACTGCCAGGTGATTGGAAAAAAGCGGCTTAGTTACAGCTGCGCAGCACACAAATTCACTAAATATGCAGTATAATTGTGGCTGTGGGCTCCAGCGAAGCCCAAGACTTCCATGACACATCCCACGGCTCGTTAATGTGTGTCATATAAAGCGCACGTGGCCCCGCAGGATGTTGTTCTGAAGCCAACCAGCTCACTGAAACTAACAGCTGGCATTGACGTAGTGGCTGGACGTGAATAATGTAATCTCTTTTCCAGCCTGTGTTTGGACTTGTGCGCTTCTGCTGGAGTTGTGAAATACCTGTGGGAGCAAACCTCTGGGGAGGAGGGGGGGGGGGCAGCGTTCCCAGGCTGCGGCGGAGGACATGTGGGGGAAAAGGCAGCAGCTTATCGCGGCCATGACACAACAGCTTCGGAGAAAAAAGTTCAAAGTCCTGCGGGGAGGAATGCCGCCGTGGCTGCGTCGGGACGCGGCATTCCGAGGCCGTTCGCCGCAGGGACAGGAAACGACGATTACAACGCTGGGAAAACCGCACTGGAACAATTTGGCCTTTAAATCACGCTGTGCCCTTCGTGACAAAATGCCTTTGCGATAGCAAAATCTTTGCTCAAAACCTTAAAGAATTATTCCTTTGAAATAAATAATGTGTTTTAATTCCAACCATGACAGTCTGCCATCTTAGAAGGTTCTCTCCGCCTTCAGCGGATACTCACCATGACATGGCTTATTACATTTTTTCTCAGCCATCATTTCTCCGCACAGGAAACATGAGTTTAGTTTGGGATTACGAATCTGCCCACACAAAAAGAGTGCTCAGTGGAAGGATTACAGTTGGCTTGCAATATGTTAACTCTCACACTGGGGTGATTTGTCTTTTATCAAAGTCTTTGACTAACACCCCCTCCCCCCGTGCTTTACACACCATCTCTGCAGGATGTACATGACTGCTACCTGGACCTGTTCCAGACACACCTGCATTTTGTCTCCAACAACCCAACCGGATTGACCTACCAGGTGAGATTCTTTTGAGTGTTACTTACTGTAAATACTTTTTTTTGATTTGTCCAGACGGGAGGGTCTGGGTTAGGGTGAGCATGTCAACCAGGGCTCTGTTGGTAAACAGATGGCGCGATGATGCTCCTGGTCTCGTAACACCTGATCATCCATTAATCATTCCCATTAAAGCTCCGTGTCGATGTAAAACCAGAAACAGCTCAGCACCTGTGTGCTGCGGCGTATTAGTCAGAGTATGGATGTCAGCAGGGGCAACGCAGACATTAAATCATTGCTCAACTTGTCCACTGTTATCTAAAGCCTCAATTAAACCACAACAGTAAAGGAAAAAGGTATATTTGTGTTTTTTTGTGTTGTTCTGTGTGCAGGGAACTCTCCCACTGAAGGAACTCACAATCTGCAACCTGCAACAGAACTGCAACCACAGCCAACCCCAGGAATTTGCCTTTCAAATAAATGGTATGTCCCTCAGAGACACATGTGGGTGTTAGCGCTTATACTTGGAATGTTTTCAATCATCTCTCCGTGAGTTGGACTCTTTATGTCAAGGCCTCGTCGGTCGCACGTACTGTAACCAGCTAATCCAGTCGGATGTTTACACGAGCCAAGGTTGACTTTGAGGGGAGAAAAGGGAGTCCTCATCCTGCTATGGATTTATTCAGTTTATTTGTCACTGTTTTCGCCCCCTCCTGGTGGCCTAAGAATACCTGCCTGGCACCTCGGCCACGGATCTAAGCAGAACTTGTCGGCCCTGCCAGAACCTGCAAGAAACGACAGGCTATTTCCAATCTCCAGCTTTCCCAATGTTGTCACATTCCAGCGGTTCAAAGGTGCCCTGACCCTCTTCACCTCCTCTCAACCCCAACACTAACTAGAGCCGAGCCCCCTTCTCCCTCAGTGAGGGGCCTGGAGTGGCCTTAAAGGCCCCGCTTGTTAGACGACAGGTGCATTAAGTCGGCCCAGCTGTCGCGCACTGAAGTCCGGCTACCACTCTTAACCTTGTCACTGCGTATAATCTGCAGCGCATTCCGAAGCCTGCTCAGGTTAATGCCGACAGAAATGCACTTAGCATGTGAACCGAGCGGCCAAAACAATATGAACCCTTTAAATAGACAACTTTGATCTTTGCCTGGGAAACCCAGCTAGAGATCCAAGCTGGGTTATCAAATTACAAATTAAATGTGAGGAAAGATAACGCGGGGCGATAAGCGCCCATGTGTGTTTTTACTGCTTTAGCCTTAAAGACACCCGAAACCTCTCTGCGGGTGACACCCATCGCTTTCTGGTGTTCTGAAGCCTGTGTGTCCTCGCCGTCTTCATCAGTTTATTTGCTTTGTACAGCACGAGTCTTTAATTTTCCGTATGGGAGACATCAGTGACAGGAAACGGGTAGAGGAAACAATGACGGAATTGTGAGTCAAGCGAGATGCGATGCAGATTCCCTGCTGCCAGACTCGTCCTCTGAGTTGGTCGGAATCTGAATCAGGTTTATTGTAAAGTGGGAGCAAAGTGATGAAGCAGACGTGGCATGAGGTGACCTGTGAAAATTCCAGGAATATGCCACATGAGTGCATGATAAAGAATGAATGAATCTCCATAAAAGAAATCCTATTCCACTGAAATACAACAAAACGTCCCAGTGATCCGCCACGGTTGAAGCCTCGGGAATACAGAAGCTCAGCTGAACTGGTCCAAAAATGAAAGTCTAATAGATCTCAAAGCATTCAGCTTTGTTTGCCTTCAGCCGCAGCACAAAGAATAAGGGCTGTAAAAAAAAACAAGCTATCTCTGCTGGTTATCTCTGGTATGTGTGGGACTGATAGATGAGGGGGATTCCAATTCTTTTCATCCCAGCTCCTGTCCATTCCCTCTGGGTAAGCTGTGTGTGGGAGGAACGGTCCTCCAGGACGTTTTAATACCAAACGAAGGTCAAGGAGGGTCGTGAAGAACATGTGGTAGCTTTCATTGGACGTATTACATAAGCTGTCCTTAGCCACAGAGGACACCCCTCGCTGGTTTCCCTCCATACCACAAAGAAAGGTGATAATGGGAGGCTCGAGTTACATTTTCCCCTTTTGAACACGCTGCAGGTGTCAGCCTCAATCCCATCATTGTCTACTGCGCCAACCAGGAAGAGATGGACCTGTGGTTCGGTCTGCTCACAGAGAACATCGAGGCCAACGGAGGGATGGCCATCGCGCCCAGGACCTACACCAGGGTGAAGGTAGGCTGCAGGGCATTGTCACAGCCAGCAGGGCTGACGTGGACCTTCTGCAGGTCTCACATTATTTCATCTGGCTTGTTTGGATGGAGAAAGCTGACACGGAGGAGTATCTGGGCCAGTATTTATAAACTCCAGGAAGGAATGTGTCAAATCTATCTCTGTCATAACCTGTCCGACACAACCGAGAGCATGTGTTGTCACATGCAGGTGACGGTTCTCTGGCGAGCATTCGGCGGCGTTGAGTGCCTGTATCGGGGGGGCAAAGGCAGGACAGGATGTAAAGCAGCTAAAAGTGGAGCGTAACGGCAGCCTAATCCGCCCGCTGACTTTGCCAGGGAAACGCTTCGGTTTCAACTCTTTCTGAAAATAAGTTAAGCCCGGTAAGTCCAGGATCTGAGGGATCAGCCACCACATCACAGTTAAGAGTCAAACTAGCCCTCCCGCCTGACACCGCGCCCACACGCGTGTCGCAACAGAGGAACGCGCGCGCCTTGATCATCCCCGACTCTTGGCTTCGTCGCTTAAACAAACTAGCGAGAGTTTGCGGGAAAACGGCTCGATTCGACGTTTGCAGCAGATCTGCATCATATTTACTTTTCTCGTTGGCAGCCGAACCAGGAGGAGACCCCCGAGGGCAGAGAGGAGCTGAGGAACTCCATCAACAGGGAGCCCATCTACGAGTGGGAGGGCTCCCAGCGGGACAGCCTGGGGGCCATCACCTATGTCACCAAAGTGCGCCTGCAGCACCTGCCCTGCCAGGTACTCACCGACGGTGAATCACCGTCGACCGCTCTGCGGTCGCCTATTTACGGAAATACAGATAGGAACAAACTCTATTTCCTCATGATACCTGTTTCCAAACTGGGGGAATTTGCAAAAGCGTTCCCATGAGCTTTAAATCCAGGTGACTCATGGACGTTAGGGATTGTGCAACACTCATTACCTCACTGCAACACAGTGAGGAGGGAGTGAACGGGGCGGGGTAAACGTTTGGGCAGATGACACCTCTGATACAGCAAATATATTTATCCTCCTGTTGCTCAAACCGTGTCTGCAGCCGCGAGTGCAAATTAGTTCTCCAAAATCACACACGAGCGGCGACAAGCGACACCGGTAGAACAACGCCGCGGGTCACAACCTTGCATGGCCACGCGGGCACACGGAGGTCCTCCGTGGGAAATGGCGGCGGGGGCCAACTGATGTACGTGAGATTTAGGGCTTGGGCGTGTGAGAGGCATTTGCCCGGCTCATGCTGCGACTCGACTCACCTCACAGCTGGAATGTCAGCTGTCTGTCCGGACACACCCTCCGCCAAAGAAATATAAACTTTCAGCCTGCTGCACCTTCAAAATGCCCCGCTGACTGGTCAGACCAGGGGAGGGGGGGGCAACGTTCCCACTCTCGTGGTTTCGCTCTGAAAGGGAACACGTAATCAGATAGACTGTTAAAAAAGTAAAACGGGGCCGTGTGTTGTGTCCACAGGAGCAGAGCGACCGACTGTTGGTGATGTATCCCTCCACGCTGATCATCCTGTCCGAGGAGAACGACGGGCTCTTCTACAAGGTGACCCCCCCCCCCCACCCCGCTCTTAATCACGTCAGCACTGCACGACTGGTGCGCCCATAGAGATTGTGTTAACGGGTCATCGTGATTACAGGGTAAACTTCCGCTCAACATGATAACCGTGACCACGCCCTGCCAGGATGTCAGGCCCAACACCTTCATGATTGAAGGTAAGCCCGCCCCCTCCGCAGCGCTGCCCTTTAAAGTTTAAAGGGACTCTAACGGGTGCATGCTCTTTCGCACATTTCCCACTGAGCGGTCTTTTCCACGAATCTGCTGGTGTCACAGCGTGTAACCCCCCCATGAATGAGCTGGCCTTATCCCCAGAACGACAGTCTGAGCGTAGCACATTCCAGCCAGCGACTGGGCCGAATGACGGGCTTTGTCCTCCTCTCTTCCCAGGGAAGCTGATCAACCCCATCGTGGTGTCCTGTCTGGATAGGACGGAGTTCTGTGACTGGATCCAGCACTTCAAAGCTGCTGATGTGCCGGTTCTCTCCCCCCCCCCCCCGGTCTATGACATCATCTACACCCCGACGCACAGAGAGGTGAGGCGAGCCCCTCCGGACCCCGGGACTGAAAACCCGAAGCAACCGTTTGTGATTTCCCCCCTTGTGCTCTGCCTTGTCAAGAATCCGCAGTTCAGCAGGTGGAGCGGAGCCAGCCAGGAGCAGGCGGACTTCAGACAATCGAGCGGGCGCGGCTCCTACAACCTCCAGCTGCCCGTTCATAAGGAGGACCCTCTTTCTCCGGGATATTCAGAGCCGCTCTGTGTAAGTCAGACCGCTGAAGTTCAAAGTTTCCTGAGCCAATAAAGAATATTTACACAGACGCAAACACCATAGGAGTCGCCTTCAGGCTGGTAAAACAACATGTTTGTTTTGGCGCGACTGAGCAGCAGCTCCTTCCTCTGCCTTCAACTAACACAAGTTATGTCCTAACTGAGACCCTCAGACCAGTAACCAGCTCAATAAGGCCTGGCTCTGCCCCCACACGTGACTGATTAGTTCTCTGTCACACAGTACACCTCCAGTCGTCCCTCCTCCACCGAAACTGCCCGGCTGGGCAGCAGGACCAACAGCGTGTCGTCCCACACCAGGCCGGAGCACGACCCGAGGCCTCTGTCTGTGCGCTACTCGTCCCCGCAGCGCGGCTCCTACCTCCAGCCCCTCGAGGCCTCGGTCCTGTCCCAGATCTACAGCACGCCCTACTCACCCACCCGTCGGGTGGAGAAAGCCCCGCTGGTCAAGGTAACTCAGCCGTTAGAGCCGATAACCAAATACGCCGGCGGGACAGTTGACTTAATTTACATGTCATGTGAGGAGTGGCTAAAAAAGGAGCGACAAGTCAGCTGGGAGAGTCGGAGGCGAGCGGTGTCAACAAATGTGTTAGCGGTGGCGTTTGTGCTTTAATGGGGGTTAAAGGATCAACCTGGGTGTTGATGAGAGGCTGCTGTAACTCATTAAACACCAATTACCAACGATTTGCAACGCTTAAAGCGTATCTGCACCTTACCGTCCAGCTGAACTGACGGATGAGGGCAGAGACGAGTCAGATTACTGCGGCTCACGACTGGCCCTAATCCAGAACCTGCGCTTTGTAATCTGATCCTTAAACGCGGATTTAGTGATTATGGTCTGTGATCTCACAGAGCGCGATAGGGAAACGCAGATCTGACTGATTAACTGTGTTCTTATCAGTTACCCGGTATTTGAAAGTAACCCTCAGACCTCTTGTGATCAGTCGAACAGCTGGAGCACTCCCCAGACCTCCCTGAGCTTCTCGCTGAACCCGCAGCGCCACTCGGACATGTGCGCCCCGCGGCAGCCTCTGTCGCCTCTGTACGACGAGCCCTGCAGCCCTGAGATCAGCTCCCTGGACGAGGCCGGTGCCCTGGTAAGTGGGTCAGCGGCGCCGCCGGGTCTCGTTTCAGAGACTGCATTTATATTTAGCCGTTTCAAGTCTACACTCGGTTTCATTTTTTTATGAAAACCCTGGCGAAGGCAGTTCGTCGCCCCCCCTTCTCCTGATTCAGGCTCTAACGTGTGCCCCCACCCCCCGTGTGTTTCTCAGCACCACCAGCAGGACCAGCAGGACCAGCAGCTGCTGCCTCCACCCTTCCAGCTCTGCACCCCTCCGATGGGCAGGCGCAGCAGGAGAAGCCTGGTCCTGACGGGCCCCCGGGGGGACGGCCTGGGCCCCGGTACGGAGCCCCCCCAGAGGCAGGCCGAGCAGAGGGCCGAAGCCGTGTCGAGGCTGAAGATGCTGCCGATGCCCGGCCGGCTGCAGGAGCAGGTTGGTGGTTCGCAGGCGTCTGTTAGCACATCTGTTAAAAAACAAACAAGTGAGGTTTATTTTCACTCGTCTTCTCCCACACAGATGGTTCTCCCTTCCAGCTGCTCAAGGAACACATCGTACACACCTTACAGTTACTCCCCAGGTATGATCAGGAGTGTAATCATAACCCTGGTGAAAGATTCCGGTGTTTGTAAAGGGTGTGCCTAGACATTTATAATACACTTACACACGCTTCCGTCGACTTTATTCATCAGTTGAATTATCAAAGCAAACAGGACGGAGGCGCTGTTTAACGGAGGCACCATTTTCTGGTTAAGAGCGTTTCCCTCCGATTCCTCTCACACCGCATTGTGACATTGAGTCAGCAGCTAAATAAAAAGTGCAGCGGTCCTGGGAAACAATACCCAGTATTTCAAACACAGCGGCGTCAGATTCCCTCGCTCTAATGCAACAGTCGGCTTTCCTGAATTCTCTGCGTCTATTTTTGATGGGCTGAATTCTCTGGGCCCTCGGCGAGAACAGAGGGGGAGAAGAGAGGGCGCAGGAAACGCGCAAACGTGCCATTGAAACGGAGCTTAGCGAAGCTCTAAATGCCATTTGTGCAGATGTCCCATGTGGCGGAAGCCCGCCGTAAGAGAAGCCCGGTTCACAGGCAGGATGACTGACAGCAGACAAGTGTGCGCGGCTACACGGTCACCTACGACCTTTCTTATCAGCCAGAAAACCAGACTTGGGATTACACAATTTACTGCCCTGTACTCACAGCTACTGACGTTCTTACGTTCCTGCTGTAAATGACAGACGGAGGTGGGGAGCGGCGGCACGTCATACTACCACGTCTATTCAACTGTGCTGCTACGGGGTCATTCACAGTTTATTCTGTCTGCTGAGGTGTGTTTCAGCATTTGTGTCTAATTCTCTGGCATTCTTCCATCCTTCCTATAGACTGCCACTCGTACCTTGAACCCAGCGAGCCCGACGACCAGGAAATTGACTATGACAACATTTGGGAGTACGACTGCGACACTGGGATGATTCAGCCGACGTCTGGAAATTCAACACACCGGACAGGATTAGACTTTGGGGCCAGGGGCCTGGGCGTCATGGCAACGCAGCAGAGATGGTCATAAAACAAAACAATAGGCCCAGCACTCGTCCGGACGTGTGCAAACAACAGATCTGTATCGGGGGAGCCGGCGGGGCGGCCTGCGTACAGTATGAAGCGACAAATCCAGCGAAAATCCTGATGTGTTGTCACACGCTGGGTGGTGGAGCAGGGGAGCGAGTGCAGATACTGGAGGGAGGAAGAGGAGGAAGCAGACTTCCAACTGTTGATATGTAGCAGCAAAGTGTACATGATATACAAAGTTTTCAGTATTCTGTTGAATTGCACTCATGTAGTGCAAAAAGCTGTATTTGGATGTAATATTTAAAGTGTTGTCTAACATGCTGTCCAGTTCTTAAGTGTTTTTTTCCCCTCATTGATGCTACAAAGGCATTCCAAAAGGATGTATAACTTATTAAATAGTGCATATTTTATAAAAATGTTATTTATCCTGGTAACAAGGCATCAATCAACTGTCCTCCAGAATGGTACAAATGTATGACTGCTACAGCTTACCTTTTCCAGCTTTGTTTGAGGTGTTAATTTATATTTTTAAATAAAACGCAGAACAACTAAGAACGATGTTTGCTTTTGGTTGATTATTGCACCTCATGCAAAGGTTAATCTGGATCTGAATCTCTCATAACAAAATATGACGTATAAGCAATGAAACAACGCTGCCAGCTAGTTTATCCTGACAAAGGTGTGCTTTCTTCAAGGAAGAAAATAAATATGCTACTGTCACAGAACTATATGTGGCCCCATGTGTCTACTCAGCAGCCAAACACGTTCAGACCACCTGACATGTGCATGAACCTGGGACGATAAGGTCACAGGCGTGACTGTAAAGCGTATGCTGCCCTCTAGTGGACGAATATTTAACAGCGCTAATAGATTAAATGGCCATTAAACGCTCTTCCTCTTCTCACTGTTTACTGCTGGTAAACAGTAGCAATATTGCACAATAAAATAAAAAAATAAAATAAAACACCCTTCATAAAATCATACTGGTACTGGCACAGAATACAGTCCCAAGAATAATCAAGTGTTCTCTTTAAAATACCACTGAAGAACAGAAAAAACACTGAGTGTCTGTGAAAAGAATGTTCCTTGATTGGAGATAAATATAATCCAGTTATTTTTCCAAGGTTGGAAAAATACAACCTCTAATCCCTTTATCACGTGTTTTATCTCATCTTCTGGATGAATCTGCTTGCAGTCTTTTCATACATATCAAGGTTTTTCTACATGTCCTAGCCTGCACCTCCAGGGACCATGCGTGACTCTCAGATCATTTTTATATTTCAGGAGAAAGCAACAGAATAACATTACTGAGTGCAGCAAAAATGCCCAGTAAACACACAAAGGTACATGAAGCACTTGACAAATTCCTCCAAGGTTGGTTCCAGTCCTGGGTCTTTTCACTCTTCATGAACATTTTAATGGTCTAGACGTGATTTATTTAGAGCCATCAGGAGTCAAAAGGCAACTTCTCCTCACTGGCTGCTGTGTTCTTGACATACTTCCTCAGATATCTGATGGCAGACAGAGCGCTCACATTTGCAAGCAGAACTGTGAAAAGAAAATGAGAGCAGTGAGTAACCATGTCAAAGGTTAGCAGTAATATGTGCCATTTAGACCGTCAGATCACAGCAGTTAAGTCCCAATAAACCCTGTAGTTTACCATTACAATAGTTGTGAATGAATCAAAATGTTGCTGAACTTATTTAAGAGAAATGGTGATGATTATTTCTGTAAAATGTTTAAATAGGGCAAAAAAGCTTTTCCTGGCCATGTGCTTGTGCATGTGATTTTAGTGTTTTAAAGCCTCAGCCGCACTCCTTAAAGATGAAGAGACAACTACTGGTGTTCCTAAAAGTAGACTAGTGACTTGAGTTTGTACTTTTGCAACGTACCAGCCTTCCAGGCATCTCCGACCTGCGGGTTTGCAGTCTTCAGGACCCAGGAAGCAAATGCAATGCAAACCAGACACATGTCTGACTGCCTGAGCGGAAGGAAGGGGGCGTCCAACCCTTTAAAGAGAACAGCAGCAGTTACGGCGAACAGCGACACCCAGTGGTGACGTTCTTGAATGCAACCGATCTGAGTGAAACGAAAGCACTAGAAGGCCTTCTCTAAGGTGTCATGTTTAGGATAAAGGGTTCTTTTTGTGTTAACAATAAGCACACTGATTGCTTTCGTGTGATTCTAGAATGAAACCATGACATTAGACGCCAGATGTCCAAAGACAGTCCCCTGGTTTGGTGTTCTCTCACGCTTATCCTCAGAGGTCGAGGCTAATTGGCCCAAACACAACAACAGCTGAGCACAAGCCCTCCGATGCATGTCTGGACTTCCTGTTATGTCACTGTGTATCACAATCTTATCCAAACACAGATGAGTATTTTCCTAAAGCAGAAAAGGCTAACTAACAGGCGCATAAAAGCAATATTAAACTTGTCAAATTAAGATGGTCATTTCCCTTTCCAGCCAAATGATTAAGAGCTTTCTGCAGCCGGCTTCGGGGGGGTCACTCATTGACTGAAGTCGACTTATCACGTCCAACAGTCGTTCTTGGCTCTCGGTGGGGCGAGCCTGCAGCGAGTGTCCTCACGACAGCTGCTGTAAGAGAATCTCTGGTCACGACTCTCTCCAACAGCTGACTGAGCGGATTACATGTCCCACATCATAACTGTCCAAAGGTGGAGAAAACCCATTACAGTACAGCCAATCTGGATCACTGGTAATGCTGGCCACCTTCTCACCCGCCTGAGGAACTTCTAAAGGTGTGGTGTGAAAATGTTGCTTATTGAAGTGTACCTGTGCGCTGATGTTTGATGGACTTACTCGGATTGGGGACGGCCACCTGCAGGTCTTCACATGTGAAAGGGTGCGGAGGCAGCATGTCTTCAACGGGGTAGAGATCAGAAAACACCCATTCTTGGTTTTCCAGCGCATCTACAAGGGAGCCGGAGACCGTCTGCTGCTTTTCTGTGGAGCTGGGGAACAGCAGGTTCCTGAAGGAGAAGCCCTTTTTCCAGAAGAAGCTCTGCTCGAAGTCGCAGTCCGTGAAGAAATTATCATAAATGTCTGTAGGAAGCTCCGAAGCGGACGACGTTCTTCGGAGCCTGTCCGCCACCCTCACCGGAACGCCGTCATGCTCTTCATCCGATTCCACCGCTGACTCGTCTGATGAGGAGGAAGCGAAGAAGTATTCATACGCCTCAGGAAAATGCAGGGTTCTGCTGGCTGAGCGGGAGCGGTCTTTGGCCTGATCCCGTGCTGCGACAAAAGGTCCGAGGCTGCTCTCCGCGTCACAGTCCGGCATGAAATGGTCGTACGTCTCGGCGAGAGAATGTCCTTCGGTGTGGAGGGACGATGTGTCACCTGTGTAACCCTGGGGATCTGACTGCTTCCCGAAAATGTACTGGAATATCCCTCCGAGGGAGATGCGGTAGCTGTCCTCTTTGGGAGGCGCAGGTCCGTCGGGGAAGCAGCCGACTCTCTCCAAGTCTTCCTCCTGCAGGCTGGGCGGGGTCTGCGCCTTCTTCCTGGAGCACACCGACTCCAGAGTACGGAGATTCTGCATGCTGACGGTTTTACATATCCTCCTGAAGGACGTGGGGCCACTCCTGGAGTCGAACCCTCTACCACCTGCGATCGCCGTGGGGTCGGGGCTGCCGGCCCTCTGGCACGCTGGGACAGGGGCGCTCCCTGAGGGGACCGGGACACCGGCACGTCCGGGCTTTTGCTCCTCAGCCACAAGGCCGGAATCAGTCAGGGCAAACTCCGCGGGCTTCTCGCGCTCCTTTAAAGGCGGGAGGGGCCTCTGGGAAGCTGCTTGCTCCATCTTTCGTAAACCCAGGATGTCGTTAATCGTCAGCTTCTCCATCTCGCTCCAAAAAGACGACATAGCGAACACCGAGTGTGCAGAATCGGGCGCGGGTTCGGCCTCTTCTGCTGCCTCGGGCACTGCAGCAGCATTATCGGCCTCAGGCACCGAGCTCTCCTCCTCGTCCTCCCGTTTCGCCAGGGATGTTTTCTCCCCTGAACATCTGGAGTCGTTTTGGCTGGCGGACAAATAGGAACTGCAGGAGAGGTCGGTGATGTTCCCATTTGACAGAGACATGCCTGATTCTGTGTCCAGAGCACAGCAGGAGGATACAGGTGTGAAATCTGACAGAGTCGTGAGTGAGAGCTCACGTATCTGCAGCTCTGTTGACGGGGGGGGCGGTGTTGCTGCAGTCACGCTGCTTCTACCAGACGCCACTTCTGGTTCAGAGGGCGGCGGCGGCGGCAGCGCAGGAGGGTCGGGGGGTCGAACTGGAATGTTTTCATGCGAAATGGGCGGCTGTGGAGACGGGCGGAGTTTCCCAGGCGGTGGATGGAAGTGGTCTGCTGTGGCGGCGGTACCGTCTGTAAGGGCTGGTGCTGCGTTGGGGGGGTCACACCTGCTCGCGGACGGAGGGCTCTGCTCCAGTCTGGGCCCGCGCTGCTCCGACGGCGCGGGACGCGGCTGAGCTCCAGGATCCTCGGCTCCCTCGGACAGGAGTGAGCTGGCAGCGGAGCGCGGTCCGGTGCGGCCGCTGCGCTGCAGCTCGTTCTCGCAGCAGAAGATGTGAATCATGTCCTCGTCGATGTGGAGGTGCGTGGCCGGATGTCGATGTGTCGCCACGTGGCTGCTGCGGCTCAACACGGACATAACAGTCTGATTCAGCGGGATCGCCGAGGGACCGCCAACTGCGCCGTGGTCAGTCAGGCGTGCTCCGTTGAACCTCGGCTGCACGAAGACGCTCTCTGAGTATCGGCCGCTTGACAGATCGCTCGCTTTGATCTCCCTGGCAGACATTTTCGCCGGGAGGCTGCTGACGGCTGAGTATTCCGAGGTAGCGTGCCTTTGTGGCACTTTCAAAGCATAAAAATGATTCTCTCCCACCACGCGGATGCCGAAACCCCCCCTCCGCACGTGCTGCTCTTCCTCCGAGTCGCTTGGTTTGACGAAGAGCTGCCTCTCAGCCAGCTCAGGCCGTCTCTTCTTGGTCCTCTTCCTCCTGACAGACGAGGATGGCGATGACTCCCAGCTCGCCGTTTTGCCCGTGTCCGTCGAGTCGGACAGCGACGTGTTTGTGTCCTTCATCCCCGTCGTGTCTAGAAGACTCTGGGACGTGTTGGTGAAGCCTTTACTGGGAGGAAGCTGCTCGCGCTCGGCGACGCTCAGAGGCGCGGGCAGATCCGGCGCCTTTTCCCCGGCATGGGAAGGGGCGCGCGCCTGTTTCAGCTCCACCTCAGGTGCTTCTGGTTCTAAGCTCCTGGACCCAGAGGTGCTGCCTGCAGGCGCGGCGGGGACGCCGTCGCCATCCTCGTCTTTCCTCTGCGTTCCCGCTCCGCTGCCTGGGAGGCTTTCGGGCTCTGGGGCCTCAGCAACAGCTGCTTCGCCGGTGGCAGCCAGGATGTTTACGTTGGGAATGTTTTCCGTCAGAGCGCCGTTGTCAGCGTGTTGCCCGTCGCTACAGCGGCCCCCCTCCTGCTTCACTTCTCTTTGTGTTGGGGCTCCTGTTTGGTTTGGCTCCGCCAGCTTCTCAGCCTCTGCAGCGCTCTTCAGCCTCTCAAAGAACACGTTGACGGACTGCAGGTGGATGTCCTCCTCGCTGCCCGAGAGGATGCTCTCCATTCCTGTGAGGGCTCGTTTGCCGAGGTAACGATCCGCGGGGGAGGCCTCGCAGGGCGGGGGGTCCACCTCTGAAAAGGCCCCCGCCCGCTCCACTTTCTGAACAAACCTAAATTTGTCGTCGATGTCGCTCATCCCTGAATCATCCAGCCCGGCTAACGATGGAGGGAGCAGGTTGCACTCCTCACACTCCGCCACGAAGGACGTCCAGTCCCTGTCGCAGATGTCCACACTGCATTCAAACTCCTCCATTTTGATTTAAACAACCTGCAATACCAGCAAGAAGCATCAATGTTGTTGTGTGTTTTCTTTAAAATATGTCCTATTTTGTGCAATTATCAATAAAACTGTCAAATTTTATAATTCACCAAAGAAAATTGATTTAAATAATATAGTATCATTATAAACTGCTGTAAAACAAAATAAAGTATCCATTTTATTTCAATACATCTACATTTCTGTATATGTATGTGCAACACGTGGTGTTCCCTACCTTCGGTGCCTCTGCCGTGGTCTGAGTCAACAGGAGGTGAAGAGATAGGTAGATGGTGTCCCGGCAGCACTGTGTGATCTTTGGTGGGCGTTCTTTTGGACGAGTATTTGGCCTCATGATTTGATAAATATAGAGCGGTGCTTCTGTACACGTAATACGTGCAATGTTCTTATCCGTCTCCAACAGAGGCATAATGTTTCTGCCCTTTAAATAGACAGCACGTCCTTCACTCTGTGAGCGGTCTCTTTTACACATAACACTTTACTACAGGTTTGCTGTAATTCCTTCAGAGTGCACATTTAAATCTATCAAATATCCATGCAGATATATATATAGTATAGGTCTGTGACATATCATCACGTGTGAGAGCAGCAGCTGGTCAGGAGTCAGCAGTCGGGCAGCGCGTGTGTCAGCTGATACCTTTGTGACGTCCCAGCAGAGACGAGCCTTTTCAGATGCTGCTGGAGAGCCTGAACAATCAGGTGACGAGGCTGAAATCTCCCATGACCTAAGACAGAGGCGTCAGAACACACAGAAGACATTTGCACCTCGATTCGTTGTAGTTGGAGGGCACAAGTCAGGAGCGCACTCACCCGATCACACAGATTCACGTGATCATTAGGAGTATCATATACGTTCACCTACAAGGCCCAGACTCCTGCCGGGTTTTCTGTCCTACCAGGGACACCTGCTTTCACCTGGGATTCCAATCTTCTTCTGTGTACCTGGTAGGACAGAAAACCCGGCAGGATTCTGGGCTTTGTAGACCGGGTTGATGATCCCTGCTTTGGACCTTCACTGTGACATGGTAAGTGTTTCCTCCTTGTTTACATCACTCCGAATGAAGCGTTCAAACTGGGCGTGACACTGAGGCACCATTCGCTCATGCAGCACTTCCCAGCAAAGTCCCAGACTGGAGGTGGTCATGTGAACAGGAGGGTCAGAACCAATTATCTTTGAAATTTTCCACCTCGGGGTCTCGCAGCGTGACTGTTTGCTGGTGAGCTGTCCTGTAAAGTCTCACATGCCTTTAATTTGGTTTCCTCAAACTGATTTCCAGTTCAGTGGGGTCCGGTCTTCTACTGAAGAACATACAGTTCACGGCCTCACAGCGTTTATTGAAGCAGGTTACTGGTTCACGGGGAGGCTACAAGAATGAAGTTACAAACTGTATCAAAATACAGTAATTACTGTAATTTGTGGTCTTTTTATCAGTAAAATCCTGGTCTGACCCCAACAAATGAGCATCGTGGCGAGCACAATCATTAATCTAAAGACTGTCACAGATGTCAGGTGCTGGAAGGTGAAATCTGTCATTAGGGAGGAGGCCCTGTGTGAGCGCAGCCTGAGCCTTTGTTTAGGGCTATCAGTAAGACTTAGTCGGGACAATGTGATTACAGGAGCATCGCTGCTGTCGAAATGCCACTGACACGGGAGATTTCAAGATAACCTATCAGCCCCGATCTCATTATCAACTGTTAAACAGCACTAAACAGATGCTTAATGCACCCTAATTGCAGTTTAATGTATTTGTTAATGATGACAGGTTCCCAAATGAATATATCTGACCCACGTGTGACAGGGAAGACATTTTGTACCTACTCATGGTGCTTTTTGTAAAGTAAAAATGATTATTTGTTGTTGGTTTTTGCAGCAGGTGCACCTCTGAGCGCCACAGGATTTTAATGTATAGGGAAATTTAATTAACTTTTGGATAGCGAAAGCTTTTCACGCGGTCACCGTTTCCCGAATTTGCATCTCGCACTTTCACAAGCTGTAACTGCAGCCTTTATTTGCCTAATTTTAATGACTATAGATATTTATGGGAAAACAGACCCTCTAATTAGCCAAACCACAGTCTGGGCTGTCTGCCCAAGAGGGCCCTTTCAATTCATCGGCTCTGATAAAGAGAAACAAGCCAGGGCCTGTGTGGCTGCTTCACCTGGGGCAGTGGGCCATTTTGACATGGGTGGGATTGTGTTTCCATCAACAGGATTAAGCTAAAATGAGTCACTTCTTGAATTTAAGATTGGAATCTGTTTGGGCTGTTGCACAGTTGCTAACCCAACAGAATTCCACTAACTAACTGTGAAGCGTGTCGGCCCCAGCAATTAAGCATCAATTAAAGAGGGCCCAGCAAACACAGGCCCGTTTGAGCTGTTTGTGCAGGGCCTGGTTACCAGGCATCCCAGTTCAGAGGCATCCGCCTGTTCCACGGAGAGGAACGTTTTCATTCTGGAGAAGAAAGGCTGGAAAAATGGAAGACAAAGATGCCCATTTGGGATCTGGGGGACTGTTTACAGCTCCAGCTACTGACCCCCCAACCCTTACACAGAACTATTTTCATTCTTTCAATGTAGTTTCACTTCAATTGTACAAAATAGAACATTTTAAGAAAAAAAACAAGATTTTTAATAAAAATTACTCTAAGACATATATTTACCCAAGTTAAACCCCTTAACTGTGTTTTACTGTAAAGGATTCATGTTTAATTTGACCTCACCTGGTGTTGGCAGACATTGTAACAGATGTTAAAGCTGGTCTTTAAACATCTGGTTAATCAGAATGTTTTCATTTCCATGTAATCAGTGTGGACTGACAGGCCTGACCAGGAGTTAGTCTGGGCCGCCGGGGCTGCTGAAGGCGCCCGCAGGTGTTTTAAGAGGATGATCCGCCCGGACAATGGAGAGATGTGATCTGGTGAAATAACAAAGCATTATTGTTCTCACCCGGAGTGTCAGTGTCGTTGTTCGAGTCCTTCTGGGGGGGGGGAGGGCTGTCACTTAAAAATACGGTAGACTCCAGGAGGTAGACCTCACCTCCGAGCGGCTGTTGCCCCCACACGACCTGCTTAAATTAAAAATAAATAAATAAAACAAAAACAGAAAACAGGTGCTTTTTTTATTTCGTTATTAGGTGTCTAAATTTAACGCCTAGGACGGTTTTGCAACTAAAAATAAAACATATGCAAATGTCTTGGCGGCGTTACCGACAACAAGAGTCTTAACGGGGGCTCCTCTCCGCTGCAGTGCCCGCTTTGGGCCGCCAGGCGGCGCCCCGGGACCGCAGGATCCACCCTGGACCTGCGAGGTCGACCTTCAAGAGCCGCGACTAAAGTCTGTCACCGGGCAGCAAACTCACATTAACGTTTCATTCTGGACCCAACGGGGTCTTTATTTCTCTGAGGTGCAAAACCAAAAGAAGAGACAGTGATCATGTGCAAGTACAGTTGATTTCAAAAGCAAAAAAGCACATCCCTTGCTCATTTATATTCTGTATTCTGAAGAAAAATACACCGTTATTATGGGACCATTGCCTTCCCTTCTATTACTGACCACCCTGGCAGCATGCATGTTGTCATGGTGGTCTTCCTGACACATTGACTGGTTGGAAATCTGTCTTGATTTATTGCCGTCTGCATAAAAATCCTACGAGTGCACAAAGACTTTTTTTTAATGTTGTGCAAAGGCGTTTTAGCTTTTTCGACAAATTCCATATACGACCCCGCAGGGTTTACGCGCCCCCCCACCAACATGCATACAGCCGCATCATTACGCATTAGCTGGTGTCAAGGAATGTCCGACCTCCTGACACCGGCCTGAATCCTCCTTTCAGCCTGAGCCTTGGGGCAGTCTAAGCGCCCGCAAATAAAACAGTTTAGCCCATTTTCAACACTCGGGCCGAACAGCTGAAGCGATTGTAAGGCCGGCCGTGCGAGAGCTTCCCAACAACAGGCCGAACATTGCACATTAAGGCGGCCGACGCATGACATCAGCTATGCGCCCGAGGTGCGGGGCGACCCTGGCTGACTCTGAACATGCAGGGCCCCGCAGGCTTCGTCAGCTGGGTTAATTAATGAAGGACCGCCGTCGCTGTCGGCTTTGAGCAGCAGCTTTTGATGCTTCAGTGATCAGATGTGGGCATAGCTGCCGCACCGTTTCTGACATATGTTAGGCCTCATCAGTGACCTCGTGTTCTTCCCCCGACCTCACCAAACAGCTTTGCACATAATTTGTATCAGTATCTTGGGCTTGTTTCCATTTTTATATGACTTACTTCTCATGTATTTTTAATTTCAGCAGGCTCATGTTCACTTTTCTCATACTGCCCCCCCCCCTCCCTTCTGTTTACTCTGGGTTAACCATACCGCAGGACGTGTGAGAAATCATTCTTCTCTCCTCAGACTTGGTGGGTTAATAAGTTATCCGAGGACAAAGAGCTGACAAACCCAGCACCACTAACAGAGATGGCCTTCCTTCCTTGGGCCCAGGTCACCGGGGGTTATCAGTGACAGGGAAACAATAGGAAGTGGTAAGACCGATCGCATCTTAGCGCTGTCACTCACCTCTTGCGTGCCTGCAACTCAGTGGTGCAGCAGAGGGAAAGCGGGGCTGTCTCATTGCACGTTAGCTCCAGTTTCCTGTGCTGTCACTGCTTTTAGCGTGCGTGTGTTACAGCATGAAGAGTCCCGTTTTTTGTCACCGTCTTCAACGCCCATGGACAAAAAGAAAGTATAGATATTCCTCTTGTGTAAACATCAGATAACAGACACCAGTCTGCACACACATCAACACTTTGACAGCTGAAATTGAATCTCTGTGGTTTTGTCTCCCTCTAGTGGTCGACCTGGATAATGACGTGCAATAAATTGAATGGTTCTTGGTTTGTTGTGAATTTACATTGGCACCACTTATTACATATCTAATTGCACCGTATTTGGATTATAGTATCATCTATACTTTAGAAGGCTCGGAAAATCAAGTGGACATAAATGGCACAAAAACATATCTCTGGGCTGTAACATGATCATAATTCTAGCCTCATGCTGTCTCCTTGCCAGTAAGGAAAAGGTGCACCGTGCAGGCTGCAACCTTGTCAGAAACAGTCCATAAATCACAGCTGGGCTGCATAGCCCTGCATTGCATGCCCTCGACTTTGGGGTATGAGTCATATGCCTGTCTGCGCTGTGCTGTGCCCCGGTTGCCCTCTGGTTCTGAGTCAGCTGGCTGGTGAGAGTAGGCGTTTAAGCTCTGAGGGCATGGGCCGTCCCCCGCGTAACCTCAGCCTGAGCTTCCACGAGAGAGTGCGAGACAGGCCAGAAGATCTCTGCCGTCCGCAACCCAGTTTCAACAGTGACAACTTCTGTCCCTTCAGTCATCTTTTTTTTTTTTTTTGCTTCCTGTTGGATCACCCACAGTGTAAAATGAGCCTGTCAGCACACAAGGTAATCAATGGATGGCAACAACCCCAAAGACAGGGTAAACTAGAGAGGCTACCTCCCTGGTTTGTTTAACCACAGCTGGTTGTTTGTGGCTCGACATTTGTTAATGATGTGTTACTACAAGCGTGAAAGGCACATTCTTGTGCTTACACTTCACATTTTTAACTCCTTTGCAATAAAGATCCAGAAGACCGCAGACTGAAAGGCAGCTAAATTAACACAATCAGACCGTCAATGCCCGCCTTTGCCGCCTGAGAGCGTGGAAGAATTTGCATTGAGGCGGCACCATTCACATCACAATGCAACAGGTCTCTGATAAGTGCTCCAGTCCTCGTCTGAGTCTGGGGGGAGTGCAGCTCTCAAAGGAAAAAGACTCTTCACTTGTATGATGCCAGAGGCCAAATGGGGAGCTTAGGTAACAAGAGGCAGGTTGGAGCTTATTTGCTTCTGAGTCACCCTCACAGAAAGTGTAATAAATAGCATTAACGGATGTCTTCCTCCCTTGTCGGGCGACTAGGAGGAAGTGAGAGTTGCTGATGGCGTGCAAGCGTGTGCCGTTTTAACCTGGTAAAGACGTATCAGGAGATGGGAACACATCTGGTGGTTAGATGTATAGCACAGTTCAGTGTCACTTTATTCTGGGGAATCATCCACATCTCAACTGACAGACAAAAGTCTGACAAAAGTCAGAGGTGTTATCAGAGTGACAGATCTATACTTTCACTGTTGAAGTACTGAACGTGTACGATACGATATGAGTGGAACGCCACACTCCAGGGTCTGCTGATCGGTGTGTGACCCTGAACGTCTGCTCTCTCTCAGATATGCCGGGGAAGAACCTCTACCACCTTTAGGTTCTGCCAGTGATAATAAAGTCATCATGCGTTCATTTGACACTGGAGTTATGTCCGATAAGGGCACAAGGACGGTGAATAGGGGCGGTTTTGTGCTCTAATAGTTTCTGCTAAAAGCAGACAAAAGCAATCCATGCCGCCAAACCGTGGCTCTTGTCGGTCTGTGCTACTTCACCGTGGAGCCACTTACCGAGCGGCGCACCGGGCTTCGCCACAAATACGGCTTTGTTTGGAATGACGCCGCCCACGCTGGAGTTCTGAGAATGATTGAACTGGGAAAACCCACATCGGGTCTCCTGGGTTTTCTGCGGGTTTCCAATCTGGACTGAGGTGACGGGGAGCTGGGAGACGAGGGGCCGGCAGACCACGGGCTTGAGCAACTCGCGTTCCTCACAGTTTTTAATCAAAACACACCGGCATGCTGGGAGGAAGCATACCCCCATTGTATCCTGGGAAAATGCCAGCTTGTCTTGAGAACTTCCAAACAGCCACCGCTTCCCCTCCTTTCCACTTCCAGAGGCCCCCGCTGGGCCGTAATATAACCTGGGGGGGGCAGTGGGGCCGTGAGAGGTTAGCGCCGTCAGCGGGTACATTATGGTCGGAACTGCTGGACCGCCACACGATATTACTAAATAGTAGCTGCTGCTTTGACGTTGCTGAGGTGAACGGCTCGGTGGAGGCAGGTGGGGAGCCGGGTGGGCTTCAGGATTTCACAGTGGGTCCTGCTTGATTAAAAGTGTTTCAGCACAGCGGTGACCGGCGGTGCCCAGCCGCCTGCCCCGAGGAGACAAACACCATCGTATATTACGCCGATCAGCTGGGGCAGGCGAACGTTCCCACAGCAATCGGAACATGAAAAGCGGAGCATGTGGCGACGGAGATTTAAAGGGGTGAGGTCTTTTTAATATCGTCCCTCTGGAAGTCTGAGTCAGTCTACCAGTTTCTGCAAGCTTATTAACATTTGACAGGTTTTTTAAATACTTAATGTGATATTTTAATGTTTCATATAAATCTAATATATTTTATAACTGTTGTTTTTATGTGCAGCATACTGTCATATATGTAGAACATCTTTGAGAATGTTGCAATGAAATGACGTGCCAATGTAACGCTGGGTCTCAGTGGTAGATTTAAAACCCATTTGCCTCCCTACTTTGGCTCGTGGTGAACTATCTGTCCGATCTGAACTTTCTCCTCTTAATCCTGATGAATCCATTCGGCCCCAACCAACAGAAAGCAGGAGCCGATCTTTTGTGAAACTGGTTCCACTAGGAGATTATTTCCAGTTGCTCACCTGACAGATGCACACATGACTTGATTTTGCAGGTTGACTTAGCTGAGGATCGGCCAGGTCTTTTTTTTAAAAAAAGCCTTAACCTCCATTTGTTATTGGGAATACTTTGCATCATATAGGCGTGGTTGCAGTCATATACATTCCCTGAACATCGAGGAGCCCTTTGCTTTCACTCACAGTCATCAATCGGGCCCCTCCGGATTTCACCTCGGGCCACAGTGTTGCTTTTACTCCTGCTGTTTCACCTTCTCTTACGCAAGCGTGCCCAGTTCTCCTGCTGTGGGCCAACCTGGCCCGTAAAGAAAACCATCTCAGTGGGAAGGCGGCTCCACAGGTAAGCCTGGCCTGGGGACGAGGGGCCCTGCGGGGCAGCAACACATCCTTGGAGATGCTCTTTCTTCAGCATCTTCATTTACGTTACATTCATCATTCAACCCAGATATCACACACATTCCTGTGAGAAAAATATCTTATTCTTTCTATGGTAAATATGGAAGCACCAGAATATGCTTTTATTCAAGTTTCAAAGCATTAAAGGAATTATATGTAATGCATCTGCTCCCATAAGGTATAACATTTTGATCAAAAACGCACAAAAGTATTTCGCCTCGCATCTCGGTCAGCCCTAGCCCCCGCATGGTTCAGAGAAGTCGGGTAAAGCGAGGAGATGGACACGCACTCCGGCACTTCCTGCTGCTTCTTGCTTTCAGTCTGCAGCTATTTCAGAGGTTATTGATGTGTCCGCCGACTGGGAGGTTTTTTTACACAACTGCCCCACTGCAACAGGTTACAAGTCCAGCTCCATGCTCATTAGGGTCTAATTGATTGTAATCTGGCCTTTCAGAAATGCTGGCCCGCTATGGGGTTGTTCTGCACATGTGAGTGCCCCCACTGTCCCTTCTCCTTGTCCACCTCTCTCACCAGCAAGGTCTGGAGTACAGACACAATTGGCCCTCTCACATGGAATCATTAAATCGGGTGGGATAGCATGAGCTCTTTCATACGCTGGGCCTCTGTGGACCAGCTTGAGACCGGGGACAGTGGCCACTCTGCCTTCCCAGTGGGAGAGCCCCATCCTGGGCAGACTATTGTTGGCCTCACCCCTCGGCAGGCTGCCTGCGGTTCGGGCCGCATTGGCTTGATTTGTATGCCAAGATCCAGGACTAAAGGCAGCCATGCGGGGGAGCTCGGTCAATATTGGTTTTGAGAGCTGGAGGAAAAATGTCAAAATGTTAAATTCTATTGACTTCCCCCCACTGTTATTTGTTTCTGTGACCAAAGCCTAGTGGGCCATTAGTGTAAACAGGGGTTTGTCTTAGGGCTGAGCTTCCAGCAGGAGGCACGCAGGACAAAAACCAGCAGATAGAGATTTTAATCAGGCTGATCTGAGGGGCTGAGGAGCCGGACCTGAGAGCGCCAATGACAGAGGTACAGAAAACGGACAATTTTGAAGTTCAGCTGCCAAAAGATGCTGCTGGTTTCTGTTTCACGGCTGCTTCATCCGTGATGGCATGCGTGATTTGAAATGTAACAGCAGAATCTAAATGAAAGCCCCTCAGATCAGCCTGCATGGAGAAGTTGAAAGGTTACCACTGACCGTATTTTATTGCATCTGCGAGGTCATCCTCAGCATGTTGTCACGTTTCCATTGTGTTTTTGTCTCCCGGCTAAAAGTAAAAGGCAGCTGTTTTACAGTGGTACGTCCCTCTTCCTTTTTTGCCCTGGGCTCTCTCCTGTCTCTTTAGACCCTCGAAGAATCAGGGATTCTTTTTAAGATCACATCAATTAACACAATGTCATAAAACCGTTCCCCCTGAGTGCTTTCACACCCTTGTTCTCTTTGCTTTCCCCTCCACTTCTCCCCACTTTCTTTAACCTATTTACTCCTCACATTATAAGGTGGCTGGCCTTTGTGCTGCTGCAAAAACCACTTCCTTCGCGTGTTGACTAGACTACATGGAACCAGTTGGTTACCCACATGCAAAGTGTCTTCACCCACGTGAACCATGTGATGAGATTATATATATTGCTTCTAAGGGCTTTCGTTGCACCTCATAATGAAAACAATGCAGACATGTGAAACCACATATTGCTGTGACACAATACACTACCGGGAATCTAGATCAGAAAAACAACCGCCTGGGGTCAGTAGATGCAGTCACTGGAGACCTGGACAGCCAATACTGGACATGAGCAGACCTGCCACACACAATAGAACTGTCAGGGTATACTGTCCATGCTGCTGACAGCTGGCCTTGAATTCAGGTGTTGCTCCAGCAGGGTCAGGTAAGTGAGACCACTGACCCTATTGCCAAAAAGAAAAAGATGTCGCTAGTGGTTGAACGCCTATTTACAGCTGCAGCATGCAAATTTGCATCAACTGCGTTTCTATTGAGCGTTACACATCAGGTGCTAGGTTACAAAGTCAGCTGTCTGTTAGAAACATTAAGACAACCAACTTTTGGTGCAGTTCCACGGCACTGAAACACACAGAAGTGTGAGAAAGCAGCAGGCTTAACAGATCACTCATTTCATGCTGATCACAAAGTGTGTCATTGTTATTGTTCATATAGGGAATACAAGTTTGTGTAACTCTTAAGTCTCACTTGAGTTGAGTCTGTTCCTCATTTAGGCTCCCAGTGAGCTGCTATGATGAACATCTCACCCAGAAGATGCTGCTTTCACATGCAGCCCACATCCCAGGAGCTGCACGTGTGAATGCTCTTATGATTTTTGCATCTGCAAGCATGTGTGAACAATAACTGCTATTTTACTTTACAAATTTGTCTCTGTGACCCACAGGATTTCACACGCATGAAGGCAGAGCAGCACACGAGCACTTTCCATTCCTTCTTTGTTATACAAGAATATACAGTAACGAGCGCCACGAAAGCATCTGTCACCACTTTGAGCCTGCACAAGAAGTGTAACAGTTGTAAATGAGGCGCTCGTGTGGTCGCAGCACGCCCGGCCAAATCCCCATCTCAGCCCTGCATATGCCAACAAACAACCCATAGTTTCCTCCCGTATGGTTGACTCTGCAGGAACATATTTGCTCTCTGAGATGCCAGACCCTTCTGGTGAGAGAGTGAGCAAACATGCCCCTCTCCCCCGCGGGCCCGCAGTAAAGCAAAGGCTGAAAGCTGCATGACAAAAGGAGGGGAAACGAGCAAGTCAGAAAAGGTAAAGAAAAGGAGGGAGAAGTCTGAAAGAGCTGACATTAAAACAGTGAGAATACAGAGTGTGCTTGTCTCCAGCGCTCCAGATACCAGAGATACACCTGTTTACAGCCGCAGACATGGAGGAGACAGCAAAAGTGGAGTAAATATAAATGTTAATACAGCAAAATCTTCATGCAAAACCACAAACAGGTCACAGAATTGCGCAGCATTAATGGTCAGCAGAGACTTGGTGCTCCTCCCTTTGCACCATAGTCATTCAGAGCCAAGTAATCCAGGCAACATGTGGGATCAAGCCGTGGCCCGCTGTGAGCGTTGCCCCAAGGAATTGAGGAATAAAACGTGACACTAACACCTGACACCTCGCTGTGAATTATCCTATAAAGACTGTGCACCTTCCTCACCCGAAGCAAATGAACTCTTTTACTGACTCAGCTGTGAGGTGATTTAAGGGCTTTGTCTCACTTTGTCTCTTCTACGTTTAATAGGTACATACCAACAGTGGTGAGACGTCGAAACTTCTGTGGATTAACGTTCTATTATGAAGCCTCGGAATAATTTGAAATATGAGAGCTTCCTGACCGGCAGAATGGAAACACTTTTGAGTTCAAACACCAGGGGAGCGACACAAAAAGAGCCGGGATGAGTCACCTGGAAATTTGAGTTACTTTTGCCATCCCTGGATGACATCATGAGAAAACACCTGCTTTTAGGACACAAAACACATCTCATGCCAAGGAAACAGCTGCCCGTCCATTGTTGTCTGCGGTTTTGGTTTATGGACAATAAGACCCAGTCGACAAAGAAAACAGCTTCTGTGGATAACAATAGTCTAAGTAAGAGACAGCGTGAAGGGCATCCAGAGTTAAATGAAGTGCAATGTCAGCCTTTTTTTTACTCGTTTTTATTGGGCAGTCGAGTGGCTGGCCCGCCTCTGTCGGGGGGCTGCGGTAAAAGAGGCGGGAAGATTCTTTCACACCAAGGTGTCTATCCTGTTAACTGGCCCAATGTTGGTGGTGGGAGCATCAAGCCAGGGTTTGTTTAAACCTCTGACATCGCCCTGTGTAAATATTATTCATTGCGATCCTTCACTGAGGTCTGTCTGTGATGCAAAAAGGTAAAAATCGATGGCAGCACGGCAGGCTGCAGGCTAACTTTGGATTGTACTAAATGGAATTCCTCCGGAAGGAATTCCTGTGAGGAGCCATATTGCCAAATTTTGTCTAAAATTGGAAGTGACTTCATTGTTACCTTCAGTATGAACTTGCACAGTAAATAGTAAACAACAGAATTCATTATTGTTTCAGTCATTAAGGGATGAATCACAAATGTATTTTCTTAGCCTGTACACTCTGAGCACGCAAAACACAGTTAACACAGTTCAGCCATTAAAAGATCGACTCGATCGATCTAAGGGGGTGTAGCCTCCCCCAGGCTGGAGCTGAGTCAGACATCACTTCAGTCAGTAAGACAATCCTACTTCTGTAATTTTGCACTGGCACAAGGTCAGCAGTCACATTAGACAGTCAGGCCTAGTCAAGCTTTAACTGCTGCTCGTCTTAACAGTGCGTGTAATTAATCATCAGCCCGACGCCCATTTTGTCTCCGAAGAGCAGTCTGAGTGTCAGAGGTTGGGTTTGGGTCCAGTGGCCCTGTGCCTCCCAGGCCACCACAACATGTGCTTTTTAATTAAAACACACAGTTTGTCTTTTTGAGCTGAAAGATGTGGAATTCACCTATGTGATGCAACAACATCTTCACCGTTTCCATTTAAATTCAATCTGTAGCACACTCTGAGTCTATTAATGTCTGCATCCTGGAATTAAGGTCTTCTGGTGAATAATTAAAGTCATTAATTAAGTTAGATTTTGACAACCGAATGAGAACAAATGTTGTTTATCAGGGTCGTTCTTCATGTCCTTACAGTATTCCTGACTCCACTGACGGAGGCACTGTTGGATTCTTTTGGTTCCTTTTTCTTTAAAAGGGATTATCTTCAGCCTTTGAATCAGCTGCCAGGAGAAACCGACAGAGACATGTCATAAAATTAAATATCCTCAAAACACCACGCACAAGACCAGTATCAGCAGGTTTCCATGCAATTAATATAATTGATGCCAGAATACAGTTGTTTTTTTTTTTAAAAAATATATATAAATCTTTTCAACTATTCAGTTTAGGATTAAATGTGTTTTCAGTCAGAGAGCTAGACTTAAATATAATTCGCAGTGCTTATTTTTACACACAATGAAGAAGCTGATCCACTGATCCGGTGCCACAGGTGCACAAATACCTGTGTAAGCAGAGTTAATACTGATAAAAGCTCCTGGAAGAAGAAAAAAGAAAGAAGGAACAGTTCCCACACTTGGCTGTTTGTTTTTTTCTGTGTCTTTATCCCTCCTTTTTTTTCCAGCCCTGCCTCAATGTAAAGCGGCGTGCCGGCCATTAATAACAAAAAAAAAAAAAAAAAAAAAAAGAAAAAAAGAGGGGAGGGGGGATTGATGACAGAAAAAACAACATTGACTCGTGTAACTCACCTGGTGGCAGGAGTTTTTGTTTGGCCTTCATTCAGGCAGCAGGCTGCTGGGGGCCCCTCCCTGAGGCGGCACCGGTTCCCAGGTAGAGAGAGGAAAGGTGGGAGGAGAGTTCCCACCACGCTCCCTAACCGTTCTCACCGCAGCCTATTGGTCGGCCGTTGCATCACTGCTGAAACGCGACACCAGCGCCGCCGCCACCCCGACGGCGCGGGCAGGCTCCGGGGCAGAGGAAGCAACCGGCCCAAGCATGCGTGCCAGACACGAGCACAAAGAGGTGTGTGAGGAGGAGGAGGAGGGCGATGAGTGAGTTTCACTCAGCTTTTTCATACCTTGACAGGCAGAGTGTCGTGTGTGCGCGTGTGAGCGCTGAGCACGCTGTTTGTATGTGTTTGGGAGTATTCGCCTCACCCTTCGCCTTTGTGTTCAGCAGCTGCCGCGCTGAGACAGGTGTACACAAACACTGGATATTTTCTCCAACACATAGGCAAATGAGGCTCTGGAAATGATGTTCCCACGCATCACAGGGAGCCGGGGTTCCACTGGCTTATTTTTCCCATCACTACACTATTATTGTGACCTGAAACACAGGAAGTCGGGCACGGTCCCAGCGTAGCTGACACCTGTACCCCAAAATAACGTTGGTTCGGCATCAGTGTCTCAACCGCATGCTACATCTGTCCAGCTCCTGTGAGCTGCTAGGTGCTGGGGTCTGTTAGGGCCAGGAGAGGGATACAGTCGGGACAGGTCAGCAGTCCAGTACAAGTTACACACTCACGCCTGAAGGTTCGAGGCCTCTAATCAGTCTAATCAGCATGTTTGTGGACCGTGGGAGCTGAAATGACATAGACATTTGGGGAGGATGTCAGCTTTAAAGAGAAGCAGGAGAATAAATACTAACTAACACTTGTGTCAGGAGATGTAGACACCCTAACCCCCTGCTGTTAAAGGTGCCCAACCAGTTGTAGATACAGTAGCACAGAAGCCCAGGGTCTTTATTTCTCAACCAGATTCCTTTGAGACCATTCTCTCTATTTAAATCAATATAGTTTTCCTCAGTAAGCAATTCTTTTAGAAACTGTTCACATGCATACCTTAAGAGAATCACACCTGCTTCAAAAGAACATGTGGAACTGCCGAAAGCTGAAAACCTTTTTTCCTCCCCGTGAGTTCAAGGCAAGGTGTGAAGTTCAATAAGTCAGGCATGCATTATCTGCTTTGAGACCCGTGTTTTTCTTTCTGAAGAACAGGTATACCGAGATATGAACTCAACCTCCACCTGAGAACATACTGAACCCCCCTCCCCCCCAGTAACTTCCTGAAGTCAACCCTTATCGCAGGGTATCACTTCAGTGCAGTGACAGGCAGCTTCCTGGTGTGGGTTTCCACGGGGCACGGTTCTCATGCCTGGCATCAGCGCCTCTCTGCCTGGAGACGTTTACTGTCACCTGACTGAGCGGCAGAAATAACGGGTAAATGTTTCACCACCGGCCGCTCTCATTCTTTCATTAATAAAAGGACGCGTTAGATAAAAGCTTTTGAAACCCCTGGAATCCACCTGGAACACGTCTACTTCACGGTACTGCCCAGGCTGACAGAGAGCCTTATCCAGCGGTCCTGATATGGCTGTTTAGGTGTTGAAAACATGTTTCTGCAAAAGAGATTAGGCATCAAAATATTTCATAAACCAGCAGCGCGATGTCCAAAGTCAGAAACCAGCTCAGAGTTTCTACCCCAGGAAGCTCTTTTCTCCCCTTTTTATCGGCCCTGCGAGGGAAATTTTGGCTCATCTTTCTCCGTTTTATGACAGCAAACACACGTCTTCCAACTGATCCTTTATTTATACACGTGCTCATATGTGTTTGTATGGTGGGATAGAGCATGAAGCAACATCTACAAACAATGAATCATGAATGCGCATGCATGTGTGTGTGTGTGTGTGTGTGTGTGCGCGCGTGTGTGTGTGAGGGCTGGTGCCGTGGCTCCTGCCTCTGTGTTAATGTGCGTGAGTCTGCAAGCGAGGCGGCGGGCCAGGCCGTGTGCCTGTGTGTGTGCGGGTGTGTGTGTGTGTGTGCAGGCGCGCGTGTGTGCGTGTGTGCGTCAGTGTGCTGCCGCCGCCGCTGCTGCTGCTGCTGCTGCTGCTGCTGACGGGACCTGTCACTATCAGGCCCGCATATCTCTGGCACTGTCTGTGTTGACACTCTGCCCGAGGGGGAACGAGTCTGCAGAGGTTGAGGAGAGCAGCGGTTTCCCACGGCTGCTGCTCTCAGCCTCAGCCCTGCCTTTGCATTCCAGGGCTGCCAGCGCTCTGTAAATGTTTGGACAGCCTTAAACAAATAACACACCTTGAAAGGCACAAGCACAGGCCCTCTCTCCCTCTCTGCACACCCTTTCTCTTCATCCGCCTCCTTAAGCTCGTATCGCTAACACCCCCAACCCTCTCAAACCACAAATCCTCCGCCCTCACAGTCACCCGTCTGGCTACTGCTCCACTCGAACTTTCCCAGCTTCATTCTCGTGCACAAATAAACACCAGTCGGTACCGTGTTACGGTTGCACACCTACACATATAAACCTGCAGACACTTACCTGCATGTATACATAAACATCCATCCCTGCTCCGAGGGCAGGGCCAGAGGAGCTTTACCTTCTCAGGATTACCATCAGATACAAACACCAACACTCATGTTGATTAAAAAAGCACTTTACTTTCTGCAGATGCTATACATATATGCATATAATAGGCCCCAGATGTGTTCATGAATTCATAAAATCAGCATTACCTTGTTGGATTTTGACAGTTTAGGTGAAGTACTTTAAGGGATTTTACCACAAGGGTGTTTTTTATGTGTGACAGAATGAGGTTTTTAGGGTATTTGAAACCTGGTTTGTTGAAACCGGGTTGCAGCAGCATGCAGTACTCTGTCAGCTGCATAGATGCTAATGGAGAATGCATGTGAAGGGTCGAAAAAGCGAAATAGATTTGGTTTATTCTTGCAGTGTGTGCTCATCTCACCACTTATCCACTCTTTTCTAAAATATTGGCATATATGATGTGTGTGAGTTGCTCTCTTCTGTCTGTGCTTCTCCTCCTCCTCCTCCTCCTCCTCCTCCTCCTCCTCCTCCTCCTCCTCTACCTGGCCAGATATCAGCAGGAGGGTACCCCAGCAAGAGCCTGGTCCTACCCAAGGTTTCTTCTTGTTAGATTTAACCTGCCTGTCCAGGGGTCAATCTTAATCATAACAGATGCTATATATATAAAGTTGAATTTATGTCAATGGAACAGGTGGGGAGGCCCACTGTACACACACATCAAACTACACCACACATCAGTGGCCTAAACGCTGTCATCACTACTCCCCTGGTGAGCCTTCTCCATGGTTGAATCAAAGATTTTTTCGGCTGGGGCCACACGTCCATGTCCAGAAGTCACCACAGTGGGTGCTTTCGGCGTTGTTTGGACATCCAAGATTGTTAGTCCAAAATGTTATACTTATGCAATATTACGGCTCACTGAGAGGGAAAAGGAGTTTATTTTTGATGGATTTATAACCACAGGTTGATCTCTGATCTAATCTGATAAGGGAAAAAAGTTTCCATTACACATACGCACGCACCTCTCTCTCTCTCACACACACACACACACACACACACACACTCAGACGTCCTCTGAGATGTAAGATAATGATACTACTGTAGGTCTTAAGCAAGTAAACAGCTTCTAATAACCAAATTTAAAAAAACATCACTTAATAATGCATCCAGATGATAGCGACACTGACCGGCATCGGATTTCTATCTGGTGGGGAAAAATATGCAGGAGTATTAATGAAAACTTCCCTGCCAGTAGGTGGCACTTGCACATCTATGTCGGATGGAAAGGAAGCCAAAACACACATTGTAATCCAAATTACCATATGTTAAAAAAAACCAGGACAGGATATGGTCATGTAAGTGCAATTGTGTATGGTGATGGTGGTTATCGGGCTATCTAAGGGATTAACGGGTTCTGGTCTGACCTGAGTGACTCCCAGTCAGGTCATTCAGCATTATCATAGTTCTGGGGACTAACCTGTATTTCCACATGCTTCCAGGTGTCTCACTGCAGCTCTTAAATCTGACCTTTCTTGCTCAAATAGTAGTTGACATAACATAAAGCAGGAGTACTTCCACAGCACCGCTGGGCAGCAGCCCCTCAGCCTGGCTCTGTTTTCAGGAGCAGGAGGCCTCGTGGTACATATTTCTGTAATTTGGCTTTTATGCTCAGCAGTTCTGCAGCTGTGATGACATTTGGGTGTCGCCCCCCTGTTTCTCACGGTCTTGCTGCCAACGCCGCTCAGGCTGCTGGTCGCCAGCCAAAGCTGAGGTCTGAGTGTCGGCCCCCACTTCTTGTGCTCGCAGAGAAGGTGATTTACAAAATCTTCCTGCCAGTTGAGTTAAATTGCAGTGTCCCTTTTCTCTCAGGGTCACATTTCCAAAGTCTCAGCAGACTGGTGCTGATTCACACATGGAGTGAGAAAACATACAAAACCTACTAAAGTAAAGCTAACTGACAAACGGGGGCATAACATTATCATCATTTATAGTCCTTTCATGATGGTAAGTCAAATGCCTAGTGCAATGCTCTGATTGGTCGCTGTCATGATAAATAAAACAGAAGTCACATCTTTTCCTGCTCTTGCAAGTTCACCCTGACTCATCCTGATGTGTCTGAGAGTTTCATCAATATCAAGTGTCAAATATTGAGCCACTCGTATACTTGGATACAAATATAAAATCAAATTATTGAAGAATCTGTTTAAATTAAACTGAATTCTTGAACAAATTAAGGACCCAAAATCAGGCTGGCAGTTTGTCATTCAGGAGACTAAAACTTGCGATTCAAGCTCCTTTACTTAAAATAATCATGTTCCGGTCTTGTCTTGCTCTATAAATACACAAGCTGAAGTCAGTTCCTGGCTGGGAGGCAGCAGCTTTGGGTCTCGGGGGGCGGGGGTGTTCCCCACAGTCACCTCCGCTTTCTCAGCTGTCCTTCCGGAAACCTCAGTCCAGCTGCTGCCCCCTTACACCAGGATTTCTTGGCTCAGAAGGTCGGCAATGCGATGCCACATTAATGACACCGGACCAGCCCACTTGTGAGTTATTAATGTGGCACGCTCAAAGCCTTCCCGCGCCCCTCGGACCCCCGTCCCCTCCCAGTAAACTGCAAAACTCCGACAGCAGCTGTCTCCTTTTCCCAGCGTCAGGGAGTGTGTCAGCATGTGTGTGTGGGCGTGAATGTCATAGGGTGCGGGGAGCTTATGGGGTCGTGGTGTCTGATTAATCAGCCAGATATGCATACCTAAGGTTCCTGTTGTGTCTGTTGTGGCTGATTCGTATAATCGCTCAACACAGCTGGGAATTCAGGTCTAAGAGAAACTCCAGAAAACTTATTAGAAGTCTGAAAAGTCTGTCTGCACGACATCACATAATCAGTCCAAAGCCAGTGAGCTATGCAAGACATGCAAACTTTTTACTGTAAAATGAAATAAGTCGTTTAACTTCACCAATCTAGACTTCCAGTCTATAAAAAACCCTAGAGTGGATGCGCTTGTGCCCCTGCCCTACTTCCTGGTCACTCCAAGGTACCAAAATAACCGTCTTTTGGGCCTTAATTTGGTAAACACTCTGCTTGAATGTCGCATATGTTGGAAGGCCTACTACTTCTCTGATCATCTGGATGTGAAGCATTCGTCATTGTATGAACCAGCTTGATTGACAGGATTTAAGGGCCCCACTTACGCTGCTATGTAAGAGGATGTTCTACAAGTCCGATAGGATTGGAGGCAGTTTTTTTTTTTCTTTACATAATCTTTCAACATATTCAAGCAGTGAGCGCCTGGGAGGATCATTTTGGCCCTAATGATATGGCCTGACAACAAAACAACCCAAAAGGTACTTGAGGAAGTTTTTTGGGGCCTGGGCCTAATTACAACATGGGACAAAAAATGGAACTGCCCTGCACTTAATTGGCTTCTTTTCTTTTGTGGACCTATACATGGCTGTTCAATAGTGAGATGGTAACAAACAAAACCCTTGCTCTCTCCTTGACCCAAAACACTCCCTAATTGCTGCACGGTCAGCTCCGACTGTAAGAGGGCTATCCTATAGTTGACCACCTGGAAACTGCACAAATAAACATACATTGTGATTGGAAAAAGTCCCACTATTGCTTTTATCTTGATTCATTTTTGGAAACTGAAGGTTACATTATTCACCATGTTGGTGGTGATAGTTGCAGAATGAGTGAGACAACAGAAAAGATGACGTAGAGCCCTGCTGTGACTCACGCCACTTCCCCGATAGAAGTATATTTTCCTTTTTTTTTTTTTTTTTTGCATTTCTCGTAAGAATATTGAATGTGTCCAGCCCACATATGCAGCGGTCCATTAAAGTGTGTCACTGCCTCAGTCTTTCTGTCTTTTTAGCTGCACTCTGTGGCTTCATGCTTCTGCTGTCAGGGTCACGACCCCAGCACATTCACACATGTGGAATCTGTATAGACACGCGCAGATGTTCTGAAGGGCTCTGATGTAAACGCCCTGACGTAAAATACTGCTGTCAAACACAAATCACTTGAAAAGATCATATTTTTTTTTAATTTATGTCTCTGACGTAGGTCACTCCCATCTCCAACAGGCACGTCAGCAAAATTCTGATCTTTGCACTGTGTCAATTTAATCAAAAGGTTGTGGATATTTACATAGGAGGAGATGTTCAGCCAGAAAAATAAATACTGTCCCACCAATGAGAAGTGTTGTAAACTCCACACAGCTCCATTTTTTTCAAGAATTTCCACGATAAACAACCTTTAATATTTAATGTCCAACCCATTAATTAACATCTTACAATGTCATATATGAGGCTGACACAGTTTTGACTCACCCATAATAGGTGTCAGCCCTGTCCTGTCTATGTTTATTACTCTGCCCATCACCCACAACTGAATCTTTACCTCCTATATCAGAGCCTAACTTTAGCTGTAAAGAGGCAAAAACTGTCAATACCACACTGTGTTTTGGAGCAATTCAGTTACAATCATCAGGAAGGTCTCATTTTAGGTACAGACATACATGCCCAGTTAATTAATGAGGAAGATATCTGATCCATCAGGGGGTAGGAACTCTAGGCAGTCACTAGTTCAGTAAAGATGAAGGCCATTCCCAGGCAGACAAGTGGAAGAGCTGTGAGGTGTTGCGGTGTGGCCACCATGTGAGACCCTTTTCCGCCCTTCCGCTTCTCCCCACACGGCTGCTTCTAATCTATGACCCCCATCAACAAGATGCATTCAGAGTCCATCACACAGAAGAGCTGCTGCACAGACAGTCGCACACCGCTGGGGGAAGAACCATGGGAAATGCTCTTAATTGTCCCCCGAACCTTTTTTAAAGATTATTAAGCAGCATTAGCCGACCATGAGCCTTTCTTCGCGGGGTCTTTCTTCTAGAGAGTGCTACAGCCGACCACTCAGCCAATGGGCCATTAAACGTGACAGGTCTTTGTGAAGAGCTGAGAGACAAGCTCCCAGTAAAGTGCTACGAGGAAACCCCCGCTTAAATAAAGGGGAGGCTAACAGGTTAGCAGGACTTGTGTCTGGTTTGTATCAAGCGCTGATGGACTTGGTCCAACAGCCTCAGATCGAGAGCCTGTTTCCAGTGGAATGAGTCAGTACCATTAGCCATACGTGTCTGCTGGGGCAGATTCAAATAAACACGTTGTCGGAGGCTTGTTAGGGGCTTTTCCAGCTTTAATGATGTCATCGTATGCACCATCCTGTCCACATGTCATTGGAAGTACCAGATTTAAAGGTACACAAACAGAATTTAAAACCTCCATTGCTTGATCAATAAACCACTACACCTTTTTGAAATCTGGTAACATTAGGAAGGAATAACAGAGTAATGTGGGTGTGACTGGACAGGAAAGACTTGCCCACATCAAGCAAAAAAGCATGTACTGACTAAACAAGATGAAACTTTAATGACCTGAAGATTGACCTGAGGCCATTGAGCACTGACCACACTGATGAACAAAGAAGGTGCCTGATGGGACGGCTGCAGCAGTGCTTTCTGTACAACAGCAAACTGCAGTGTGTTAAAAACAACACACACTTCAATTTATTCAAAAATGTCTTCTTCCCACTTGTGCATGTCATCAAAGACATTCCTACAGAAGTGTTCTCTACTTAGAGCCAATACATTTTTTAACATTTAATTTCACCTTTATCATCATAAAATTGTTATTAAATGTCTCTGTTGGCACTAAAGATATTTTGTTATATGTTCAACGTTGCATTATTCCAGGTCTGTGACCCAGTCCCTCATTGGGGGCATGGCTTTGTTGTCCATCACATTAGCCACATTAAGAGGAGTTTATGAGCTTGGATGGAAGGAGTCATGTGTAAAGGTTGGTGTTAAGCCGCTGTGCTCTTGTTCCGCTCAGGCCCAAACTTGCCTCGTGGCTCTGAGTGACATGAGGGGATTTAGAGGGAATGGCCGAGCATTCAGAAGGGTTTCGCTCTGATTTGAGGGGTCAAGTCTTCTCTGAGGCGGCACAGTTTCATTCGGCAGAAGAGCACAATAAAGGACCAAAGGCCAGATGTATAAAGCAAAAACCCACTCAAATATTTAACACAATAACTTTTATGACAGTAAGGTTTGACATGTTAAATCCCTGCTCAGTAATATATTAAAACTGAACAAATCTGTTGATGTAAATATCAATGCCTGAAGATATAAAATCTTCTTTTCTACACATATATATTTTTTAAAGTTGTTTAACATGCTCTCCTTGCAGTGACCTTGTGACATCATTACTCAAAAACACCCACCCATACAGCCCCCTCTTGGCTCCCAAAAATGGCATATGTTACATAGAAAGGGCCTTCCATTAATCAAAAGCAGTTAGGTGCTAAATGGACAGATCTCCCCCTCGCGCTCTGAGCAACCAATACGAGGTTGATTTGCCTTAAGAAAACAGCTTCTGTGTGGGCTTCTGGGCTTTGGACGAGTCTGCGTGCTTCCTCGTATCTGTGATGCCAAGTCAGCGAGCGGCGATGGTCAGGAATTGGGCGGCGCTTTCTTGTTTCGGACACAAAGCCGTTGCTGTGCAATCAACTCAGTGTAAAATCGAAACTCCGCAGCCCTCTGAAAGGCTCACAAAGGCAGGGGGCTGGTGGCTGGGGCGGGAGCGCGGCGACACAGCTGTGAGCAGGGCCTACACATCCTTGCTCAATATGGGCCCTCCTTATATCTGTTGCAACTTGGCCCCTGTTTCCGCCAGGTCCGAGGACAAAGGAGGCCCTCGGCGCCCCCCTCCTATTGTAGTAAACTTTTTTAGTGGTCCCTTTTTAGCTTAAATCTTAAATATTTCATTAGGCCACCTTCGGTCTGCTCCCATTCTTGCGACTATTTTATAGAGCATTGCTGGGACCTTCGCTCTTAACCTCCTTCAATTCAGGCGCACTCTGAGGACAACAAAGGGCAAAAAGGGACAACAAAACCAGTTTGGGCCTTCTCTTAAAAGTTACGGACAACAAAAACTGCATCGGAAAAAGATATTTATCAAAAATCCACTGACATGTGAGCGCAGGAGGAAGGCCTTGACGTAAATTTCATGGAGTATTGGAGCATTTTACCCTGATGATAAAAGCCAATCAATAAACATTGCAGAGAATCAAACGTGCTCACGCGTGTCAGTTAAAGCCCTCGGTCACATGACACTTCGTGTGTGGAAGGCCCACTCGAGGATGCTAAGAGGTGACCAAACACTCCCATCCAAATATTAAACACTTGTTAATAACTTTTCCGGCCCTGCAGCAGCATCTGTCAGGATGGATAAATAGGGCTGAAAAGGACTCGTCTTTATGCTAAGCCTTAAACTGGGGTGATTGGACTGAGCGACAAAGAGAGGCTTTTGTTGAATGAGAAGAAGAAGAAGAAGAAGAAGAAGGGGGGGTTGATTTATCCAGCACTTTAAGGGACCCTAATGAATAATTCAGTGTTATCATTCAAAGTAATGCTCGATTATTATGTTTTTCTTCTTTCTTCACACGTGAGGGACCCCAGCGGATAGGGGGTATCATGCAGGGGCACATAGGGGGAAGTAATGCGTGCACAAGGACAAAACAAGAAGGCTGCAGTGCAGTCACTCCGCTGTCAGCTTGATAAATATAATGTGTCACCAATTAAAAACTCATTCCCATTCTTTAATTCAGCCGAGGCCTTGTTAACCGCTGCCTGGCAGGGAGGCTGCCAGAGCGTCCACGGCCTCTACGACCAGCACCGGAATAATAGAGGCCCCTGTTTTTTTCCCATCCTTTTAAAACCTTTTGGCATGTAAATAAGACATTCTTTGGGCAACACTTTTCCAATGGAAAAAATGACCATCTATGTCTTTGATTTTCATCTTTTTTTTCTCTCTTTCTCTCTCTTCCCGGGAAAACAAAGAATTCTATAGTTTCTGAATTTTATTCAAAAAAACCCTTTTTGGGTCTTTCTTCGGAAGCATTCTCATGGTAATCGTGTTGACTCAACTTTGTGCAACGTGGCTTTACAACACATATGAACCCTAGCAGGAGTCCATTACAGAAATACCATTTAGCAAGCTGTTTCTGTGAGAAAGTCAAATGTTTAGAGGGCTGTTTTGTGCCTTTTTTTGTGCTGGACGGTTACAAGGGTCTCCGAGGAGCAGCAGGAGTCCTTTGGAAAGTTTGGGTGAAACTAAAGGCCTCTCAGGTCTGAGATAGTTCCCAGCTGAAGTCAAAAGTCCAGAAAATGCCGAAAGGCAGGTTTTTTCTTAAACGGCGTCTAACTGGCTGTCATCTCTGACGGCTGTGGTCTTTAGCGCGACATCGGTGAGTGGTCGTCCCTAGCCCTCACAAACAAGCACAAAGACAAACAACACACACGTCGAACCCTCGAATAGAAGACAAAATGCGCTGTCTGTCATTGTGTTGTGGATACTTGCCCCCGATCTGTGGAAGCTAACGAAAACAGACATTTGTCTACATCTTCCCAAACACTCTGCTAGCTCTGAACCACCGCTGTCACGGCATTCAAAGCTCACATAACACCGCTAAAGATCTGTTGCCTTCTTGTTTTCTCCTGTGACGACAGTCCTGTCGAAAGAGAGAAGCGGCTGCAATTATGTGGTTAATCCGAGTTACAATGACATTAACATCAACAAGAGTTTGGAAAAGGCTGATGATGTGTCCCAGGGCGAATTAAGGTCGAGTTGGATAAAAGCTTTGGAGATCAAAAAGAGATGGTTCTTTCAGTGTTCTGCACTGTATGACACACTCTCCACTGCAGTGGGAAGGAAGCCAGGTTTGGAAATATTCCTAAATGCCGAATTCATTGACCGTCCTCTTTATATTTCACCCTCTCCACATCCCTCGTGGGGCTCATTTGAACAGTGACGGTGGACTGAAAAATATGCCATTCAAGGCTAAACGAGCCAAGTCATCACAGACACATTAAAGTCCAGAGTAGCATGTAGGGAAAAGAAAAGTATGACTGTCTGAATGAGCTCAAGTCTCCCTCTTCACCCCCAAAACAGCCCACCAATGACCGTCCTCCTCCCCCTCCTCTCTGCCCGCTCATTATCCCTGTCAAACAGGACCGGACCCACTTGGCACAGCCTTGTGGACTTAATTGAATTAGATATACCCGCTTGTTTAGGCATTGTGCGGTGGCATGAGAATCTCCCAGCCGTCCCAATGAAAACAGTAGACAAGAGGGGCATCTGCAACACTTGTCGGTAGATCTGAGGGCTGGAGTTTCTCAGGGACGGAGGGGGTCGCTGGCAAAGGAAGGATCACCAGTCTCTCATTGTGCCCCAGCCTGGTGCCAAGTGCAGAGTGGGACTTGTCCCGGCTTGTTGCTTCATTTAACCCTGTGATGTGGCAAATCTTTGCATTTACAAACTCTGAATGCCTGCTGGGAAATTTTCTGCATTTCCATTCATTGGCTGGAAAATGCATTTGGCATCAACTAGTGAATGTTGATGAAGTATTAAGCCTGAAATGATGCACATGAAAGTGTCTCCGGGCAGCTCGGGGTCCAAACGGCCGCTCTGTTGCAATAAGAAATACTTCATATAAAGGATTTATATGAGCATTTACTGGTGCCAGCTTAACCCTCTGACTATCATTTCCTAGGCCACAGATTTGGAACTGACTTTAAAGTCGACAGTCAGCCACTTTGTTATTAGATTTATTTTCTGTCTTCCGTTTAAGGCATTGAAACAGAAAACAAAAAAATCCCCTCTCATGTGATTGCCTTTCTCACTTTATCCACACAGAATCTAAAGAGAGGCGATGCAAGGGGACGCCTAGGTGCTGTCTCTACATAAAATCACCTCCCTAACCCCAGGGGTCAGGGCCAGATTGACACCGTAACCCACGGCCCTGATCCTCCTTCTGCCTCTTTAGAGGTGCATCGGGCCGGCAGTAATACGGCCCGCACTTTATTCATTTGGAGATCAGCCAAGCTGAAAAGATAAGCTTTGAATAATTGGAGCCTACAGACCACGGAGAATCTGATGGGATCTCCAAGTCTTTAACTTTTCCTCCTTTTCTCTACGCCCTCTTATAACTGGAGGACACCCCTTGTTATTAGTTCCAGGCATCCAGATGGTTGGGTGAGGAGTCAGAGGGTCTTTAGACAGAGGGACGAGTCAGGGTGTAGGGACCCATCACTCACGTGCTCGTGGGGGGGGGGGTTTGGAGTTTAATGAATCATCCACAGCCACCAGTGGACAAGACAGAGCACTGTGTGGACACCAGACAGCCAGACAGTACACCATCCTGCCTCCTTTTCACTCTTTCTCTTCGTCCCTCTTATTACCTCGTGACGGCCTCCATTCAATTTTATGTGGCTCCTCTGTAGTTCATCTGATTATCATGTGCTTTAAAGCTTGGAGGTCTCGGGAGGTTTGGAGCCTCCAGGATTCAAGTGAAATTTCCCTAACATCAGCAGAGCAGCCTACGTGCAATCTGAACACTATTTTTTTAGGACAAAGTTTGAATGCACTGATGTTGCTGGGAAGCAGAAATGCTGACTGAAACATGTATAAACACAACAAATCACAACACAAAAAATTGCTTTATTAAAATAATACACTTTTGTAATGAGGGGCTTTCTTCTTAAGCTGTTTATCAGAGTCATAGGGAAATAGAGAATTTTGTAAATAGTTCCTTGTTTTTATAATATTGCCTGAAGTGTGCTAATGAAGGTTATTGTTTTGTCTTTCTCTGATGGAATGCTGCCTCTGAATTATCTGTGAGAAATGACTTTTCCACTGCCAACCGAGATTCTGTGAACAACCAACTCAAAAACATCTTTGAAGGATTGCTGTCTATTGCTGTCTAGACTGGAAAAGTTGTGCAAGGATGGATGAAATGGGCATCTCAAGGGTGATAGCATTGAGACATTTAAACAAATCCATGTTACTCAAATACATCTTTTAAAAATGCATTTTTGTCAGGAATTTTGTGTTTAGATAACAGATTTGGGTTTGGTTCAGGTGGTTCTTCCTAAAAAAAATTGTGATGCACATTTTTGGTAAACAAGTGTACCATAAATAACCCCTCTCAAACCTGTTAATAAAGCAGTCACAACTCTACGGGAGGTGGGACAGTGGAAACAATAAAACATGAAAATGAGGTGGTATACCACTGCGGCCACTGTAGTTAATCACGCCTCTGTCAAATTAGCATCCCCCCCGCCCGCCACGGAGGACCACGCGGCAAATAGGCGGTCCATCGTTAGAGGTACCGAGCAACAAAGGGCCAGCAATGGGGAGGCTGCAGCTATACTGGTAGTGTCAGGTCCCAGGTCAGCTTGGTCCAGAGCCAGGGGAAGACCATGCTGCGCTCTGTCCGTTCCATGTTGTCATAACAGAGCAGCTTTACTGTAAGAGGCCAAAGGGAAGACGAGGCCAGCTGCAGCCTCCTGAATACAGACCGAACCGCAGGACCACACACTCATTTCTCATTAACGTCAGTGGCAGTTTGTTCTTTGTCTGTCTTTCACGTGCTTTGATATGGAACTACTGTAAGATACATAAAAGGTTTCTGGGTTTTATTCCATCATGTCATTGGCTGAACACGACTCAGGTTTCCCAGAATTGTTAACGGTAGAAACGGTGGCTGCGAGCAGCGCTCATTCTAAGGATTTAAGATGTGACGGACATCAAGCTACGTGACACATAATAATCCCGATTATTACAATAACATCAGAAACATCACATGATCTCAAGCGTGACTCAGAGGGCATGACGGGCCGGGACAAATCTGCACCCATCCCGTCCAGCAAAATATTTTCTCTGCTCGATCGCAAGAGCACATTGTTTCCTGTCCTGTCGATGCTGCCAGGCAATGGATGCCCGTTTTCCACAAACAAACCTTGTTTCCTGTTTTATAGAAACCTTCATGGAGGTAAAAGCAGCAGAAAAAACAATTATGCAGGGTATGACACATTGACAGGATTCACTGCTGGCAACAAGTCAGGAAAGGTAAAATTCTAGTCAGACATTAAATCATTTTACTATAGACTCAAGTTTAAGTGTCCTTAATCTCCGTTAACCACCTGACTTCCTTTGACTAATGGATAGACTATATACAGACAGCTGAAGTGGTCCGATATTATAAATCAATGACGGTTTGTAATTCTCTTCATTTAAACAAAGACCAAACGAATAAAAGCCCATTAAGATGACATGTGAATTGGCAAACAAACTGTTTAATTTGTGTCTGCTGTGTGAAGGGGTATGCCATCCGTGGGCTCGGGGGCCGCCCAAATTTACATCTGATTGGAGTTTAATGGCCCGTGGCTTCTTTTACCATGCCATCGTCATGGCAACCAAGCTTTTCTCAAGATTTTCACCAGGCTAAAATGTCCTTTTTCTGTCCATTTGAAATGTGTCATGCGAGCCAAATGGGACGGGGGGCTTGTATGTATCAATTTGTTTCTGTTGCAGGGTCCACACTAGTCCCGCAATGAATATATGGGCCATTGAATCCCGACACACAATGGCCACAGCTGATGCGGTTGCCCCAGAGACACGCCCACACAAAGGGTTGGAATGATGACATATGGTCCAAACCTGCCCAGTCGGTGGACCCCCAATAGGCCGACTGCATTGATGGACAAAACCCCACATTAGCCATTTATCCGTGCTTACTCATTTCATGGTAAAATACACTTTTTATAAAGTTTCCACAGCCCATGCACAAGAAGTAAAACGCTGGTGAAAAAGCCACCATGTAAAGTGGGGGGAATTCATCATTAAGTGATTAACAAAGGGTCCTTTACCACCTGCTTCTACATTAATACGCACATTAAAGGCCCCTCTTTCTGTTTAAAATGAAAGCGATGGAGGGGTAAAGTATTAACTTCCACACATGGCACTGAAACGAAACTCTTTGTATGTCTGACTTTTTAAAACTCCTGTTGCTGCTTTGATTGTGTTCCTGCGGAAGCTTTGAAAATTAGAAACAATCCAGTTAAATACACTCAAAAAGTGTGGAACTTAAAATTACAATAACATTGTGCTTAACTAATACTCATACTTTGCCACACCAGATAAAAAAGAATGAAAAAAAAGGCCAGAAATGTGAGAAATAAAATGGTTCCTTTGTTTTTTTTTTAGTTTACCTGTCAGTTTTGGCCCAATCAGGAGCATTTTTTTAAATGACAAACACAACAATAAGCAGCAATCCAATATGAAAACAGGTGTGCTGATTATCTGAGGGGGGAAACCCCCTCGGACAACTGGGATCCGAGTGGAGGAGGTCTAATTCCATCAGGAAAGATAAGCAGTGTGTGAACAAGACATTTAAGAGTCGACCTATTTCGTTACTCACTGCTCAAATATGTGATGATGTCATGAGAGGCTTTGTATGGTGGCGGGTTGTACGGGGTCAACCATTGACATGAAGCAGCGTCTCAAGTGCTCTAGCATGGAAGCAATTACATTAGCTTAATGTGATGAAAAAGTCAATAAGGAAAGCAGAGGCTCACTGTTATCACTGTTTTCTTTCCTAAAATACATTTTAAATCCAGATGTGCTTTAATTTCACTGAACTCATGTGTGGAATGTCCAATTCTGTTTAATGCTTTGAAGCTATAACATCTCTTTGATTTTTGAATCTATGAATCCCTTCTCTTTTACGAGGCTGCTTCTACTTTTTTTCCACGTCCATCGTGATGTCTACTATAGGAATTTCTTTGGATTGAGTCTAAAAGCTTTTTAAATTAAATTCCTTGCTGCAACAGGAGAAAAGCTTTGAATGGTCCAGATTTGTCCGATACGTAACTCTGACTTTATCCCAAGCTTGAGCCATACCTTTGTCCGCTAATGAACAAGTATGGCTTCTCCGGGATTGTCATCTCTGCATCAGTACAATCACAAACACGTGCACACACACATGCACACATAATGACAAAGCTGAGGTGTCACTTGATGTCAGTGGAAGTGAAAGGCTAGGACAGAGACCCGGAAGAAGACTTGACTGGTTTTGAGGCAGAGGTGACAGGTCCTCCTGGAGGTGACCCCTCTATTCCCTGAATTTACCCCAGCGATGAGCCTGGCTGCCCCCCGCGTGGACGCCTCCATTGACGGCTGTCAAAAAGAGAGACCTGGTGGAGAGCATTACCCCGGGAGGTCAGGGACCCTCAGGTGACCCCGGGGAAGACCCCTCGAAACACTTCAGCGAACGACCAGTGTCCAGACGAGGCCTGTTTCCAGCTGCCGCGCTTCAGCCCAATCTGGAGCTGTCAAACCGGAAACAGCGGATAAACGCACCGCGAAATTTCAATTGAAATTCCCATCCAGGGTCCGTCTGAATCGGCTTTGGCTCTGCTGAGCATTTTCATCCAGCTTTGTGCACCACGGTTATAACTCTGCAGCCGGGCTGGAGGCCTCCGTGTCTCCAAGCACGTCCTTTTTCATTCTTTCTCTTTTTTTTTTTTGATCACATGACAAACGGATTCCCACACACGTGCATGGGTGTTGCACACCCTCGGACCCCCACACGGCGCTGCATTATACGGAGCTCTCTTGGATTCACACAGAGATCTAAAAATACCCACACGCGGGAGGAAATCCCCCCCATTCCGCAGCGAAGGAGCCACACTACAAAGGCATCTGAACAATAAGCCTCTCTCTGACTCGGAATCATCCCAGACAATATAGGACTGAAGCATCAGAGGCTTGTTTTTCCCAGACAGATTGTTGTGTCTAGGAGTGGAAACCTCTGAACGCTGACGCTGACTCATGGCAACAGGCCATATGTGAAAGAATGGACTGGTCCATGGGATTAAACATACATGGAAGCCAACAATGCACACAAAAAAAATGGGGAAAGGGATCAAATTGGGACAGTGAACAATTTCTTCACGTGCTGATCACGTCGGCGGCCTCTCTCTGTGACTAACGTTATCGTCATCCGACAGCACAGCGGGGCCCGGGGCGCTCCTCGAGGGCCGGAGATCCCTCACTGGACAATGGGCTAAATGACTCGCGAGACTTTTATCCACTGACAGTTTGACGGGCGTCGGCATAATTGGGCTGCGAGTATCAAGTTCATACGACGAGCTATTAATTTCCAATTACCCGCTGTGCTGTCGCGCTGATGTGTGAGGAATGTGGTTTAAACCAACGAGAGGAGACCCCGACCAGCTGAAGTCAGGGACGTTCACTCATCTCCTACATACATAGTAAAGATGTTTGTGGCGTTAATGGACGACCTCTTACCTGTTTTAAGCTTTGGAATCAGACCACATGCTTCTATTTGTTGCTGATTGCTCTCACTTGGAGCATCAAACTCCGGGATGGATGCTGCTTGATTGACAGCCTCACAAAAGCAATGGCACCAAGTGATTAGTCAATGGGTAGGAATCAGCACAAAGAGCTATTGATTGACAGGAGAGAAAGGGATGGAGGACAATGGGCGCGGCTGTGGGATCTCACCGTAGTGATCAATACTGGAGTTCTGCCTGAAGGAGCATCTGATTCTGTGTTTATACAGTCAGACACTGAGCAAAGATCATCTATTGTACAGCCACGCTGGTGCTGTCAGTCAACGCAGGGCGGCACTGCAGGAGGTGTCGCTCTCACACGCGCACACACGCACACACACTTACGCACGCACACACACACACACGCACACAAACACACACGCACACACACACACATGCACACATATACACACACTCACACAAACACATGCACGCAGACATACATGCGTAATTGACCCGTTCTTCCCATCAAAATATGCGTGACGAGAATCTCGTTTTTCTTCTGTGAGCCTTTCTTCTGCCTCCCTCCTCCCTTCACCTGACTGACACCACTGCTACATTGTATTTGTAACACATGCAGTCTTTCCTAACACAATCCTTGTGCAAATTTCATGTTTTTCACTTTTAAAACTCTTCTTTGTTTTTTTTTTCTTCATGCCCCAACCTGCTGTATCACGGGTATCTTATTGTCATCATTTCCCTGCTAATGTCATCGCGCATTCTTTCATCATATTTTTTACTCTTAATTTACTGGATAGTTTTCAAAGGTCAAATGTCAACACGACTACAACTTTGGTCATTCGTGTGACTGTGTGTTTAGTACAAAAACAAATGTGGACATATGGATGAATTTCATTTGTGTTTTGTTGGTCTTTATGAAACAGAAAAATTGGACGGACTACTATCTGATGTTTAAATTTGGGGGGTCTGAGGTCACTGCCGCCTCCAATGTGCAGAAGAGGTGAAGGTGACAGAAGTTACAGTCAAAGTTGTTGTTGTGTCTGTCACTAAAGCCTGAGGAGGTGCGGACTCCACACAGGGTGATGAAGGCTGCTTAATTTGGAAACAGTCACACAGCCAGGCGCTGCGTCTCAGAATAACACGCTGAACCATCCCTGGTGTGTATCCGACCCGGGTTAATCCTATCACAGCAACATGGGTTCATCATGGGGCCCAGGTTCTTCTGCTCTCAAGAGCAGAGCGTGCTGGAGATGGAGCGCTGACGCTGCGAGGGTGATCCATCCCGGAGCAGTCACCACCAACAAACACAAAAGCACCGAGCACCACGAGCGGCTGCAGACCCTCCGCCAGTCCTCCGTAAACTGTTTGATGAAGATAAGAGGCGACTGATGTCTGGAGCAGAGTGATGATAGATTGTGTTTTAGGATGTGGATTTGACTAATCAGACGAACCTCCGAAAAGACAAAGAAATTAAAGATCCAGTTAAGTTGTAAATGGATCCGCATTACAATTTTCAAAGCCTGTGACTCTGAGACGACATCAGCGCTTCCAATGATAAACCTGTTCACGCCTAAACACACACAGCAGTCATCAAAGGTACCTGCCCATTAGGAGTTGTGAAACTTCTAACGCCGTGAATATGCATTTCACCACACTTTCAGATGTATTAGCATTTCGACATCGCAATAAACCGAATTAAATTATGTCTAAAGTCGCTTAAGCATACAGACCTTGGCTTTTGAAATTCATTAATTTCATTTCAGTTTCAAAAGGTTTGTAAATGTGTTTAGGGATTTGGGCATGAAACATTTAACGTGTGTGTGTGTGTGTGTTTGTGTGTGTGTGTGTGTGTGTGTGCACGCGCGCCCAGCTGCGTTCCCGTGTCTCGTCCCGTTTTGCGGCTGCATCTGTTTGGAGTGAGACCATCCACTTATTGACGCTCGCCTCGCCTCCCTCTCGCATGACAATCCAGGCAATAAAACCACGAGTGGGGCACACACAGCTCAACAGTTACCACACGGAAAACAAGAGCACGGGCGGTGAGTGTTTACCTTCCCAGGGCTTGAAAAGAGGCAGCGAGGACAGAAGAAAGGGAAAAAGTCCAAGAGAAAATAAAGAGACGAGAGCTGATAACTGAAAACTGAATTGTTGTGTGCGACGCTGCAAAACGCGGCAACACACGCTTGGTTACATGTGTTTGTCATTTTTTAAATTGTTAGAGCGATTCTAGGTGAGGAAGGATCGCTGGTATGTTCGGGGACGGCAGGGCTGGATGGGTTTCAGAATCTGGTCACAGCTGCTGCGGGGATTTGCTCCAGTGTCCTCGGACACGCAGACAAAGGGAAAGACAGGACCAGACACCAGGACATCCTGTTTAAGGGACAATGCCCCCCTCTGGGAGGTGCTAATGCCCTCGGAACATGGTCACTGTCACCACCTCATTTAACCCGCACCCAGAGACGCTCAGGAAATTAACCTCTTTGTCGCTTCCTGAAGAGTATCCTGGATTTCATCTGACAAATATAGGAATTTTCATGCTCTCTTGCAAATAATATTCAGCTCTGCATCCAAAGAAAGAAACACCCCTTCAAAATCACTTTGACATTTGCTATGATGTAAACTCCAGACCTGGGCCGAAGCACACGTGGCGTCCTTCAGCTAATACTTGGGAGTACAGAGATAGCCGTTAGTAGGATTGACAGCAAAGTTGTGCGTGTATATGTGTGCACGAACTTACTCGGGCTGCTGGTAAAGTGAAACTAGAAGCACAATGTGATGATTTGCGAAACAATGAAACCCCTCATTTCATTAAAAATAGCACCAAGACGATTTCGGCCGTCGCTGACACTGGCAGGTTTCATTGTGTTCGGAAATTATATCCTCATTTTCAAATGGATGTTTGCGACACACTTCCAGAAAGTTCAGGACGGGCTCCTGTTTGTGTCACAGGGTTCTACAACCTGATCTCAGAGGAATAGTCGGCGTATCTGTGAAGCCGCGCCCGTTCTCTGCGGTTACCTTGATCTGACTGGTTTTCTGAGGCCCTGTCGATAACGTCGCTGCAGTTTATCCCTGTTTAGTATCTTATCAGCCCTGAATGTGCAGTTTACACGTCATGCCATTCCCATCAATGACCATGGAGACTGTGATTAATCATAAATCTGGTGGTTCATCACACCTCTCGATCGCAGCATGCAGCTGGTCTCATAAACATACAGAGATACAAACTATGAATATCTTTGATGAGAAAACAAAGTGGGTTCCTCTTTTTAAGGTTACGTTATTTTGCATTAAATTCCATTACAAACCTAAAAGTAAAACATTACAAGTAAGTGAAATAGAAATTTGAAAAGTGTTTCATAGGGATGCAGCACACACACACACACACACACACACACACACACACACACACGCATACACACGCGGGTAATAAAGTTATAAATTGACACCGAGCAGCAAACACGTGGGTCAGATCAAGTGTCAAATTGAGGACATGTCTGGGCAGATGGCAGGAAATAAACAGAGGAGTGTGTGTGTGTGTGTGTGTGTGTGTGTGTGTGTGTGTGTGTGTGTGTGTGTATTGGAGGTTGATGTTTTTAGTCAAACTTAAAGATATTTTTCATGAACATACTATAGTAAAGTCGCTCACAGGCATCAGGCCATTTTATTTTATGAAGTAATCACGAAATGAATGCTAAATGTCTTTAAAGATTTGGCCATTATCTTGACTTTTATTTTAAAGTCAGTTATAAGGCATGACAATATAGGCTACAGATGCACTACCAGCCTTATTTAACAGGATATTTGTCTTTGTAACAGACATTTTATAGCTTCTAGGCACACACACCTAGAGCGAAAGATGGACTGCAGCTGTCGTGACGTCTTGCTGATGGTGCACAAATGTGATCAGAGTTCAGAGTCGACAACATAAAAATGGAAGTTTGGGTCAAAAATTGAATGAATTTGCAGTACGGAGACGTTTCCTGCATTTGTTTTTGTGTAATATTCTTGACACCTTGTTATTGTTTATGTTTTGTGATGTTTTTTTGGATGGGTATTATTTTAAACCGACGCTGCCACATTTCAATACGAACTCTGTCACTGTAATCCCATTAGGACACTTTTATTTGATCTCTATTGTATCACAGTATCAATTTTAGCTTTACATAAGAAACATAGTAAAACCATTTATGAAGTCCACGGCCGAGATGGCGTTCGACTGAACTGCAGCTAGAATAGATGCAACAGCTGCTGGAGCCACACAGAAAAGAGAAAACAGGGACGCCTCCCGACGGAGATGTACATGACCGCGTCTGCACGCGGCTCCTTCAAGGCCGCTCCGGTGTCTGCACAATGACCTCAGCCCTGTCAGGAGGACACCCCCCCCCGCTGCTTACTTTCTCTTTTGGAATCTGCACCCACTGCAGAGGCAATAAGTCACAGGACTCATGCCCTGAAACTGGAGGAGCCGCTGAAAAGCCAGACCTGCCATCAGAAATACATCCTGTGGCCGAGCGGCGAGGATCAGCGGAGCCCACGCGGCCCCAGCGCCCTGTGATATCTGATCTGTCTTGAAGCGTCCCCCGCGTGTCGGCTCATCCTGCCTCGTCTCCTTCACATGAACACACCCAACACCTCACACACGGTCCCAGGGGTGAGCGGCCCTTTGCTATTAATACCAAAACAGAACAGGAGCTTGTAGGCCACCAAAACAGTGCTGGGGGTTGTGTGTGTGTGTGTGTGGGGGGGCAAGGGGCAAGGTGAGGGGGGGCTGCGACCTGGGCTGAGACGTTAAAACTGATAATAAACCGATGATAAGTATGTGTCAGTAATGCTGAACATCATTAATAACCTCAATACCTGCTCCACTTATTTACTTCAGTGCACTTCAGAAATAGACGCTGTCACATGCGCGCACACACCCACATGCAAACACACACACATGCAAACACAAACAAACACACACCCTTCCACGCACAGAGCTCCTTCCTGAGGTTTAACACGTTCTTGTTTCATGTCTCCCAGTGCCGATCTCAACCTGTCTGTCTGTCTCCTCGTCTGATCCTCCTCTCCCTTACCTCGCCCTCAAGTTCTCATGCGGCAGGTGTATTGTGTGTGTGTGTGTGTGTGTGCACGCACGCACGCACGCGGGCGGGCGCACGTCTTCCATTTCCCTCACCTTCGCATTCCCCACAGCGTCTCCACAGGAGGCAGCCTGCGTGACGGTCATTATTTTGGGTTAGAATCGACAATACGCGCATCTCCTGGCTTCCTGTCAACAAAAGCATCGTATTCAGAGTATCAGGACTCAAATCTGTGGGACCAAAATAGGCATGCTTTGTGTTTAAATGTGGTGAAACTGCATTACTTCTGCGTTTCTAGTTTCGGCTGATGTGTTGTGTAACAGTTTAAATACTAAGCAACAAAAAAACCCTTTTCATTAAAACTGCGTTACTTCCTTAATTCACACAGTTTGATGAGCTGGCGTGGCACACTGAGCACTGATGCATTTATTGGTCGTGAACAGCTTCTTTGAATTAGAAAAACATAGGTGGAATTTGCCATAAATCACCAACAAAAGCTGATGAAATATCAAATCTCAACAGTCTTAATGGATGTTAGAAACAACATTCTGTATGTTTAAATGCCAACATAATATATAAATAATATCATTCACCAAACACGTCTTAATCAAAGTCTAGCTGAGGTGAGTTTGGGTCAATTAAAAGATCTGGATCACGAGCCGAGTGAAGACGCGCGCAGTCTCCCCCCTCTGGTCTTCCTTTTGAATGAAAGACGCTCACTGTAATTGACCGAAACCACAGATACATACCAAAAGCGTTTTAGTTCCAACGCAACAATGGGAAACGCGAATTTGGAGGGAGAAGTGATGTTAAAAGTTTGGCGGCAACGTTGTGCGCGCGTTCCTCCATTCAGTCGCTAATGAGAATGATAATTTGTGGCTCTGCCGACGACCCCTACCCCCTTCAATAGGGTTCTCTCCCAGGGGACGTGAGGACGCAGGTCCCTCGGGGACATCCAGCCCTCTATAGGAATCCTTTTCATCCTCGAATTCCCGCCGAATTTGTTCAGATTCTCGCGAATTTCTCTTTAAAGTTTATAGCTCCGATTCAGTCAGAGGAATAAAACAGCTGTGAAGTTTTGGGTTTTTTTTTTTTTTTTTGGGGGGGGGGGTTATCGGCACACTTCTGCATATTACACAGTCATCACTTCACCTCACACATCTGCCTGCACTTCTCTGCGTGTCTTTCCTTGTGTTTACTTTATTTCTGTTGTGTGATTATGGGATTTACATCGCCATATTTCCAAACAGGGCCACGACCGCATGGGCAGTAACGTGTTTCCTTTTTTAAATAAAATGGGACTCTCGGGACGCGGCTACCCCCAGGATAGCTCATGTTTACACCGGGCCAGACTCTCCTCTTGGCGGCCACGCGTATGTGTGTGCGTGTGCGCACTCCTCCTCACCTCAGCAGAGCGGCTGCACGACCCGGCTTGCCAGCGGGGATTTACTGACTGGCGCGGCGCCCGACCGCAGGCAGACTAGTTCGCTCGGTTCTCACGACCTCAGCTCCACAAAGGCATCTCTGAACTATTAACTCAGACACGAAGGCAGTACGAACAACCACAGAACCCACACACGCTGCCAGCTGGTCTTTCAGAATGCCTCCTTGCAAAAGGAAGTCGCAGACGCTTGGGTTTCGGTAGTTTACACAGTTTACAGACGGTGTCATCGGCGGGACGCGGATCACAAGGCTGGCAGAGAGGGGAGAAAGTGAGAATGGAACTTAAGACTGCCAGAGGAAGATTAACAAAATACTTTAAATAGATATTACAAAGACGCCGGCGCGTGGGCCATGTTGATGCTGAAAATATTTCGAGTGATCGACAACAGGTCTGCGTTCTTCCGCTGCCTCCAAACTCTTTTACGCATCTGGTCGTCATCATCGCCCAAAATGATTTCTTGGTACCTAGGTGTTCCTGTAAATCACCAAACCGGTCACATATCTACGGCGCGCATCGTTTCGAGTGCAAATCTAGAGTCAGATGTGGTAAGAAAGTCACAGACGGAGCTGATGTTTATCCGGTGCTATGTGTCTCAAAGCCGTGAAACGCTCCCGGACCGTGCCAGCCATGCGCGTCAACACAGCGTTGGCGGAGTATTAAATGTTGAGGGGGCAGTAACCGGCTGTAACCTAATCCCAAAGCGAGAGACCCGTTGACTGCAAGTGGCTGACACATGGCCAGCGCCACGCCGCCCGACGCTGGTACGCAGCCCTCAGTTCCGGACCCCACTCAGTGGGAGAGTATAAATTTACATGATATACAGAGACAGGGGAAGGATGCCGAGGCGCGTATTTAAAGGAGGCCCACCTGACCAAATTTAGACAGCCAACAAAGTTTAAATCCCGGTTCAAACAGGACATTATAGGGAGCGTTTCGTGTAGATCATCTCTCAAAGTTTGTGGCAAAGGTTTAGATCAACGCCTTTTGTGCCCCCACAATCAAAACGAAACAAGTTCCCCTCGTTTTATGGTTTATGGAGGTCTGAACCTTTTGGGAGTGGAATTGAACAATTGACGCACAAAAGGAAGCGAGGATCCTTCCATATTCTTTTTTACCCAGGCAATCTGTTAACGACATTAACCCTTGAGCGCATTTCCCAGGCTCATGAATAGGCTCTAAGACTTCGTAACGCTCCCGCTGCATACTGGATGAGACTCTTTTCAACGTTTTAATTACCTTTTATAGCAATAGAAAAATACACCCCTATTGTCCAGCGGGTCATTCTCCAGCCGGTCAGACGTAAAAAAAAAAAAAAGATAGAAAAAAGCTCCCGCCAAACTTACTGACAAGGTGGTCATGAGCACTTTTTTTTAATTAATTTGGGTCTTTTTTAATTTGGGAAGCCGTTGTTTCAGATTCATATTGAACTTTGACTTTTGCGCGTCGTCACGCATCACAATCATTTTTACGTATGGCCTTAAAATCAGATGTATTTTCATGATTGCGCAACTAAACCAATTATCAAGAGGATGACACCAAAAGGACTTTAGACGAAAAACGTGTTAAAAAAAACCTTTTATTCAAACAATTTGGCCCATCGTCCAACTGCAGTTTCAACACAAAACAAAGAATATAAAACACAGCTTTGGTTTAACAATCAATAACAGCTCTGTACAAAACTAAATCTTTCCATAAAAAGTACTTCATAACAAAAGTTAACTATAAATCTTCCATCTGCATGTACAACATTTATCACTGACGTCCAAATGTTGGAATCAGGAGATAAAATCTAAACACCATGCACTCTTTAAGGCAACCTGCGTTCCATAAAACGAAACGACAGCCACTTGGGAGCATTAAGTGGAGTTACTGTCCCAGCGGAATAGTGTTTGACCTCCGCCACAGTCGTTTGGGGAGTTCGTTTGATTGAGCTTGAACCTTTCAAACGCGGATTCACAAATGTCTGCTCTGCCCTGCGTTACCAAGGCCTCCACACGGGCTCGTTGCTCTCCAAGCCCGGGCTGACCCCCACCGGGCTGACCGCTTGCGATCCGCCAGAGAAAGACGTCATGCCGTGGACCGGAGACGACGCAGGCGGGGCTGAGCTGCCGTGCACCGGGCTGGCGTTGAGCGCCACGGGCACTCCCGCGTTTGCGTAAAGCGGTATGACAGGCGCGGTGGTGGAGCCGAAAGAAGGGTTGGGGATCAAAAAGGCGAACTGTCCGTCGGTGGCGGGCACCAGCTGGAAGCCACCGAAGACCTTCGGGGAAACAGCTTCGGGAGGACTGAGTTTAGCGCCGCCGCTGATGGGCAGGGTGGATGGAAGCTGCACATGAAGGGGCTGCGCCAGGTGCGCCTGCTGGGACGCGGCCTGTTGCTGATAGTTCATGGACATCATCTGACCCATGCAGCCGGACAAGTGGTTGAGGAGCCTCGACCTCACCTCCGCGTTCACCCCCTCTGAGGTGGAGAGGAAGCGGGTCACCTCGTTCATGCACTCGTTGAATCCGGCTCTGTATTTGCTGAGGACGGTGGCGTCTGCTGAGAGCGCTGCTGGGGAAAAGGAGAGACAGAGGACATTAGCGGGGCATGATCGGATCTATGATTTCTGCACCGGCTTATGACGTGTCGTTTATTTGTGCGTGCGTGTGCGCGTCTTAAATAAACTTACCGCTCATCTGGACGCGCTGCAGGTTCCTCAAGTGCTTCACTGTCATTTCAAGGATATCAGCTTTCTCCAGTTTGGAGTGTCTGGAGCTCTACAGGACATAATGCGTAAAGTTGAGTTTACACTCACAGCAATCAAGAGTTTACACGAGCTGACAAAGAACACAGGGCCATTCCCACTCACATCTTTTTTAAGTGCGTCCAGGATGAGAGTCTTAAGCTGTCCGAGGCTTTCGTTTATTCTTGCTCTCCGTCGTTTTTCCATGATCGGCTTGGATGACTGCAAAAATAGACAATATACTTCATAAATATTGACGTTTATGGCCCGAATCGGATTGTTGCACATTAAACAAGCGTGAGTCTGCACTGCGTGCGCTTTTATCGCACACTGTCCCGGGCCGGGGGGAAAGGATTACTTGGTTTTAGGAATAAAAACGCTTACTTTTCTATGCTCGCTGGCATTTTTAGGCTTGTCCGGAGTGTGTGATCCACTTGCAGGAGCGCCGGCAATAGGAGATGCCGTCTGTTTTTCCATAGTGTCAGCTGGCATTGTGAAAACCAGTAAAAAAAATGAAGTTTTTAAAAAGTAAATCCTCTTTGGAAGCCCAGGGGCGGGTTGTGACGACCGAAGCAAAGGCTCGAACCACCCGCGGGTGTCTCGAAGAAAGTTCACGCTGAACCACAGAGCTCGAGCTGGGGGGGTCCCGCCGCTCTATTCTGGCTGCCTTATCACCGCGCCGTCACCTTCCGCCGCTTCCGCGCGCTGCGAGCTCCGCCGGTCTCCTCCGCCGACGCGCGCCGCGGCTCTATTTATAGGCGGCTCGCGTGCTCCCGGTTCGTGTGAATCCCTCTCTGCATTCTTTCCCACACTCGCGTCGGCCAATCGCGGCCGGGGCTCACCCACCGGGCGCGGGGCGGGCCGCTGATTGGACGACACCCCCGCGGGCCGTCAGTCACGCGCTGCTCAATCGGCCCTGCAGGGACAAACAACAAAGCGGAGCGAGCGCGAGCGCCGCGCCTCGAGGAGCGATAAGGGAGGGAGTGGGGGGGTCGATGTTTGCCTCCAACTTTACACTCGGCTCGTCAAAAATGTTGAAGGCTACTGCCCCCCCCCGTGTGTGCGTGTGTGTGCGTGTGCGTGTGTGTGTGTGAGTGTGTGTGTGTGTGTGCGTGTGCGTGTGTGTGTGTGAGTGTGCGTGTGTGAGTGTGTGTGTGTGTGTGTGAGTGTGCGTGTGTGTGTGTGTGTGTGTGTGTGTCGTCAGAATCGACACATGTCAATAGTCGGTCAGTTTCGCGCGGTCAGTGTGAGATGTCCAGTAACTCAATGAAACCCCGTTTATTCGTCCAAAATGCGGATATAAGGTCAGGTTTATTGGGGGTCGTCATTCTCTGAGAAAACTTTTAAGGGTTTTTTTTTTTTTCTTCAGACGAGCAGACGTCTGTAATGGCACGCGAGGCGGTTTGTAGTAGCACGCACCAGGCCAATGGCGCGCGGCCACTTCAAGCAAATCACGCACGGAGCTCTCTGATTGGGTGTGAACGGAACCGTGTCAATCACCCCGGCGCGGGAGGGGGGAGGAGGAAGGAAGGGAGGAGGGTGGGGGGGAGGAAGGTGGAGGGGGGAGATGGGTGGGGGCACATCTGTCCGCGTGCCATTCCCACAAGATCTTCTCCGGTCTGAACGGAGCACGTGCCACCAGCAGCGGAATGTAGGCAGCAGACCAAGAGTCATAAAAGAGTTTGATCAAAGAAATACGGGCCCGAATAAAGCAGAATGGAGAGTTTAGGGGTTATTAATGTTAACACTATCGCTCCCCGGCATCAGGGTTTTGTTTTTTTTATGAAGGAGTTGAAGTCGTTATTCTTTCAGAAGCATTAAGAGATTAAAAAAGGAAGAGTTTATCGAACTGAGATAACAATTTCGGCCCTTTTACCAGACCTCGCTGGTCTGTGTGTGTGAAAGTTTCAGAGCTGTTTCGGGTCGAGGCCAGTGACGTTTGAACGACAACAGCGTCATCTAGCGACTGATTCCTGACACGGTGACGATGGGTGGATGACAAATGGACGGAAAGCTGTGGATGAAGGGGTGAAGGGATGCTTTCGTCATCTGCTGATTATTCAAGATTATTTATTTGCTCAGCTCGTTTCTTTATATGCGCAATATTTGGCTAAAACACCGGACAAAACCGCATTTTGTAAGAAGAGAAAGTTGAATTCTCGCCGTATCAAGATGACCACACGGTGGCGCATTTGTGCCCGAAGAATTACGGAGAAAACAACACGAGCTTCCGCCACTAAAATAGGACCAGAAAGTGGGGAAACACAAAAGTTTCAGTAAAACAACAAAAATACATCTTTAAATTATATCATTTATGTTTTCCTACAGTACAAACTATATTTAAAATATGCTGTAGCTCTCTATACACTAAAGTAAACAAACTACTGTTTATGAAGCATACATTTTCAATGTGCTTTTTTAAATATTTAAATCCATGCAGATACTCCTGGACAAACACAAAAAGCAGCATCGCTACATTTAGCTACTGTGATTTTGCTCTCTCTATCTTTCTGAAGCAGTGTTTCTCTTAAAAACATGCAGCCTTATTATTTTAGGAACATGTTGGAATGCATCAATCTGCAATAAAAAAATAATTCAGCGATGAATCACAGTTTGAATTTTCTGAATGAGCCACACAAAACTATGAAGACTTTGTTGTTTAAAAGACTTCAGCATGAAAACATTAACGACACTGAAAACGTCTTAGGCTGCTGTTAAAAGGCAGATAAATGCAAATTCAGCTGGTGAATCACTGCATATTCTGCAACAAAAGGAGCATCATGAAGTCTCAGGAGTCAAAGATGCCATAGTAATCAGAAAACTGACGACAAAAGTCTCTGATCCTCTTGTGGTTGGCAGTCTATTGAAAGTGACCAAATGTAATAAAATTTTACTAAGCCCGGCTTCAGTGCCATCTCTAGTGGGGTATCAGTCATTGTTCAGTGGCTCATGTCCCCCCCCCCACCGTGGGTGAGCTGTGCTGAGGCGTGCTGGACACATGTTTACCCAGGATCCCGAGTCTTAAGGGCCAGCTGTGTGTGCTTGGGCTCAAATGGCCATTATTTGCTCCCAGATCGGCCCAAATGATGCAGATCTAATTCCGCGGATCTGCACAGATTACACATCTGCACCCCGCTGCAGTGGAGTTAACCGGATTGCAGCGGTCGTGCACAGGTGCCACGGCACCTAGCGGACCCGGGCTGACGACACTTGTTGTGCTGCATCCATTCGGTGGATAATTCCCTCGTGCTCGTTCCTGCATTTCAAAGATATCAGGCTCAGATGACAAAGGGAGCAGGAATTCCCCTTCACCAATGGAAAGTTTCTGAGCCAGGCTGCCATTAAAGCATCATTAAAGCTGATCACTGGCCTGAGGAATGTAGAGGACAGAAATCTCTGCGGTTTTTAAAGAGACTATCGCCAGACGAGAGCCACGAGCACTTGTGCTGTGACAGAGCTCCACAAGGCAGGTGTCTGTGGGAGGAGATGAAAGGGCTGAAGAGGAGGGAGAAGCTGTATTTGCAGATTTAGCAGAGTTCAGTAGTCTGTTGTTCAGATCCGAGGAATGCTCCGCGGCTCCTTTTGACTGCTGCTTGCTTAATTTGTTGTTGTACAATGAGCCGGTGTTTGTCTGAATATCCACGTCTGGGGCGCACAAGGAGAGTCAATTATATCTGCATTAGCTGGTGTTGGCTGGACGATCCTTTTATACACACGGCCCAATAAAATGGTAACAGACGCTGAGCTGCCACAATGGCCTCGCATGCTTTGAAAAAAAAAACAAAAACACAATCTAGTTTAAACTGTTAAAGTGCAGCAGCCATGAGTGTTTCCCAATCATGTCGTGTGTGTGTACTGTAAACAGGGGAGAGAGCACAGCCTGCACGGACTGAAGATCCGTCCACCAGCCTCGACTTCCAGAACCGATGGAGGCCCAGGCTGTGATTTTCAGCAACAGTATCCGGGCTATCTGGTCCAGAGCCTCGGTGTTCTAATGTGTAATACAAATACCAAAGATCACATCCAAGAGAGATTTTCTGCTTCGACAAATATAAATATAGTTCTACAATGAGTTGGTAGAAGCAAAGCATAATTTTCTGTGCTGGATTTGAACCTGTTACTAACGGCATGGCTTCACAGACACAACACTAAAGGATGTGAACATGCAGAACCTCATCCGCCCCCAAGTCCAGAGACACATGATGGCGATCGGTAGAGGACCATTTGATGTTGTGTTTCCAAATCAGGGATGACAGGAGCACTTCAAAGGTCCTGTTAATAGTGGTTAGCCCTGTGAGGTTCCTGAAACAAGTCAAGAGCTCCAGCCCCAGCAGATCTAAGCCCCTGGGTGAAAGGACACCTGTGGTTGCTGCATTCACCTTCCGCTTAAAGCGGAGGGATTTAAGGAATACCAAAACCCACAAGCTTGGCAATTCATTATGGAATGAAACTGAATGAAGGCAAGAATTGGAGTCAACAAATATTTATGTGTGAATGCCTTTTATGTCACAGAGTTTGGCTAAACATCTGATGAAATATTTTAGGTGCTTTGCGGCTACAAATGTTTTAAAATTCAATTTTACACCTATCAATTGTGCTGGTATTTTTTTAAAGCTATTTTCCCATTCAGCTGTGCCATGTTTGATGTATTACCAGCCCAGCGTGGTGTTCTATAAGAGGCTGGAATCAGAATAAATGAATCTGATGTTGGGAATACTCTCATGGCATCGCAGGAGCGGGCGCATTCAGCCGCAGACTTCAAAGCTGCATGTTTGCACCACAAACGTGGGAGAAAGTGGTATTTTTCATGGACTTTGACTTTATTCATCCTTAATCTCATTACTCCTCGGGCTGTTTTCATACCTGCATAAAAAAACCCCGAGATCAATTATATTTGCCTCACTTTTCAAGCGGCTTGTTGTCATTTTGCCATCTGCAGACCAGCATGTCCAGTACAATATGGGGCATTCAAGGAGCCCCTTTTGGCTTTCTGAACAGAGAGAGAGAGACCCTTTTCTCTTGCTTCTCGCCCCAATTCAGGGCTTTCTTCTCCCTTTTAAGTGGGCTGTTGATGAGGTTAGTCTAATCAGATTAAGTCAACTCACATTGGTCTCTGCAGTTTGTTTTCCTTCCAAAGGCGTCCTGACATCTCCTATACTTTTCCTTTATCCCTCTCTTTGCACTTTTCATCCAGGCTTCCACCAAAAAAAAACCTTTTGAGCAGAGGTCCCAATAGACTCCTTTATACACCGCAGTTCCCCGATGATATAGGTTATTTAGAATGGGTCACTAGGCTGCTATAGATGGGAAAGGCCTTTAAAATTGTGCACTGACGCATTTGGACATTTCCACTGGTGTCTGTGAGAGTGCCAGAGATTAGGTAAACACAAAGCTCCAAATCAAATTTTGTAAATTGCTGGAACCTCTAAATTGATCCCTAAATAAATGTGTGAGGCATGTTTTGTAAACTACATGGCTAATGCAATCTGCACTTTCATCAGCACGCTCAGACTGGAGTGGCATTTCCATGGCCAACTTGTTAAATACTTTCTAAGTGGAATGAATAGAGTTTAATTGTTTTCATTTCTCAAGATGTTAGTCTAATTCTCAGTGCACGAAGGGAAACGTCGCATCAAATTAAATTTTAATTTGAAGGGAAGGGAGGAAAAATGTTCTAAATGGCCCAAAATATTTTCTTCTAATGCCTAGTCCAAGGCCCCAAATTTAGTTTGAAACAGTAAAAATAATATCAAAGTCATCCCCTATACATCCATACTCATCTGTATGAGGATATGATGTATCTCTTGTAAGGGACTGTAAGTATTCAAATGTATTTCTTTAAAACCTGACTTCTAATACAGAATAAACTCAAAAAGCAGTAATAAATAAATCATGAATGACTCCAAGAAGGCTAAAGTAGATGAACATCGCTGAAAAAACTTCACTGTTTTTCTTGATAAACAACTCTTGGTGCATGTTGTAGAGTCAGAAATCAACAGTTTGTGTTCTTGCATTGTCTGCTCACGTGCACAAAAGTTCTCTGTGGACTAAAATTAAACATTTAGCCCCATTTTTAACTACGAAGCCTCTTAAGTTCCCATCGGTTTGGTAACTTGATTCCTCTGCTAATAACAGGCTTACAAAGACAATGAGCACAATGAGTACAGGGGAGGTCTTTTCAGATGACTTTCAGAACCCCTCCCCTCCTTCAGAGAGGAGACATGGCGGGTCGCTGCCTGAATGGGAGCTGCAGAACCATTTCAAGCTAATGGATCAGAGGGACTGTCCGCATAATTACATTAGAGCACTTCAACAGGCCTCCGAGCTCCACGCTCGCAGCCCGGGCGCGCCGCAGCACTTCATTCATATCATAGCTCCGCACTGGAATGTGCTATGACAGATATGGCCCTCTTGGGTACTCTCCAGCAGGGCTATGCTCCACAGGACTGGCAACCCCCTCTCGATACAAGCTGTGGGGGTTGGAAACAGAGGGTGGGCACAGCAAAGACAAAAGATCAAATGCGGAGCGCGGAGAAAATCTTAAAAAATCAATTTAGCGTCAAAAAAGTAGCGTGACATATGCATATATGCCTGCTAGCCCTGATTACTCCCCCCAACTTCCTGTTTTACTCAGGTTACAACTTTTATTTCCAACTAAATGTCACTGAGAACGGGGAAATGGGACAAACGCGGCAAAACAAATGAGCGCTTTTCAGCTAAGCAGCTGCTAATTCTGGTTGTAAACAACCGATGCTCACGCGGAAAAATCAGGCAGAAAATCGTCTTTTCCCCCCTCCCTCTGTTGACTGAAACCAGGCCTTGTGTCTAATCCGTTCCGTCCAGCCCAAACACGTGCACGAGGAGGACATGATTTTTCACACGGCACGGCTGAATAAGTCAATCAGACAAACACACGGCGGAGAAAAAGGCAGGCTTGTCGTCGCATTAGCATACAGACTCCTCGCCCGCTTTTGATTTATCGCATCCAAAGCCTCGCAGTCCCAATGGCTTCAATCGGGACTGACGCTGGCGAATTCAGGACCAAAAGCGTGGATTTCACACACTCACACGTCTATTCTGCTCCCTCAAACCAAGTGGAAAATCACCCAAACCAATAATCTAACAAAGCCACTTTTTTTTTTTCCTTTCTTACGTTTCCCTCCGTATCATCTGGATAAGAAAATGACTTCTATTGTGATGGAGCAAAATCAATGCAAATGAATCCTTTCTCCATTTCTCTGTGAATTATTCAAGCTTTTGTCTGGGTCTGTGAGCTAAACAAATTCATAAGAAAGGTGGAGAATGCCACCGTTTATTGGCCAGAGCCAGAAGAGAGATGACCCCTCTCGTGGGCCACAAAGACCTCTTTATGGCGCTGGTGTGAACCCACCACGCAGGGCTATTCCGCCCTGGCTGACCGGCACCGCGGGAGACCCAGCGCGTGCGAACAACGGTGACCTTCTAAAATCACTGCTTTCCTTGGTGCACAATGAGAGGAGGCGAGAGAGCCAAAAAAAAACAAAAAACGGGCCTAATCCTCTGAGCGAGGGCCGCGGCGCCGGCCAAAGCGGCCGAGATCGGTGTGGGTTCGCAGGCGACGGGGACGTCTTGTTAAGCAGAATCAGCAGAAAAGTCGGCCTGTCCGGGGTGTCTTCCCGCCTCTCGCCCGGTGATCTCTGACATGGATCCCAGCCTACGTCCAGCAGCTGAACGCGGGCGCCGCCGTGTTTGCCCGTTTCCAGGCCGACGGTACAGCAAAGCGCGCGAGCGGTGCAGAGTCCTTTAAAGGCAAAGATGCTGAGTCAGCAGGATGCGGTCCTGATCTTCAGTCATGACGTTCCCTGCGACGCTGAGCTCAGCGCATTCCTGCCCAGGACCGGAGCCGCAGCGCAGGTCCCGAGTTATGAGGGATGAAAGGCCGACATAACTGCAGATATTTATGAGCAGGCACAATAGCAAGGTCCCGTCATCAAAGCCCCCCCTGAACCCCAAACACGACCGCTCTTCCTCTCCCCTCTGATGTGGAGATTCGCACACGCTCACAAAACGCGGCCGCTCCTCCACTTTTATTTTGGGCCAAACAGCTCAGAGTTTACCATCCGTTTACCATCCAGAGTTTACGTGAAAACGCCACGTATCAATCACATCAAACCCCCCGGGAAAGCGCGTTAGACAAACTCTCCCGCTAGTCGACCCGGGCGAAGGGGGGGTGGGGGTCACGCAGGGGGCTATCTGCGGTGCGGCAGAGAGGAGCCATTCGGCGGCCTCCGCAGTCGTCTGCAATCAGCCCGGATCAAAGAGCGCGGAGCGCGCTCGTGTTGCCTGACGCCCCGTGTGACCAGAGACAGACCTCAGGCTCCCCCCTCCCACCCTCAAGCACAAACGTGCCCGTTAATAAGGTCTGAAAAGTTTGGTTTCCAGCTCTTGTGTTTCTCTTCTGAGCCCCCTGCCTGGTGGGCAGCCCCCCCCCCATCCTCCCCAGCCCTGGGAAGAAGAGGCCCGCGCCCGGGCTGCGACCACAGCTCATTAGCAGGGCCCACCTGGAGGCCGGCTGCGGGCTCACAGGGGACGGCGGGGGCCGAGGGCCGAGGGCCTCAGACTGCCGTCTCGAGCAGCACGCCGCAACACGGACCCCCTCGTCCTGACTCCACGAGGGCGACTCCGGTGGCAAGGACACGCCTTTCTGCGTGAACAAAGCCTGTTGGAGCTGATCTTATCATCTTATGAAAAAACTTGTCCTCCCTTTGAAGTCTACCGGTATGCAAATCTGGTACAACGCCATCCGTTAAGCGGCGCCTCTCCCTCCTCATTTTGACTAACAAATCATGTTGGTGTGTGTGTGTGTGTGTGTGTGTGTGTGTCTGTGTCTGTGTGTGTGTGTCTGTGTGTGTATGTCTGTGTGTCTGTGTGTGTGTGCGTGTGTGTCTGTGTGTGTGTGTCTGTGTGTGTGTGTCTGTGTGTGTCTGTGTGTGTGTCTGTGTGTGTGTGTCTGTGTGTGTGTGTCTGTGTGTGTGTGTCTGTGTGTGTGTCTGTGTGTGTGTCTGTGTGTGTTGGTGTTGACTCTGTTGGTTGTGGTGTGGCGTGAGGTCGAGGTCGAGGTATGTGTCTGTGCGTAATACTCCAGCAGGTCTGGACCCCCCCCACCCCCAGGGTCAGGCAGCTTGGGTCTGGACACACACACACACACACACACACACACACACACACAAAGAGATTCCGCTCAAGGAACAGTGAACCTCCCCATTCACGTGGTTCTAGACCAGAGTCGCGTTTCCACGTCGGGGTTTCCGAACAATAAACCCCGTGAAGGATGTCAGCTTTGGCGTTACACACCGGTGGATTTTTTGCATATTTTCACATCATAATGTCGTGAAAACCACCCCTCCTGCTGTCCTGCTGAGGGTCACCCAGCCGGATTGAACACGTTTTTAGGAGAATATCGGGTGACTGAAAACAACAGGAAGTGCTGAAACCTTAACCATTTGGGATTTTTACTTTGAAGCACACTGATGTGGATGAAGGGTTTATTGCATTTTCCATTAAAAAATGTAAATGTGAATGTTGTGTGTTTGCAGCATGTAATAAATAGGAGGTTCCTTGTTGAAGAGCAACTTTATCAATTATTTCAGGCAAAAATAAAAGATGATTTATAGGGTAGTGACATCTTAAAACAAAGATGTGCAACTATTTTGAGAAGATGATGTGCAGGTTAATGAAAACCTCAGAGACCCTCTGATGAGGGGTATTTGAGGTCCTTCTGCACAGCTTCATCCCATTTCTTCCTGACGTTCCTGGTTTTAAGTTACTGGGACCCTCGGTTCTCCACATCAAAGAGGACGGCTCTGGGACGCTGCTGGTGAGTTCGGACAATGGATTGGTCATGATGACTGGTAAATCTGAGACCAAGCACATCAAAAACAATTAGCATTAGTGGGTCTCTCCAGGCTCACCCCTTAATCAGGGCGGAGGGGGGGAAAAAAGTGACACGCTGAGTAAGCACATTCCACCTGCAGTCAGCAGTTCAAAGGGCTCCCCTTGACGCTCGCCCTCCTCACCCCGCCGCTCCGCGGCTGTCCGTGCCCCGCCTGCCCCGGGGCAGCGCTCGCCCTCCTCCGCTCGGCGGGTGAGCCGGCACTTCATCAGCGGCGCTCCGACGGCCGGCTGGGTCGCTACCTGCCAGCGAAGCGCCTCAGGTGATGTTTCAATGGGCTTCACTCTAGATCACCCCCCCCCCCCTCACAGAGCACACGAGGGAGGCGACATATGGCCGACTCTGATGAATTCCCCTACTGTTCTTGAAGAACCTCCAGGGCCTTCGGGGTGATCGGAACTTCACGCTCCTCTTTACTAGATTAAATCTAATAATCTCCCAGTAACGAGACTTTAAACCCAGAGCGGTAAAACATCGGGCCCGGGGGTTCAGATGGACACAGGGAACGCTGTTTTCCCCTTAACACTTTATTTTATGACAGCAAGTAAGAGTTTATGTTCCTCGTCAACTTTCCCCTGGTCTGCAAGCGGCCGAGGAGGCATCTGGAGGAACAAAAGCACAAGCAACAAAAGACAGAATCATTGGAGATTAGATTGGGAAATGAAATTCTTTTTCAGAATTTAACTCAAGCTTTAACGAATGCTTCATTTTTGTGTGTAAACACGGGCTTGAATAAAGGTGAACTGTGGTTAACTTGCTCGTCAGAGCCAAACCCGTCTGATGATCTCAAAGATGTGTTCCGTTCTAAACCCCCCCCGTCACTCTCTGGAGGCGAGCCTCACTTTGACACCAGAGGGGGTCTAAACCTGGTCCGCCATCAACGACCACGATGCTAAATTCTCCACCATGTCGACACATTGAAGCAGCCCGAAAGAGAAGGCAAACAAGATAACGTTGTAACTGGAAAAACAGATTTGTGTATAAAACGTCACATGTTCCAGACGGATACAACAGAGTCGTGATTGTTCAGCAGATAAGGACAAAAATAATACACCGTGCTCTTTTCATCCAACATTGAGAAAGTTATCACTGAAGCTTTGAGCAGCACAGCCCCCCCCCCCCGCCCCCACTGTGTAACTGGTTTTGTTGTGGTTTTGAATGGCTCCGCTGCAGCAGGCCTCTGATATACTGAAAATATCAAATCAGTTCAATTATATCAGACGTTTGTGAAACGTCAGCAGTCCGGCAGCATGCCGATGAAAATAAAGAGACAATGGCATTCCAGTGTGGAGACATCCAAGACCTCCTGACCAGGAGTCAGAACCCAAACAGGGATCCCCGGCTTGACGGTGTCTCTTCGGGCCTTGTGCCAGACAGCCGACTGGAAAATGCCAGGAATGCTAGACTGCTGCTCGATAGGAGACCATGTTCCACTTATTGGCTACTGGTGGGCAGAGCCGGGGGGACAATGTCCACGATGAGTTCCCACACAATAGGAACAAGACATTTATGACTCTTCAGCCCCGGAAAAAAAATGAAAGGTTCTCGTCCTCCCACTGACTCACCGGGAGAGATGCTGCTCGGGGCAGACGAGGCTCACATTTTTGGGTTCACGTCTGAAAGGCTGAAGAAAAGGTCTCCCCCAGCCCAGCCAGGCTGTCCCGTTTGGGGTGATTTAAAGGGCCCGTTATTACCTTTCTCAGCCATTGTTGCCCTGCTGGTATCCCAACCTTATGATGCTTTTAATTATGCTAGGTGCCTTCATTAGACAGGAACCAGCAGAATCAGAAGCCTGGAAACGTTACTGGTGGTGACCACGGTAACCAGTATATGGCAAATTCAAGCACATATTTTACACTACTTAATACTAGTACTACTATTACTATTGATGGAAAAAAATAACCAACAACAAAATATTAAAAAGGGTAATCAGTTTTATTTACTTTGTTTTATAGCGACTGATCAACCCCATTAATGAACATCAGGATCGCAGATATTCTGATTACTGAAGAGCAAGCAAACTAAACTACTGCAGTTGAATCAAATGGTCAGTATTCAAATAAAAAAATGACCAAGAACCAGACATTTGTGATTTATCTGTTGTCATTTAATAATGAATTTGCCCACTTGAAACCTTTTCATTCAGAATCTTGCGAAATTTCTGGATAAATGTATGTGAATCAAATGGAGAGAAAGCTGTGGATAATTTAATTTAATACAATAGAAATAGATGTCACCAATGAGCTATTTTCAACTATAAAATCTCTCATCAAGCGTCTGTGAATACAAGTCGGCACTATTCTATTTTCAAATTACTCACACTGCAGTTTTGACCAGAATCAACCCCGAATATGTATAAAACATATAAAACAAGACTGAGGGTAAGTAAAATATTATTGCATATTTATTGTATATAACGTGTTTTTGAGAGTTGATGGTTGGTGAGAAATGCAGCACTGACCAGTTTAGCTGCAGACAAAATCTGACCAGCTGATGTGAGGATGTTGGGCTTGTACTGCCACCTGGCGGCGGAGTGTAAAACAGCACAAAGCGTTCCTACACGTTGTAAATAATAAAGCAATATTAAAGGCTCAATCAAATATTTAAATTTTCATAAACGTTTAAGAGCAGGGTCTTAGAGGTTTTTGCTAAATTTACTGCCAGTGATTTAAAAAATATATCCTTTTTAAAGCCCATCACACTCTCATGCTGCCAATTAGCAGCCTAGATGTTTAAAACCCTTTTCACAAGCCTCCCATTTCCTCACTGATGTCTTTTGTACTGTTCAGTGCGTCCACTGCTATTTGAACCCCATGTCCAGACCTTTCCCAATTAGACCCACCTTCCTTTCTGAGGTTTACATATACAACAAGGTGACAGAGAAAACAGAGTCCTTTAACAGGAGGGCCTCTCTCTCTTGTTCACATGGGGAAGTTTACCCACATCTGTCTCAGCACCTAACCCCTGGAAGAGAGGGGGTCAGATCCAAGGCCAGAGGTCAGCCCTTGTCCCATTGTGAGCTAGAACCAACATGAACTCCAGTCCTACACCGCGGTCAGCGGGACACAGTGCTCGGTTGGTTTTTAGGGCCACGGATGTGTGAACTGAACAGGAGTTGTGCTTTCAGGCAGCCTGCTTGCATGGAAGCATTTGAAAGGGCCTCTCGGATTTTCTTAATTAAATAAAGAGCAAGTGGATGCCCTGCTTTGCGGCGTCTTTTCTGCACCATCAATGGTATGCACATAAATAGAAAACAAAGCTGCGCTTGGAGAATTCGCAGGTGCGCACGGATGCGTGTGAAGCCAGCGCAGGAAACAGCACCACCGGGGGAAAAAGAAAGAGAGAATCAGGTTTGTGTGGCACTCGAGAGGGAGGTCCGTGTGAGAACAGATCTAGTTAAGAGTGTCACAACCGATCCAACGAGACAGGTGGCCGGGTCGGGCTTGGGCCCGCTGCGCTGACCCTGAACTATTTACCCGAATGATTAAAAAAAAACAAAAAAACCCACAAGTCCCGCTCTCCCTCCCTGCGATTCTCTCGCTTTCTTTCACCCTTATCAGCAAGCCGCCGTCCATAATTGACCTGATTCCCAGATTTCTGTCCCTCTGACCACCCCTGCTGTAGCATAAAAGTGGGCAGCATAGGTGGCAGAAGACTGCCCGGCTGAGGGGAACAGAAAGTATTCTTCTAACATTCTGAAAGAAAATGGGAAATCAGCATAATGGCCGTGCTTCCCTGCCACACACACATACACACCCTGTCTGCATCCAAATCGTGATTAACCTCCTCTCCCACTCCCCCTTTCCCACCCACTCACATTCACACATACACACGGACACAAAGTGCCTCAGAGGCCCCCTGACAGATGGGAAGAGGGTTTCTTTTTTTTTTCTCGGGGGGTTCCTCTGAACAAATGGCACCCTGGTTCAGCGCGGTGTTGTCAGGGTTTGAATTGATCCCCGGGACTACAGAGGCTTCTCTCTGCCAGTGTGTCACAATGGCAACAAGTGTGTAGAGCTGGGAGCAAGCTTGTACAGGCATGGGACCCATACCTCATGAATGATAGCTTAGCAAATGGCCCTCCATTCACCAGCCCTCATTGTAGGAACCATCTCTCGTTTTCTTTCACGGCCTACTCAAAAAAAAAAAAAAAAAAAAAAACTTGCCTGGCTTTGTTGGTTTTATTGGGTTTGATTGGTTTGAGACTCTAAAACGTGTTGGTTTTTGTGTGATTTTGTATGTGTGAATTTTAGCCGGGGCGGTGTGTGTCAGTGGAAGGGTGTGTGTCAGGGAAGATGGGGGGTATTTTTTGTATATTTTTGCTTGTTAAACTGATGGGCGAGGGTCTCACGGTATGGTCTGCAGAACCGCAGAGTGATGTAAAGCTATCTGTCGTTGACCAAAGACCCTGAATGTGATTCAGCTGTGTGTGTGTGTGGGGGGGGCGGGGGGTTATGAACAGTGTTCTTGGGAGGTCGTGCTGTTTTTCACTCATTGAAATAAACACCATGTGTGCAATTTTCACTGCTTTCCATAAATTCCACAGGATACACAACGATGAGACTTTCCCCTGTCGGTTATATATCCTGTCCTGTCAGACAGAGTCTTCTGAAAGATGTCTTTAAGGAGCGCTCTCACTGCAAATAACATCCTGTTTGTTCAGAAAAGGCATAAAATCCCATGCATTTACTTTTGTCTTTTCAGCTTGACAGTCGTATATTTGCCTAATATGCCATTGTGCGTTGGTATAATGAACCCCTGTCCCATGCAGAAGATAAAGCCCAGCTGAACATCCACTCTGACCTTTGGGTTGACCCCGGGAAGCATTTTACGGGCCCAGGAACAATCGTCCATTTGGCAGATAACAACAGCATCATCCCTCTGGGCTCATTTCATCACTGTCACTTCTCCGCACTCTGGTTAATGTTTCCCCGCTCTTCTCCCTTTTCTTGCTCCCTCCTCAGCCTGAAGCTGAGGGGCAGAAGGAACAGGAGCAGAGGAGGCTCCTAATCACAAAAGGAGAACAGAGGGTGATCGATTGATTGGTAAACAAACGGGCCGGACAGGCAGCGGCAGAGGAGAAGGTCCCCGGGGAGCCGGGCCTCCTTATCTTCAACATGTGACATCTCCATCCATCATACCTCATTATCATTGATGTGACAGGAAGGACCCACGGATATGTCAAAATAAGATACTGAGTAAAGCCCATCAGTAGAGATGATCATTTTAAATCTTGAGATATATTTCCTCCAGTGATGGCTCCAGTCAGGCCCATTAAACTGTGACAAGTTCAAGCGCCTCACTTACAAAATAAACTGTTCAGTTTCTCTGAACCAGATTAAACTGGGCTTCCTTGTTCAGCACAGCATCCAAAAAAGGCTTAATTCCATAAATCTTGTGTGGGCGCTGGAGCCTGAACAAGAGGATGTGCCGTGAACAGGTGGTAATCCACAGCCAGGACACACCGGGGGGGGGTTACGTGGAGTGTCCAGTCACATAGACTGGTTTCAGCAGGGTGCAGGGTGTGTGGAGACAAGTGAGATCCTTCAGTTCCATCAGAGATCCAGGAAGTTTAACACATTTGCTTCATCCCAGTCTATTCTCTTTGCACACCGGACCGTACCTGAGCGGGCCACACCCCAGCATACAGTGTGGGTCAGGGAGCAAAGGTACACAGCTCATGCATAGCGAGGATTCGGGGCGATGCTCTCGCTTGCTTGCTTGCTTTTGTGTCGCCTATGCTGCATAGCAATGGCATGGTAAACCGGGTGTTGGGGCAAGTTTGCGAAAGAGGCGAGGTGGGCTCCGTATTAAGAAAACACAGAGGGAGAACAGGCATGTGAAAGGGTCTGTGAATGAGAATCAATTAATTTTCATTTACCTCCATTAGCACTGGGCGGCAATTTGCATGTGTGAACCCAGCACTAGCCTGGCAGTGGCCCTTTTTTAAGTCAAGGGAGTAGGCCACATTAAGCTAATGACGGGGGGCAGAGGCAAAGACAAAGGGCAGTATGTGTGGTAAGGGAGGTCTGGCCGTCCTCTTTTCTCATTAGCACGACAGTGCCCCGCTCTGCTGTCACACAACGAGTCCTCTCAGGCAAATCATTAACCACCGGCTGGGAGCTGAGAAATATTCATCCTTTCAAGCACCTTCACAGCTTCACACACACACACACACACACACACACACACACACACACACACACACACAGAAATCTCTGCATTTTCCGAGATTTCATTCGGCGTCTGTGTTTCTGAGCTCCGAGGAGCCTCCGATCGGTCTCCTGGAAAACGTTCAAGCATTACAGGATGGAAAGCAAGGCCAACAGTTGTCTGCAGTCATCGTGGAAATTATGACGCATACGTCATTCCGTCAGCTTGCATGTTACCGTGAGTTACATGAAGGAACCATAAATTTCTGCATCAACTAATCCTACTGCTGTTATATCAGAATATAGAGTTTGTTTGGATTCTTTGTCCAAGTTCTTTCACCTGAAATTGTGTTCATTTACTTTATTTTAGTTCTTGATAATCATATAATAATTGCAGCCCCGAGGAGATGGGAGACGTCATTGCAGAACTAATAATGCCGTGCTGAACCTTTCTTTCGGCGTTTTCTTTTCCAGGGAGACAGGCCAGACAGCCTGCTCTGGAATCAAAGGTCTGAGAATTTATCATCTCCGAGAACACCGTCCTCAGAGAAAGGTCGACTTAAAGGAGGATCACACACCAGAGTCTCGCCTCTATGTGTTGGGAGGAACCTAGACGGTATGTAATGGAGCGGAAGGTACGAGCAGAGAAGGGAATGAAAGGGCGACAGGAGCGAGGGAGCAGACAGGGACACAGATGTGACATTACACTAACAATACAAGAGGCAGGTTAAAGCAGGTTATCCTGGTTAAAGCTGTCTCCCAGCTGTTTGGTTCACCCGTCTATTAAAAGTAATATATTTCTGACTGTCCACACAAGAAAAGACAGGTTTATTGGCTTACAAGGAGGACGCATGAAAATAGACTTCTGAGTAGAAACGGGCTTATAAATCACGGGTTGGAGGGGATCTACCACCCAACAAGATAACAAACAACAGACTCACGTCGTAAGTCCACACTTTATTCAGCAGTAATTCAATCAATCAATAGCAAAAAAAAATGGGAAAAATATCTTGAAAAGACATCTGAGCTGCAGAGGACCACCTGATGCTTGCTTTACATTAAAGCGTGGACAGATATTGAAGTGACCTCCAGCCCTTTCCTGTACTCGGGCAGCCCCATTCTTAAACAAAGCACACATAACAAGGGGAGAGGGGAGAAATCAGATGGCTTAATTGTTCCCTGACAATTAGACCATCACTCAAGCAGACACTGAGCAACCCAGAAAAAGTGGCCGAGGGAGGAGGTGACTGAATAAAGAGATGAAAGAAGAGGGCACTAAAACCCCTACTGAGTGAGAGGGAAAGAGGGAGAGGGTCTCGCTATTGAGGGTCTGACATGGCAAAAGGAGCAGAGAGCAGTTTACAATCCTGTACAGTGCTGTTCTGCACCATTAAGTGGCATGGAGGGCAGCCGTGGGACAATGGGCTTCTGTCCCTGAAGAGAAGGCCAGCAGCTCCAGAGGAGTCCTCCCTTTCAGCCCATATGGCCGCGGCCGCCTTGCGGGATGCTCCGCTCGCCGCGGCCGCATGCTCGGCATCTGGACGCACGAGGTCTGCTGTCTCCGCCGCTGCAGCGTGAGGGAGAGCAGCGGGGTCTCCCCGGCAACACCGCAGGGATGCACAAGGATCCCAGGCACTGCTCAAGAGATTAGGGAAAGGAAGTACTTGTGGATGGAGAGAAATCCCAATTTTGTTGGATTTAGAGTCACAAAACCCCCACAGAGCAAATGCCCCGATGGGCCTGAAACAGAGGGGGCAGAATTAGCCCCATGCAGATAACAAGCATGGTTTATTCAAGAGAAACCCACAAAAGCAAGAATCATCCCAGGTTAAACTGGTCAATAATAACAACTGCGTTGGGTTTTTACCAAAGATTATTCAAATTCTGTGAATACCTGGAGGACTGGGAGCTTCTTCCAGTCACAGAAACAAATGTTAAAATGTTTTTTTTTTCAAAGAAAAGTCAAATAGAGCAGAAGCAGACGTGGTGGAGCTCCAACAACCGTGACTCCCGTCCCATTTGGACCAGTGGCAAAGAGCTGTCAGAATGATGGATTATAAAATTCCTGAATTCCAAACAAGCGACCTGCTTTAACTCCTGTCCTGGCTTAAGCAGAACCCCAAATCGCACAAAAGCGAAGAAAAAAAAATATACGCAGGAGGAGAAAAGAAGCTGGGAGTGAGCCTGGAGGAGAAGAATCTTAACAAGTGTTTACCCTCTTTCTGTTGCCAAGCTGTGAAGCAGTAACCTACCGTATCGAAAGGCTGCGCCTGATCCAGGAAGAATGGCCTCGGCCTGTAGGGTCAGGGGTCACTAACTCTGCCATTGTTTCCGACAGAGCAAGCACACTCCAGCTTTTCTCCAGCTTTCAAAGGCCTGTGATGGGGGGTGGAAAGATGGGCCTGAAAACACTGGGTCAGGACCGGGGGACTCTATGGTAGCGGGCGAAGACAGATTTGGACTCCAAAGGTTAAATGAGGAGCGAAAGGGTCCTTCTGTCCAATTATTGTGGGACAAATGCTCTCCCTGACCCAGGAGGGTCAAAGTTCAGCCAAGCTATTGGTAACGGCACACTCTGGCCTTTTGAGGATCAGATGAGATGAACCTCCGCTGTGTTTATCTAAGTGACACGCTGACCAATGGGAAAAGGATAAATAATTATGGGGGGGGGGCATTTAACAGAATTTATTTATAGACTTGTGGTGGGTCAGGCTCGGACATTAAAGAAGATCCTAAGAGAGAAAGTCGTGAGTGAAATCCACTTTCAGCCCAGCCTCGCAGCACTTCTCACAATCACGTGCCCACCTCGGTCTCAAGCAGCATTTGTAGCGTTAATACCTGCTGATACAAAAGCCCAGCGGAGCGGCGTGGCGAGAGCTTCGCATATCCGGAGAGGGCTGGATTAGACCGTTCCTGGTCCACTTCCTCCTGAGCCCATGGGCCGCCAGGGATTATGTCAGTGAATTTAATCATCTCCACTTGTTAGGTTAACAAGCAAAGTTCAATCATGTTACAAGATCCAGTCCTTTCTCTTTTTTGGCCAGCAGCGGCGTTCCTACAGAGAGCGGCCCAGGAGAGAAACATATACTCAGAGTCCACCGCACAAAACACATTATGTGTGCAAGAATTGAACTACAGGTCCGACTGATTCGCCGTTAACATTTCCACCAAAGTTGGGTCCCAAAAAAAACGAGTATAAGAGCATATTCTGTGTAAGCTCCCATCTGCACGGCTGATGCCGCCCCTCCATCCTCCTCACTCTTCTGCAGCCTCAGAGAGAACAAAACAGATCTGGAAGGGATGGTGTGAAAGCAGAACTCACTACCTTCATTTTTAAAAACAAAGCTGAACCTGTTAATTATGCAGGCCCAGAGCACCGTGGCACGTCTGAGCCATCACCAGGTCACTGCCCAGAATCTCAGAAAATCCAGAAATGAACCCCGGAACAATGAATCAAAGCTCCGAGAAGCGGCCGCCTGGAACTAACTGAGATCCATGAAAGCATTAAATCTCTTCCTCTGCACAATCCATTTAGCATGGCTCTGCCACACTCCTCCAGGGGGGTGCTTGTGCTGGATACCAGTCATTGCACCAGGGGAATAATTTATGCACCCAGCAGACCCAGTGTGTGTGTGTGTGTGTGTGTGTGTGTGGCGCGCGCGTGTGCTGGCCTCTGTTTTCTGCAAGCAGATGTGAGTGCGTGGTGCATGTGGCGGATTTTCCTCTTTCTGGGACCCCGCAGGTCCTCATGAACCAACATAAGCCTGTTGGACACACATCAGTGGGGTGAAGGGGCGTCACCAGAGGTGAGACGGGCTCCCAGGGTCTTACAGGCCCTTAGGAGGAGCAGGATGACCTTTAATCAGGGATCAGGTGCCTGGGCTGCAGCTGGAAGCCCACAGGAGTCCTGATTATACTCAAACACCCCCCCACACATACAGGTCACACCCCCAGCTGGCTGTCCACCTTGAGCCCGGACGCTGAGACAGCTTTAGGCCGGATGAAGCACTCAGTGCAAGCATGAGGTGTACATTTATGAAGAAGCCTCAAAGTTGATCTGCGAGGTCTTCATCCACTCGCCGAGAATACCACATATGGACCAGACACGCTCGGTGTTTTATTTTATTTACTACTTTTCCAAATATTGCGCATCACTCTGAGTGATCAAAAGCAGTCAATCTGGGGCTGATTTACTGAGGGGAGGATTGGCCAAACTCACAATCTTTGTCATGTGTTTGGCCCGTTAGTCAGCACGGATCTCTCAAATGTTTGGAGTGAGAACTAACGTATTTAGTGATACCATCCCAACGTTGACACATTCGGGAGGAATTGTTGGGAAAAACAGGCCGAAATATCTTGAGGGATGCTCTAAAATGGACAGGACATGGGGCATATTTACCGTTATGCAACTCTGACGTCCTTGGTACGGTTATAAAACCAGACATTTGGGACCAAATCTTCAAATCCACCAACACAGCTTCAAAGTTTTCAACCTATCAAGATCTGGTGAAGCAGTTTTCCACAGAAGGTTGTCAGGGTGTGTCTAAATAAATGATGCTATTTTGGCCCTGGTGGAAAATACATTTGATTTAAACCTCTTGGATGTACTCTCGGACACACACCCTAGGGTGTGTTTTGGACCTGACATGCAACGAACCAGTCAAACTCCCATCTCCCAACCCGTCAGCTGCACGGATAACGTGTCTAATATGGGCAGATTAGATGAGCAATGTAACGGCACATAAGTACATCATTACAAGTACATTTTTATCTCTTGGATTTGTACACGGCGAGCTAAGCGTCCACACCTGGTGCACCTGCTTGAGCACGTTTCACTAACAACTGCTTTAATCCGATGATCAGTTGGCCTCTTTTGATGTAATATCTTATTTCATCCTCGAGAATCCAAATGCAACGTGCCTATAAATGCCCCTTGTTTGCATTTGATGGAATGGGTATGGGGAGGGTCCTGGAGGGCATTGGGGCGGGGTGAAACCGCACCGCTTCAGGTGTAACAGGTGACAGTATCCCCCTTAGACCCTGCTGTTTGGGTCGGAAACAGTTAAATCTGTTTTGTGTGACTTCGATAATAGAGTAAGAGAAATAAAGACTTTCAAAAAGATGTACATTTAATTTATTTTTCTCTGTTTCTTACAATAATATTCACAAGCGTTTAACCACACACACGCACACGCACACACACACACACACACACACACACACACCCTGCCCATGTTGGGGGAGTGGAACCCCCCTCCTATCACACACTCCCTATCAGCCACCCCAAGGATTAGCCCCCTGCCCCCACGTCTCTGTTCATTGCCTTCCCCTCTTGCCCTATTATCATATTTGATCCACAACTACCACCACCCCCTGTCTTCTCCCCCACCTTACATATTCACCCTCCCACATGCACCACCAGCAAGGCATGCCCCCTTTTCTATGACCACTCTCAGGGAGAAGAAGAGGAGGATGAAGAGGCAGGGGCTTTCATGGTGAACAATCTGCCAGGGAGATGAAGAATGAGCGGGCACTCAATTAAGGGCTGCCCATTGAGCCCGCAGAGTGAGCCTGAATGTGGGCCCCTCCAAAGGAATGGAGTCCCATGAATAGATTGTGGGCCTTCATGAAATATTAAAGAGCGGACGGATTTCCCACAATATTTGTACACCTCCCTTTGTAGGGATTTCTCTCTCCATTGAGCCTGAAACTGTTAACACATCCGCTCTGAAGCGCGGCCCGCAGACTGTGCTAAAGAGCCCCATGGTCCGAGCGTCTAATGGTCCCCACCTTCACCTCCCTTTACCCCTGCTGCCCTTGTCTGTCCTCTCTCTCTCTCTCTCTCTCTCTCTCTCTCTCCTTTCCTTCCCTATCTGTCCATCCTTTGCTCGTTCCTCTCTGTGTTCCTGCCCAGGAGCTATTACTGGAGGGGATTACAGCGGTTTTAATGACCACCTGTCTTTCCTCCACTACTGTATTGTGCCATGCCAGGCCAAGCAGCAAGCATTCCCTCGTGGTATTAAGGGGTCGTGTTGCTAACTGGTGACCCTCATCTCCGTCAGCGCTGTCCCGACAGCCGAAGCCACCCAGACGAGCAACAGGCTTCCCTTGCCTGATTAATAACCTCAATCCTGTCATCACACGAGGTCATAGCCTCCCTCTGCATTTTTGGCATTAAAGACAATTCGGTAATTCAGGCAGAGGAGTTTACACCCTCTCTCCCTCTCCCTCTCTCTCTCTCTCTCTCACACACACCCACACACACACACGCTCACAGGTCGGGCTGAGTGGAGCTATAGAGGTTGCGGTCTGTGTAGTTAAGTAGGTGGTTAAAGCTCTATTAGCATCAGAATGGCTGCATATTCCTGCCATGAGTCAACATTAGTTCATGGCGGAGTCGAAGGCTCGAAGTCGGCATCCCTCGCCACAACCCCGCAGTGGCCTCAACTCTCGGTTTGATTCCCAGGGGACGAGGCTGTCCTTGTGTGGGAGAACTTAAACGAGATGTGGTTGACATAGAGAGGGGAATCAAAGGTAGTGGAATGATCTCTCCGCTGTCGCTACAGTAAGTTCGCCAACTCCACCCTGGGGGGGTCACACCAGGCCTCTTCCACTGCCACTTCGGGCTTTTTAATACTCCAGTGTGTTGGATTTGGCAGCAACCAGTGGTGAAAACACACAACACAACAAGTATTTCCTGTACACAGTGAAACATGCATATGTACATATATCTTTTTGTTACAACCAAGCAAAGTCTGAAATATATGTAATTATTCATTTTATGTAATTGTTTGTCCTTTCCAGGCTACTGTAAAAACACGGTGGAGCGACATTGTAGCACTACTGGAGGGGGACCTAGCTCAGTGCCTTTAACTTAACACTCCAAAGTGACCATAAACCCAGAGGTTAGCGTGATAAGTTTATTACACACCTTAAAAAGCATTTCTATGACTATCAGGAACCAGATGTATTTATATAAGCCACCTCTCCAAGGGGACAGTTGCTGTTTACATACTTATGACGCAACTTCTCCTTTTAATTGGGAGTGTTACAGAGTAACTCCTCATTAGAGGCTTAAGTTGGAGTTGCTGTTGTGTGAAACAAACCTTTTAAAGGATAAACTCAACAACAGATTCCTGAAAACTTTCCAATTCGCCCAGGCTGATGCGACCAGATGTCGTGGGAAATGTGTGTCAAAACGTCTGTTTCTGCCAGTGTTTCCATCGCCCTCCTGTAATCTGGAGTCTGAAGGCCGCCTCAGAGGGAGCATGTGCTGGGAAGAAGCCCCGGACGTCCATTCCTGCAGCTCCCCAGCTGTGGAGCACATGGGAGCGCAGCCCTCTTGGTCTGGCCTCCATATGTTGAGGTCTGGGGTCCAGGCTGTCAGCATAGCTCCACTACATGGAGGGCAGTTGGGGGGCATGTGAGAGGCGGGGTGGGTTCTTGGTAGATGTTGGGGAGGGCAGCTGGTCCACCAGCATTGTACCAGGAGGACAAGAGCTGAGCAGGACCCAGCAGGAGAGTGGGGGGCCTTTTCTAAAGAGCGATCAACTGGAGCTCCTTTTCTCACACCCCGCTCACTTTATCCCGCTCTGTATCTCCTCCACACCCTCCGTCTTCCCTCCATCCTTCCTCCCTTTCTTCGTCAGATTGATACACTGGCTGAAATGTGATTTTCTTGTGTCTTTCTTTATGAAACGGCATTCTTGCCCTTCCCTTCCCGCATCCCACCCACTTGTCCAACTAACCTATTCTCCCCTGGAATTTAATTGAACCACGGTGCTTTGTTTTTTTTTGTTTTTTTTTAGCCATCAAGAGCACATCAAAGTCACTCATGAGAGGAGGCATTAAAAGGATGAAGGGGCCACGGACAAGACAAATCTCTTTGGCTTTTCCCACACACAATGCGTCTCATTTGAATTTCCCCATATATTGCTGATCACCATTCAGAATGGTGCCCCTGATGAAGTGTTGTTTTTGTGGTCCCTCGCCTGAATTCCAAAGCCCCCAGGGATACATTTTCCTTTTTGTCTTTGACTTCAAAGTTATCTGAAAACTTGACGTGCCGGAATGACGAAAATGAAGGGTCGCCGGGTCCAATCCTGGGTGTTGTTTACCAACGCTCACACCGAGCATCAAATACGGAGTCACCACAGGGCACGGCACAACACATTTCTCAAGCGCTGTTGTTTTTTAGGGCTGAATAAACACAATGAGTCAAACATTCTTGCTAATTGTCCCTGGGTCTAACGAAGGCCCCCTTCTTTTGATAAAAATTTAATTTATGAGACGCACCCTGCAGTGAATGAGTACATAAAGGCTCATCCAGTTTGCGCCCTTGGCCCTGGTTCTTAATGTATGGTGTCGACACATGGGGTTATATGAGCAGGTTACAGGAGTAAGACGGCATCAAGCAGACACTTTTTCTACAAAACAACTTTTTAATGGTTTGTCACAAATAAAACCAACAAATCAATGATAAGATGAACAATAATGTTTGGTGCCTGGATATTTCAAGAGTATAATTTTTAGATTTTCCAGTTTTGAGAATTCTCACTTTAACTGTCATTGCATGTCTCAAATATTATTTTGAAAATGTGTTGTTAAAACATCAGGTTACCCATAAACGTGATGATATATCCACGACTGTCCTGGCAGCCTTGAACACTGCTGCTCTGCTGTCATCTAGTGGTTTGGTGTAGAAGAGCACATACAATGCACCTTTTTTCTTTGGCAGCTATTTAGAGAATATTTTTGACACTTTGATTATGCAATTATTATTCAATTTAATACGTATGACAAATAATCTTCCGTGCCATTCTTAAGGACATTAATAAAGATTTTAATTATGAAACAAACTTTTTCTGAACCATCACCCACTAATAACATTTAAGATGTACGTTTAAGGACTTTAAATTCAATTTAATTTTATCACACGTCTCTCCACTCGCTTCCACAAGATGAAAGAAGAGAGACCGAAATGGATGTTTGCAGCAAACACACAACTGCCAACAATGCAATTGATGTACGATTCAAGCAAGAAGATGCCTTGAATCTTAATGATGCAATGATGTGTTTCCTATTTACAATTTACTTTATAAAAGTAGGAATTTACAAAATATATATAAAATATTTCCATATAAAAATAACAATCTGACATACAGTTGTGTCACAGACACACATTTATAATATATAATCTAACATACAACATGTAAATGTTGGCTGATGAAGAGATATGTAACACATTTGCATTGCAAGCAATGTTTAGTTTAGTTTCTTTTTTTTTTCAATACTTGAGTGAACATCAGAGGATATCAGAAGCTAATTATAAAACAACAAAATGAAAAACACTCTGGCATCCTCAGAATGTAATCTGTCAGGTTATACTTGTGATCTTTCATTTTCGAGAGATTACATTTTCTTTTCTTGTGAGCTGACAGCAGATCACATCCGTGTTGTCTCAACCTCGGGAGAGGAGCTCCTGTCACCGCAGCTGAAGCCAGATCAGGCCTGCTGGGGTCGTCGGGGTCAGGCCACCAGACCAGCAGGACTGATGTGGGGAGCGCCGCAGAAAGGGGGGGTGGGGCACCACGGTGACGTCACAAAGCCCTAAACAGGGCCTGTTGTGGATCACGCTCACCCGAGAACAGATGCAACTAGAAGATACAATCAGGGTGATGATGTTGACCCCCCTCACGTGACCGGGACAGGAAGTGACTTCTCCAAGGTGGTGCTGAAGGAAGAGAGTGGAGAAGGCTTGTATCTGAGCTCATCATGGTTAATACCACAAATTAAACCTTTTAACATAAATGTAAAAATAAAACATGATTTTCTGTTATCAGGCAGTCCAACTGTTACGTTCGCTCACCATTTTGGAGACACCCCAGCAGGTGCTGCGCTGCGGCCCCAGATCGCCCTGCTGCACAGATGCAGGGCTGCAGGACACTGACCCAGGCTGCCGGGGGCCGAGGCCGGGGGTCAGGGCTGCTCACGATGACCACACATCCGGATTTTCATGCTCACAGGCGAAACGTGGAGCAGAATTCAGGGTCTTTCCAACTGCTTGTGTCAAATGGGGCCAGATAATGTGTTTTATTCATAATCTGATGCAATCAAATTCATATTCCATATAAAACTATGCAATGTAATATAGTTAAAAGTTTTACAAACAAACAGCACATCTTCTATGCACAGGACATTCATGGCTTATATTTATGGCTACTTTCCTATCTTCATTTTCTTTAAAAATCAAATTAAAAGCGACACCTCGTTTGTAAATGGCTGCTGCTCTCTCAAAAAAGTTTCCTCTGGGATAAACAATAAAAACGTGCATCACTACTGTCAGTAAAAGTGCTATTATATTAAAGATGTTGACTTTCTGTTAATAACGCCTGAAGCTTCAGCATTAATATGCAGATATTTATTGACTGGGTTGGCGTCTAAACCAGAGTAGTTACTGCAACACACTCGTTCTTACATGAGCTGCATAGTTTGATATTTAGTATGCTCGTTATTTTGTTTTGCAGAAACAAAGCAACAGCATGGCAAACAAAGAACAGTTTCAGAGATACATTAGTTTCACAACCTGTGATTAGTTAAACACATCAGAATTATACTTTGAATTATTCTTTCATATATGTAATCTCATATTTTCAGCGAAGACTTCTGCCAAATACTTCATGCTCTTCGACGATGAACACACGACCGAAGGGATTTCTCCAAACACAAACACAACCTCGCCCATGGTGCCAACAGCAATTAAAACCAAATAGATTAATGAATTAGAGCTTAATAAGCCCAGCAGCACCAGACTGGACTCACTTCATCAACTCATCTGAGTCTTCAACAGCTGACTGGTCAAACTGGGTGTGCTGGACTGGTGGAACAAGAACCTGCAGCCACACGGCCCTTTGTGGAAGAGTTTGGACACCCCTGCCTACACTTACCACCTACATCTTAAAATGTGCTCCACTATACAAGTGAATCGTTTGAAGTGCCTGTTTTGCTGTCTCCTCCCCAACTCGTTTGTACTCATTTGTTTAGATCAAATATCTTTGGGGCCGCAGAGGACAGAGCTGCGGGCTGCAAAAGGAGATGTCAGCCTGAATCTGCGCCGTTCACGACAAAACGTGCTCGTTCCGGGCGTTTGCGAGGACATTCCTGTCGTTCCTTCCGTTTCCAGATCAGACTTCCACTATCAGCGACGGGGAGACGAGCAGTCTGGTGAGATCAGGTGATCTTTATCTGCCGACCTTCACCTCACAGGAACGCTCCGAGCCTTTAGCACGCAGACGTGTTTTTCGCCCTCTTCTTTATACTTATGATGTCTCGGTCAGGTAGACATCAAACCCCCCCCCCTCTCATTTGTGTGTCAACATTTGTCCTGACCGTCGGTTCAACCCCAGCTCGGTTCTCTCCTCACCACCGTGGGAATCCGCGGAGATGAAAGCGCGGAGGAGCGCACAGCTGTGGGAGGAGCGCACCGCTGCAGCGCGACCATTGGCCAGGGGAGGGGGCATCTCGGTGGGGTGGCTGATTACGCGCGGCTCCTAACGAGGTCCTAATGAGGACAGAGCCACAATTATGAGCCTGTACGTGTGCACGTCAGCACATTTACAAGCACATGTCACACCCACGCACGCTGCTCCACGCATGTTCCCCGGTTTCGTTTAGACGCGATGCCGGCGAAACGTGGGCGTGGATACGACCCAGCCTTTTTAATCCGTATCTGAAGTCTGATTTGGAGGGACGTTGAAGACGGAGCACACGTAATAACTTCTGGCACTCCGCGCAAATTAGGCGTTAAAAATACTCTAATGTAACACATTATCCATGATTCTGACAATACCAGAAAAACCGAAAGGATGTGCGGGGAACAAACTGCACTTTGCCACTATTTTAGACCCCCTCCCCCTTGTCTAATTAAGGTGCCCTGACCTTTGCCCTGAGCTACTCTGATTTGTATATCAATATTTCTTCTGAGCGCCGTTTCAAGCCGGTCCAGCTCCCGTCCGTCCCGGAGCGTTCTCTTCTTGAAGACTCAGATCCTCCGAGATGAAAGAGCGCACCTGTGGGAGGAGCCCACACACCTGCGAGCACCCTTTCCCTCTTGCTGCTGCCCCGGCTGGAGGCGCACGGCACTTCTGGACTCTCCTGCGGGACGCGCACGCACGCCGACCCCCCTCCGCCACGCAACCATGGACGCAAGGGAGGAGACCCCCAAGGAGCGGCTCCTGGACATCAGCTCCAGCTCGCCGGCCCCGGAGGCCACCGACGCGCACGGCATCTACTCCCCGCAGAAGCCGCCTTATTCCTACGTGGCTCTGATCGCGATGGCCATCGGCGAGAGCCCGGAGAAGAGGCTGACCTTGGGGGGCATCTACGACTTCATCACCACCAGGTTCCCGTATTACACCAAGGAGAAAAAGGGCTGGCAGAACAGCGTGAGGCACAACCTCTCCTTGAACGACTGTTTCGTGAAGGTGCCCATCAAGGAAACCGGCGGGGACAGGAAGGGCAACTACTGGGTCCTGGACCCCGCCTTCGAGGACATGTTCGAGAAGGGAGACTACCGGCGAAAGAGGAGGGTGAAGAGGCCCTGCAGACCCCCGAGCCTGGAGCCGCTGTATCTGCAGCCGTGCGTCCGGCCCTGGGGGGTGTACCCGCACGGTTCCTCCCAGCCTCCAGGCTACCCAGCATCCCAAATCCTCCACGGTCACACCCACCTGGTGTCCCCCGCCGTCCCGGTGACGTCGTACCGCCCGCCTCACCCCTTCAGCCACCCTGCCTACGGCTCCTTCCACCCCCACCAGGCGGTGCTGCCGACCCACGGCGCCTGTCCCTGCGGCCCGGTGGGCCAGCCGCTCAGCCCGGAGGGGGGGGCCGTGTCCCTGGCCTGCAACTACCAGCAGATCAGCTCCTACGCTTTATTTGACATGTAAGGTTTGCGCTTATGTTAAGCTCACCGGCTCCATCATTTCAGCTCCACTTAACTCTGCTCGTTTCAGGAACTGTCCGATGACAAGTACTTACTCACGTTTTGATATCTTTATTTGTTGGACGTTTACGGTCCTGTGTATGCAGCCTGTGGCTTACGCGTGTGTTCTGGGGTTTTAAAGCTGCTTCTGTTATTTATTTTATTGTTGATGTTTTATATACACATTATGAAGCACTGATCATTTTCCTTATTCGGTCCAGAACGTCGGTTGATGTAAACGGGATCTGAGTTCAAACAAAATGTACTTTTACATAAATATTATTTGATTTGTCCAAACTTTTTCGCCTTATTTTATGTGTATTGATATCGTGCTGTATGAGTATTTGAGCACGGTCTCGTTTTGAGAGATGTAGTTAGAAAGAGATAAAACTAGAAATTAAAGCTGCGAGCAGCCTTGAGCGGGCCCTCGCACCCGCGTCGCCCGTCGGGGCGACAGACTCCCGACGCCACCGCGGAGCCCAAAGGAGCGACGCCCGTCCGACTCTGAGCGGCGTCTGCCCTTAAAACAGCTCGCTCCAGCAGCTTCCTGGTGGCTTCAGCACACGGGTGCAGGAGACTCTCTGTCGGGGCCCGGGCTGCTGCACGAGTGTGCCGAATTCCGTATTTCTGGGTCCAGCGTGGTTTCGGGGGCTGCTACTTTGAGATATTCTAGGGGGCGCTACAGAGCCAATTTACGACGCACCTGTTACCTCCAAGAGGATTTTTTGTAGCCCTTGTGATGATACACATGCGTACAATGTTCACAAGGTCCCCCGCAGGGCTGGCTCATTGTTTGTTTCTAGGTGGCGCTGTGACATACAGCAAATGTTGAAATGTCCATCTGATCGGGGCGGACTTCTGGTTAAACCTGTGGAGTCAGATGCGGATCGGACTATGTATGCGTGAGTCAATCAATCAATCAATCAATCTTTATTTCTATAGCGTCTTATACAATCAAAAACTGTTTCAAGGTGCTTTCCAGAATCCCAGGGCCTAACCCCAGACAAGCAACAGTGGCGAGGAAAAACTCCCCTTTAACAGGAAGAAACCTTGAGCAGGACCAGGCTCATGTAGGGGGACCCTCCTGCTGATGGACAGATGGGTAGAGAGAGGAGAGGAGAGGAGAGGAAGAAGAGGAAGACGAGAGGAGAGGAGAAGTTAAGACAACTTTTCTGATTTTGATGTTCCTCTTATTTAGAGCTGATGTTTTCACTCGGTTTGCGTCACCGGGCCCTGTTGACCTCCTCACCCGGTCTCAGGAGAATCTGCTCGACGCGCACCGATCGGGCCTCCGCAGCGTGAAACGAGACATTCCCTGTTCTCAGCAGGGGACGCTGTGTTCAAAACGACATGTCCCAACAGCTTTGTGTTCAGGACCATACCCCATCACACCTGTGACCTTTGACCCTGAAGCGACCTCGTATGTCCTAGCTACAGACACTTCCTGTTCGGCGGCGAAACATCAGGTTTTTGTTTGGGCGCCGCGCCCAGTGAATCCTAAAAAGCTATTCACTATTTAACACCAGCCACGTCTCCAGATGATATTCGTTGAATATGAAAACAATCCGATGACAGCTCTAGGAGGAGTTTGTTAAAGGGGCGAAATCGTGAATTCCGATGAAAACGGCGCACTTCCTGTTTGGGTTTTTGGTGCGTCCTGGTACGATTCACAACTCCACCAAGTTTCATGAGCGCAGGACAAACCCAGTCCCGGGGCACCAAAAATAGGTGGCGCTAGAGAGCAAGTTTGGAAATAGCCTCTCGGGACCCAGAAATTCTAAAATTTCTCGCATTCCTTTGGGGGGGTAGGTCAAATAAAATCAGCGTTTCGTGCATGTTCAGGGGGTCAAAAAGCGACTCTTTTGTCGGAAGAATAACGAGAAAAATATGAATAATAATAATATTAAGAATAATAAACATTATAAATACAATAGGGCTTCGCACTGCTTGGTGCTCGGGCCCCAAATAAATAAATAAACTTGTTATGAAGCTCATATTTTACGGTCAGTGAAGCCGGCGGTCGCGCACGCCCGGACGGTGACGCAGCTTCCGTTTCCGCCGAGTGGGCGGGAACAAAAGGGACCGCGTGGTTGCTAACGAGCCGAGGCTCGGAGGAGGTTCTGACCCGCCGAGGCTCGGAGGAGGTTCCGACGAAGCCTCCCCGCTCTGCAGCCGCTCATGGAGTCGCTCAGCCGCCTGGTGGGGGACTACCCGCAGCTCCTCTACAGCGGGGTCGGCGCCACCGCCTTCGTGGCCGGAGGGACGCTGCTGTACAAGCTGGTGACCCGGTAAGGAGCGACCTCCGGTACCGGACCGACCCGTCTGCTCACCTGCAGCCGGGGGTCACCTCTACGGCTGGAAACGTCGGGGTGAATGTTAAATGATAAAAGAGGGGTGTTATTGTGCTGCTGCTGCTGGTGTTTGTTTTGGTGGTGTTTGTTGTTGTTGTTGGTGGTGGTGGTGGTTCTGGTTCTGCTAACGCTAACCATCACATGGTGAGACTGGGCTCATCTCTGGACGGTCACCAGTGCTACAAAAACAATCTAAGGGGTCAAGCACGGCCCCCTTTGATTGTTTTGTTCGTCTCAAGAGTGGTGTATTAAATTGCGTCCTTTCTCCGTGCAGAAAGAAGCCGGTCCACGCCAGTGTGAACTGCTGGTTCTGTAACCAGAACACCGTGGTCCCCTACGGGAACAGGAACTGCTGGGACTGCCCCAACTGTGACCAGTACAACGGCTTTCAGGAGGTGGGCTTGGAAAACGTGTGGCCCCGCGGCTCCTGTTTTCTTCCCTCGGGGGTTTTGAACTGTCGCCCCTTTTCCTTTTGTGACTAAGATCTGTGTTTAAAGGCCTTTTGTCCGGTTGATGTGCTTTGTGTGCAGAATGGGGATTACAACAAACCCATCCCAGCCCAGTACATGGAGCATCTGAACCACGGCGTGTCTGGTGGGCTTCCTACGTCTGAGACGGCCAAGACGCACCAGTGGGTCAACTGTCAGATGCTCTTGTGCAGGAAGTGCAATAATAACCAGACTTTGAAGATCAAGAAGTTGGCCTCATTCATCCCCAGAAATGAAGTACGTACGGCGGTCTTGTTTTAGTGCGACACTTTTTTAACCTTTAGCCTTACTCTGGCCGCTAAATGTTTTACCGTGGCTTGTTTTGCAGGAGAATTACGATGAGGAGATAGAAGCCTACAAGCACCACCTGGAGCAGACTTACAAGCTCTGCCGGCCGTGTCAGACAGCGGTGGAGTACTACATCAAATATCAGAACCGACAACTGCGAACAGTACTTGTAAACCATCAACTTCGACGCAGCCGGGAATCGGACAAGGCCTTTTTAAAAGTCAGTAGCACTCCAGGCCGGATTACTTTGATTTCCTTGTGTACTTCCTGTGTTCTGGTGTCTATTGTTGCAACCTTTTTGTGACAACAACCAACAAAATGTTTTTCACCCCACACCTCATTGGTTTCCACATATTGTGAAAACACCAGGATTTGTGTTGAAGCTGTGCTCTCTCTCCTACAGAGCACCACCTTTGTGGCTTCTCCTCCGGGCGTCATCCTGTTGAGGATCCTCGCCCTCCTGATCTGCGCTTTCATGATTGCTGCCTCGTTCTGCGACTTGCCAGACAAGTTAAATTCACAGGGCGGCCAACAGGTCTTGAGCGGCGGGGTCGTTCCTAATAAGCCCACCAACGACTCCGCGCCCAATGACCAAGGCACCCGAGGGCTGCCTGCGTTCCAGGGCCTGCTCGAGCTGATCCCAGATCAGGTCACTGAAAACGCCCGTGTCGTGTGGCAGCATGGGAGAGACAACCAGATTGCTGTGGTCTCTGTCGGCCTGCTGACATGCTTGACCTCTATATTTCTAGGAGGGCCTGTGAGGTGAGCGTTACCTTGGCACGTTTCATTGGAACAATACCAACGGCTATAATCTCATCTGTGTTGCGTTTCAGGTTGAGGAGAATTGACGTTGTGGCCTCTGTGCTCTGGTTCGTTATCCTATGCCTCTACCTGTCTGAGAGCTACTGTACCGCTGCCTTGAGCTGGATGGACACCGCCAAACGCTGCACCATCTCCCTCTGTTGCCTAGTCTCCTTTGCCGCTGCTGTCGCTACGCGCAAACCGCTGGGTCCGAGAAGAGCCAGATACCGAAGGTCAGAGCCCGAGCAGTAATATTAGAATAGCGTTGGACAAAAGTAGGATGTTGTGGTCAGGTCATGACAGATGTTACGCTTCAACTTCTCACTATCAGAAACATGTTTTAGATGGTTTCTACTCTTTTTACTACAGGTGCTTGATACATCATAGGGCAACCGTAGCAAAGCAAATAAATCTCAGCTTCCTTCCTGGTGAATGCTCCTGTTCAGGGCATTGATGCGAAGGAAGAACGTGCCAAAACTAATTAAACGTGAGAAAGTTTAGCTGTCTTTTGACCTTTTGAATGTTCTCATTTAATCCCAGTCCAGTGTAGATATGGGTGAAAACACTACCTTTGCATGAAATACTAACGTTTGAGCTTACTGCAGCACAGAGGCCTGTATTCAGTGTAATCTAAATCTCATCATCACACGTCTGAGGCCGTCTGTGCTTTTATCTGTGTGGAATTGCAGAGGATTCCATCATCGGTGACGTAGCCGCTGATTTTAGATTTGGAAATTGAAGTTTGCGTGTGGCTGTGCTTATATTGTCCTGGAGTGGCTGACTGTGTACAGGTTTATATTTCATGAGTTTATTCATGGTGCTTTTTCACTCTAAATTAATACTAGCGTAGAAATTACGACGCACCTTTATCTGCTGGGTTTGGATACGAGATGCTCCTCCCAGTGGTTTTGCTGTTTGATATTCTCTGTTACTTACAATTTTAATCGTGGACTTGGAATGATGGCATCGCTGAAACAAAAGTCCTGAGAAAAACATTTGCATGTATAATATTAAACTAATATTAAATTAATTTAATAAATTAATATTCATTTTAAACACCCATATCTATCTTTATACTCCCTCTTTGACAACCCCTTTTAAACTCTAATATGCTGTTTTTCTTTTAGCCTTACAGTATTCCTTAAAAACATTCCTGTTACCTGTAAATGCCAGGTTTTTGGTCATCTGGTGATTGGTCACACTGCAGCGGAGCGCACACACACTGACTGCTGTGCATTGCCACACAGCTGATGAACAAAAGTCAGCTTGAATATAGAATGAGAGAAAATTTACCAGTTGAGATGTAGCTTCAACCACGTGAGGTTTGAACACCAAATCTCAAGTCCATTAAACATTTGAGTGTTCTGTTTTTTTGTTGTTTTTTTTTTTTTTTTTTTTGCAAGGACTGAATGTTGATGCTTCGTGTGTGTCAGCTGCCAGGTTCTGAGCCCACGTTGACACGTTTCTGTGTGATTAGCATCATTTAAGTGAACCGTCAGACTGGCATTTACTTTTTCAATTATTAACCAATATATAAACTTTATGAAAATGTTTTTTTTTTTTTTTTAATACTATTTATTTGCAACTAAAGTGATAAAATGCCGAAATTTACTCAGCATCTCCTTTGATCTTTTTGTTGAACTTTCCTTTAGTTTAATCTAAATCCTGGATCACTGTTTGCATGTGTTAATATTTTACCACGTGCCAAATTTATGCGCCTAATCCTATTTTTGTCTTTGGAAATTATAGAATAATGGATTTATGGCACTAATATGTGAAGATGTTACAAGTAAAAGCTGTTCTAGATTATTAGATTGTAATGCTAATGATGTATCTTGAGTTTAATTCTGAAAGCTTTAAAGGTTCAGTGTGTGAGATTTGGTGGCATCTAGTGGTGAGATTACAGACTGCAAGAATAAAGTCGTACACTAAACACCTCCTCCTGAAGTGACAGAGGGCCTGTTCTCACCGTGGGGCTACAAATGAATAATTCCATAACTGCATATACAGATATTAGAACTGTAATAATAGCTGAATTGTCAGCATATGCTGAAGTTTGTGTTAAAGCGCTTGTTCTGGGATGCCGAAGAAACGCAGAGCAGATGACCAACATTTATTAGACATTATCAAGGCAAGTCTGCTCATATAGATCTCTCAACATCTTACGCACTGGACCTGATACTTGATGATTTTTATATTAATAGTGTGAGATAAGGCTCACTTTAGAGTAAATCCTGGATAATTAGTCTGCATTGAAATTAGTTCACGAAACATGTACTGTAGCATATGAATGTCTATCTAGCCATTTTATAAATGCCTCATGCCAAGCACTGTTTTTGAAACTGTTGACAAAGATCAGATTTAATCCAGTTTACCGTCAGACAGCTCTCCTCCAGTAGAGCCTGAGTTGTTCTCCTTGTTCTGCTCTGCTGAAGCCTGAGACTGTTGCTGGACAAAAGTCTGCACTGAAGAATTTTGTGGGTCTGATCTGCATCACACCAGGTTATATGTCAGCGTGACGGCAACCTGTTTTTACTTGTAATCTGTAATTGTATCATCTCGGCCAAAGTTATACCTGTCACGGTCACATTTGTGTTTGTGTTTGCTTTCGAGCCTGTGTGCATGTTTATGTGCAACATTTTTAGCTTGAGTGGATTTTAGACAATGTGCCAACGTTTGTTTGAAGCATTTAGCTCCAGAAGCACTACCTGAATCTGCAACGTTATAATCTAATGTTTAAATGCACTGTTACTGGTTTCCAGTATGTGGGTAACATTTTCCTTTCATGTGAGTTACAGTAATATTCAAAGGAGTTTTACAGTTTTTGATATCGAAGCAATAATTATTTTAAACTAGCATGACATGATTGATGTTTGTATGTTTCCATAGCAACCTCAGAAGTTTCATCCATGTTGGGACTGAAATTGGACATTTACGGTCCAATTTGAGCATTTTGTGAGAGTGTTTGCTGTAAACGGAACATAATAAACCAGTAAAATGATGAGACTTGTCTGCGTGTGTGTGTTGATCTTCAGCTTCTGAAAGGATAAAGTGTGTGTGTGTGTGTGTGGAAATGCGAGCATGTCCTGTTGCGTTACAGGGCTGCCTTTGTTCTGCATTTGCTGCAGTGACAGCTGCGGCAACATTTGTCTGAAAGCTTTGCTGTCGCCGCTGTCATTTCACACTGGTTCAGTGATGGTCGGAGCTGTAGCCTTTGTGTGCAGGACACGAAGACACTTTCATATCCCAAAGGAGAGTGTCCTGCATGTGATGTAGAAGTGTTGTGCACGTGCTGGTCCTGATCACGAGTTCATGTTGGAGTCTGTTGCGTTGCTCTTGTGTTGCAGGTTCCTTGCAGGTAGCTCCGCGGCGTCCCCCCTCAGCGGCCAGCCCCTGTCCCCGTCCCCTGACCTGGTGGACTCCTTCATCCCCGCCCCGCCGCCCAACCTGTCCAAGCTCATCAATCACCACCAGAGTCCCCGGGAGCGTAAGGCGTCCCCCTCCTCGCTGCCCGGGCGCCTCAGCAGAGCGCTCTCCCTCGGCACCATCCCCTCCCTCTCCAGGACAGGTACCAGTGAAATGTTGCTGACGGGCTGAGGCGTCGGACACGCACAAGCCCAAACTGTTTGGTATTAAAGGCTGCGGTCGTCTCATTTTCAGACTCTGGGTTCCTGTTTAGTGGGAGCAGGCCGGCCTCGCTGTACAAAGAGTCCCCGTCTTCAGGTATTGAATCACTATTTTGTCTCACCGTCTCCCTCAGATCGTTTGACCCGTCTGCTTTGTTTTCGTCCCAGACTACTTTTCATTGAAGTCAGGAAGCCGTCCGTCGTCCCCGGGCCCGTCTCCAACCCCTTCGGTGGCCGGGTCCGTCACATCCAGCTCGGGTTCGGCCAGGCGGCGCCCCCTCATCAGCCCCGCTCGTCTCAACATCAGCGGCCAGAAGCTGCGTTTGTTTTCCTCAGAACAGGAGTCCACCCTCGGCTCTCCTCCGGTCTCGGCGCCGTATTTTCTCGCTGAGCAGAGCTCCATTTACAGCAGCTGCTTTTCCAACAACGTGTCACCTTTTCAAAGCCACAATGGTAAACACAGCAGAGGCTCAGCGTTCACAATATGTTGGGAGTCGTTCGCGGCGCTGCCACTAGATGGCGGTGCTAAGCATTGTCCCAACCCAGACGCGAACTCGAACAGTCTTTACACTCGGGAATATTTATCTTTTTAAATAACAATTCTGATTTATCTTGCAGATTTGAGTTCTTTACTAAGGGACGGCACTGTTATTGAAGAAGAAGACGAGCGGCGAGGAAGCTCGTCGGACTCCTCCACCTGTCTGGTTGGCACAACGACACAGGGGCTGGGTGACGCCACTCCTCAGAAAGGTAGAATATTTGATGACAATGTGGCAGAAAGTTCTGCCCAGAAGCAAATAATGTAGGTAAATAATACAGCACAGGGATGCATTGATTGTAAACAGGTTTTAGGTATCTGGGTCAGTCACGGTCAAAGGACCTTTATATAATTGGTGCAGTGGTGCAGCAGTTATTACAGTAACACTTTCAGGTTGCGGTACTGGTGCTGTGAACCGAAAGTGTCAGACTGAGTTAAAGCCGTGCCTAGACGGGAACATATCTACTGTCGGGTTCAAACTCGGACTCGGTGTCCCTTCGGCGTTAGTGTGGCAGCGGGGTCTAAAGGTTTCTGATGTGGCGTGCTGTGACACTGCAGAGGGAAAGACCGTAACCAATAATTTTGTGACCGTATGACCCTGTAATAACGTCTTTACTTTACATCATAGATTATGTGTAATCTGAGATTATCTCTTCCCATTGTCAATCTACCATGGAGTCTGAAAAATTTTTCTTTTTCAGGTTTTTACATCTGTCAAAATTCAGTCATTGCATGTGAACCTGGTTGTATTTAATTACTCTATATTGGAGTAAATGAGTTAGTTTACGTCAAGTCTGGTTGTGTATTTCATCTCTGCTGTTGCGCTGCCCCCTGCAGGTTTCCTGAAGCGTTTCATCTGGCCGGGCCTTTTGCTGACCAGCCTGACTGCCAACCTGCTCTTCGCCTGCGTCTATGTGTACCACAGGTGGGGGTGAGCCGGTGCGCGACCCTCCGCCATCCCGTCGTGACGTGCGCAGAGGCCGGTGTGGGGGGGCGTCAGCCTCCGTCGTGTGTTGTGTGGAGCCGGAGGTCCCTCGCCAGTGTTGGGAATATACGGACACCCCCCCCACACCCTCCGCCGCGTAGTTGGAAAAACCCTGAGCGTTGATGATGGGCTTAATTCCTGAGTGCGTCGCTGCTCCTCTTACACAAACACACGCAGGTTTTTTTAAAGACTTGAAATGGCTCTTCACACCTTTTCAGATCCGTACTGTGAAATGTGCAATAAAACACGTACTGTTCTGTAAGAACTGCTTTGCTCTTCATCCCTGCTCCTTCACAAGGTCCTGAAACGCAGATATCCAACCTCTCCTGGTGATATGTGCTCTGATGACGATGCATCAGCCAGTTAAACCTTTTAAACGAACACTAGAAACCAGTTTTTAAAAACAAAATAAAAGGACAGATGTGCAGAAATTAAGAAATTTGAGGGGAAATGAGTGCACCTCTTAATTTAATGTTAAAGCAATCTTTGTCCGGTTTTTAAAATCACTTCTTCCGACAATGAGCAGAAATAAACCTCAGCCCACGTTGGTTGTCCAGGTTGTCTATATCTATAATCATCTTCCTCCTCTCAACACCCACTCGTCTGAATGGTGGATTTTAAAAAGCTCTGTTTTTGCGGCGCTGGTGCTCTTCTGAACGTTCAGCTGTGAACGTGTTTTTGTGTGTGTATCAAACCTCTCCTGTGAGTTCGTTTTAAACCCCGTTGACGTGTTGTGTTTCACCCAGGATTCAGGTTCAACATCTGTTCTAGTCCACAGGAACATGCTCAGCTTTTTGTAAAGTCCCTTTAACTCAGCCAACGTCTGACTGCTATCATATTTAAGATGAATTTAAATGTTTTTTTTTTTGTTTTTTTTGCACTTAAAAATAAATAGTACACGTGTCTGTGTCAGACAGGCTGCTGGATGTTGGTGTCTCAAAGAGGTTTATTTGTTATATGCACGGTACTGATGGCGGCGTCATCTGAGCAATATAATGCTTAAAACAGGGCAGACAGGCGGCTCCCAGTATTAACAGCACTAAGAGGAACACGATAAAGACCTCCAAAATAAATGATCGTGCAACATTCTCACGTCTGTCCTTCTCAGGTGGGAAAGGTCAGTGTCAGGCCAATAGCAACAGCTGTTTAGTTCCTTTGGCCTGAACAGGGATGGTTGTGGCTGCCTAGTAGCTCGTGGGGACTGAGGCCTGATTGGGGGGGGGGTCTCTGCCAGCTGGTCTGCACACGCTTTGAGGACTGCACTGTGCCGTCTGGGGCATGTAGACTTGCATGGGTCCATCAGGGTTCACCTTCTCAGCAGGTGTGGAGTTAGACTCAAACCGGGCATAGGAGGAGTTCAGGTTGTCTGGGAAGGAGGCGTGGATGGAGCAGTTGTCTTTCCTCGTAGCAGCGACTGAGAGAAGCCCTTGCCACAGACGTCTGGGGTCAGCTGGACTCGTCCCTGTAGTTCATATTTTACTTTTGCACGTTCTTACTCAACTCACGCGGCTCTCCGTTAATGCTGCTCCCTTTAATTGCTGAGTCGTCTGAATGTTTTTGAGAAAACTTCACTGTCAGTCAATATATTCTATTTTTGCTCATCGTGATTACACAGCCACAACTTAGAGATTTGAAATACTCTAGACTTTTACATTTATACTTCCTGTCTAAACTGCATGTTTGGTTTTTTTCCAATATTCGTTTTCCAGTAGCATGTTTTCAAAAACACTTGGTTTAGTTAAGTCTTGTTGTTTCATTAAAGTTCAAATTTATTTCCTGATGATGTTGTCAGTGTGTGTTTGAGACTGTTTACAGCGCCCCCTCTGGTGGTAAGACACAACTGCACCTCTAGTTCCAAGAGCACAGTTTCAATTTTTCTCCTGTTTCGTGAAACTTTGCTTAAACATCAGCTCATCGCCTGGTCTAATAAATCAAGAGGTTCCCCCGGTTTATGATAAGACTTGTGAAGACATCGGTGTTAATTGCTGCCACAGACCCATCAGTGTTTCAGTAAAGTAACAACCTGATGAGTTCTACCTTCATATGAGCTACAACAAGTCTTTCTCTTGCACCTCGCAGGTCAGAAGAGCAGACTCTCACATTCTTACTCCGTCCATCTCTTCCACTTAAACTACGACTTGCTGTCAGTCAGCTGTGCAGCACGAAGCCGCCTGCGTGCAGACGTACCCTGAGCTGCATTTGAGCTTCTCAAGCTCATCAAAGCAGCTCATTTGAGCTTCTCAAGCTCATCAAAGCAGCTCATTTGAGCTTCTCAAGCTCATCAAAGCAGCTCAGGGTGCGTCTGCAACAATGGGGCTCACAATAGTGTTCTTTGAGGTGGCTGCTCTGGCCAGAAACTCTCACTTCCTGTTTTCATCAGCTGCTCTAAACTCTACTCACAAGCAGTCGAGCTGAGATCTGTGGTGGTATCAGGAAACTATTCTGGGAGACCATCAGCACCTGCAAACTGAACTGGAATAAAACAAACAAAAAAGAAACAAACAGAGAGAGATCTTTTTTTTATTCCTCTGCAGACGTCTAAATGGTGCGTCCGTTAAGACCAGAGTCAATATTTGTCGTGATGATGGAAACCCCTCAGTTTCCCCTTTTTTAACAAAGTGCTACTGGTCTGTGTTCCACTCCCAGCACAGAGCCGTCGTGGTTCTTTACCGCTGTTTGTGTACAACAGCAAGAGAAATTCATCTTCGAGCAGTTTCGCGTCAGATCCTGGTCTTGTACTCATTTACTGTGATGTTTGCAAATGGTAAATCAACTCATTGACTCTTGTATCGTGCAGTAATCAGTACCATTGTTTCTACCCTGTTTTCGTGCGTAATGCTGATCCATAATTCAATGAATCCTTTCGTGATGCAATTTTTTTGAACTTACTTTAAACCTGGTGGTAAAGCTGCTCGCATCTAAATATGCTAATGTCTTGGTTTATACTTCACGGTCCTGTGCCACAACAGAGGGAGTTTCACTTAAGTATTTACATATTTCTATGTAGGCTATAGGATTGTGACCTGTTCGTGGTGTCCCTGCATTCCGTTGTTTGTGTATGACTAATAATACACATTCTTGATATTTGACTTAACATATATTTTATTAATATTAATAATGCACCCAAAAAGAGCTCCTGAATACAATTTTGGCTTTTTGAACTTTTTTTTTTTTTAACAAAACTACACATATTCCATAAATGCTCTGACGCAGCAGGCATCTAGCGGATCCTCATTCACAAAATTTTACACCGAAGATTTTGTCAGAATAACCGAATAAGGGCGGAGGGCGGAAGTGAGAGGGAGGGGGGAGCCGTTTACTTTCACTTTGCTCGAACTGAAGTTTTGGTGGACGGTCCCTTGGCGCCAGGGAGCCGCAGAGCGCAGCCCGGAGCGCACACGGAGCAGGCGCTCGGTCCGGCTCGGCGCAGACTCATCACTGCGGGGGAACCCAGGCGCCTTCGCCCGACAACGACCTTCCGGGACCGGGAGAGCCCTCCGTCGTCCGCCGGCCGAGCCGCAGCCTCCCGATGTCACCGACGCGATGCTCCGGGCTCCATCTTCAGCCGAAGCCGTGAGGAGGTGACCGGCGCCCGCGGCTCGCCAGGCAAGTGTCTGCGCGAACAGGTTGGAGAGGATCGGTGCGTGACGGCGGCGCAAACGGAGCGACGAGGAGGAGAGAGGACGGGGGGGGCGCCTCTGCTCCAGGCCGACACTCTCCGTGCACCTGTTCCTTCGACTCCGTTGATGGTTATTCGAAACAGCCTTTTCTCCGGCCGTGCTCTGACAGTGAACCCAGTTTTTATTTATAGGGGTAAGCCTGCGTGCAGCCCTGCAGAGGAAAGCTGTCCTCACAGCAAGTTTCTTCTTACTAAAATCAATAGTCTTGGATTACTTTATGGTAAACTCCAGGGCGCTTATCTGTTTGCACAATCTGTCCATTTACTGGAAACGGGAACACAACTCTGTATTCACTCTGAATTCATTCTTCTTGGGTGCTTGTTTGTTTGTAACTTCACCTCGCATGACGTCTTCCCGGAGCCGAAGCTGTGAATGCTGTGTGCTGAGGTGCAGCGAGAGAGTTTTAGGTGCATCGCGGTGGTGGAAGGAGGGGGTCGGGGGGGTCATCCGGGGTCATTGGTGTCGCCCCCGCAGACCGCACATTCACAGCGCGGTGGAACGTGGAGGGATCTGCAGCGCCCACGATTTATGGCGCTGACGAAGAGGCTGTTGACTGAAGGGGACTCGGAGTTTTGGAAGATTTCCATTTTGGCTCTTAGCTGAAGCAATTCTCAATCCATTTTAATGGAACATCTGTTAGTGTGGCTCCATAAACGAGTCGGAGAGCGCACGACTCCCTGCACTCGTATGTGTCCTGTAGGCGCCTGTTAATAGTGGACATATTAACCTGTTTCCTGTGTGTGTGTGTGTGTTCATGTGTGTGTTCGTGTGTGTGTGTTCCAGTGAGCAGCAGAGGAGCTGACGGTAAATGAGAGGCCGTCACCATGCCCCCAGGGAAGTATGGGATGCAGGAGGAGTGGGAGAAGGAGGGGGACCAGCGGATCATGATGGACTTCCTGCTGCCTAATGGGATCTTCCTCAAATTCCCAGTGTCTCGAAATGACACCATCAAAAACATCAAAAAGGTGCACCGCCGTCCCACTTTCACCGGCGTGACTCCGGGAAGCGATTGATGCGACGGAACCCCTCTTCCAAACACAAAGTCCTCTCACGTGCGCGTCGGAAGATTATGAATCAGTGATACCCGCCGCCGTTATTAAGTCGATGCGCTTTTAGGCAAATTGATTGACTGGCGCTCCCCGCAGACATTAGGCTAATGAAATCATCACACAACCCAGACGCTGCCTCAAATGTCATTCCTCAAATTCCTGCCGGAGTTCGGTGGGAGCCGCGGCGTCGCCCCGCACACGCAGATCTGCCGCCGAACGCGAACGCGCCCGTTTCCATGACAACGCCGCTGCCACTCCAGGCCGTCCGCGTCCGCCGCTCGCTGCCAGGCGACGCTCCCGAAGGCCCGCACGGGTGATGCGAAGCGCTCCATACGCGCTTCGTTCGCGAAACCAAAACGGCCTTTTCGGGAATGTTTATCTCTTCGGGTTGGAGGGTCGCGTTCTGCGCGGCGTTGAATGGATCAGCAGTTTGTTCGAAATGTAAATGTCCTCATTTACATTTGTTCGTGTTTTAGCCTTAATATCCGCGCTGCTCCTTCCAGCCGGGGTCTGACTTCATGCAAATGTGATGCAAATCTATATTACATCTAAAAAGCTGTCATAATAATTTAACTGATGATTTCTCTTTTTTTCAGGCTTTCAGCGTTTATTTAATGTTCTGAGTTTAGGCCCCGATGCAGTTCAGTCGTATTCATCCGAGCATTTCTAGTTTTTAGGATGCTTTGAAAAGAAAACCCAAGAATTAATAATAGAAAAACACATTGTGCATGTGGAGATTCTGTATCCTTTATGTTTATTTTGGGTCAGAGTGGGAGTTCTGCCCCCCCCCCCCCTCCATTTCACCCATCACCATGGTAACAGACCTGACAGCAGGTCTCTTGCGTCCTAAAAAGAAAAAAAAAATGTTTCCGTTTTTCGACAGGCAGTAAACAATGTGGTTGACCTCTGATTTCAGATGGTGTGGAAGAACGCTCAGAGCGAGGCCCTGTACAGCGCGCTGGGCGACCCGGCCGCCTACGTCTTCACCTGCATCAACCAGACGGCGGAGAGGGAAGAGCTGGAGGAGGAGTCCAGGCGAATCAGCGACGTGAGGCCCTTCATGTGCGTTCTGCGGCTGGTGCTGGTGGGCCGATCGGGGGGCGACCGCGTGGAGAAGCTGACTAACACCCAGATCAGCCAGTTAACAGGCAAAGGTCAGCGGCGACCCCCGAAGCTCGTTGCCACAGCGCGAACGAGTCGTCATTCATCGGCGGTACCCCGCCGCTCGTCCACCAAACTGCAAAAGTGTTTTTTTTTGTGTGTGTTTTCTTCTTCCCAGGTCTGCACGAGTTCGAAGCCCAGAAGAATCATGAGGTGGACGACTTCCGGGCCAAGATGCGCGCGTTCTGCGAGGAGAAGGCTCAGGAGCGGCAGATGTTGCCGTGGCTACAGTGGATGGAGTACAACTTCCCGTGCGAGCTGGAGCCCTGCTGCTCGCCGGCGGAGTGCGGGGGCGTGAAGTCAAAAAACACCAAGATTTTTGTCAACGTCAAGTTCGAGGCCTGTGACGTGAGTCAATCTGCTACTCTGCTGTTTCTGAATCACCCGTAGATGTTGTTCAAAGCCAGTCAAATGAGTCACTGTGGGACGACACTGCAACTTTGGGAACAGGACTTCAAAACAGGCACCTTGTGGAGGCTTATTTTGAATATTGTAATCATGAGGCACCTCTGGGAAGCCCCCCCTTAACTCCTTCGTACCCCAGGAGCCAAATGTCATAGGTATAAATACGTTTTAGGCTTGTTTTCTGGAATGCTGACGCCTTCATTTGCCGCTGCAGGAGAGCTTCATGCTGCAGCAGGACTGTCAGGACCTCCCGATGGCTCTCATGAAGGCCGCCCTGAAGAAGAAGGCCACCGTCTTTCGCTCGAAGTGGCAGGAGGCGGGGGACTACACCCTACAGGTCAACGGAAGGTGGGAGTTCATCTACGGGAGCCACCCCCTGTCCCAGTTCAAAGTGAGCAGCCCGCATCCTCCAGTCAGAATAAACTAGAGCTCACACTCAGCGACGCTGGAAAAAGAATTCTGCTTCCAGCTCATAACGAGACCGTGGGTTCCTCATTCTGAGATCGTGCGGACGATTCACCTTCCCAGCTTGTTTTTCTGCTTCTTGTCTGTGAGAATTCGCGCTGCGTAGGTGCCCAGTAGTAGCTGAAATGATCGTAATATCAGAATGAGTCAGGCGGGAGACCCCAGTGTTGATTCTGAAACTCCAGCTACCTGCGGGGGTGACTCATATCTGTCTCTGCAGAAGGCAACTGCATCCATTTACAGATAATGAGATTTTGGCTGCATTAACCTACAGCAAATGAGCGGCCTGCAGGAGTAGGCCGCAGCTATCGGGACACTAAAAAAAAAAAAAAGGATCCACACGTGCTGCTCTGCTCTCCCTCTTCCAGTACATCTTCTTGTGCCTGAGGAACGGCCAGAACCCTCACCTGACCATGGTGCACCACTCCACCATCTGCAAGTATCAGGAGGAGCAGATCCAGGTGTGCAGCCAGGCGTGCAAGAGTCGCTCCCTGTCCCGGCCGCCTCCGCTGCCTCTGAAGAAGGTGAGAGGTCAGGGGGCGGATGCTGTCTCTCATTAACAGAGCGCAGCCCTCTCCTCATCCCAGATAGCAGGACCGTGAACCCTGAACCTTCTCTGCACTGCCGCGTCGATCATTTACACCCGGCACCTCCGCTTTTGTTTAACGCCGCCTGAGCAGTTCCGACAGATGAATGGATGTATGAATGGAGATATTTGTCGGTCTTTTCCCTTTTATTAAACTCCCAAGTTTATGAGCATGTGCGGCCGACGGGGGGGAAAAACCAACAATGTCTGACGGCTCTCTCTCCCAGCAGAACACCTCGTCTCTGTGGTCCATCAGCGAGCCTTTCCACATTCGCCTGCTGCACGGCAGCCGAGTCAACGCGGCCGAGGGGATGAAGGTTGGTGCGGTTTGCTTTCCTCCGCTGTGCAGCTCAATTAAAGACAGGCGCACTCGCCAGCATCTCCTCACAAGATCAGAGTTCAGGTTTTGAGATGTAAGTGACAAGTTGTCACGTGGTCCTGACCATGTTTCCCTTAATTCATCAAGGCGGTTGGTTGAAGCTTCAAAACAGGAAGTGGGGACAGCCTATCTCATTTTTGAGTATAACACTCAGGCCTAGATTCTAAGAAAACAGTCAGGGTTCGCAGCCTCTCCATGTCTCGCTTCAACGCACCCGTATTTATATGAGAGTTGCGTTACTATTACAGCAGGGGCTTAAGTGTAGATGTAGAAAAGAATATATCCAATTTAAAGACATGAACAAGAACGTGTGCTCGGTGGAGGAGTGTGATGTGAATGCACGTTTGCCCATAATTCATGCCCATGGCTAACCGTGTTAGCGCTCTGATGGCTGATTAAGTGCACTTCCGAACGGCGGATCATGACCGATGGCGGATTCGTCCTGTCACATAATAATCAATCACGGCCCCAGTAGGCAGTCAAAGGTTTGAAAACACAGCCTTGGGGAGAATGTCCACTCATGTATTTACTAATATAGTTTTAGCCTATCTCGATTCGCCAATAGGCACGACCTTAATGGCTTAATGCCGTTATTTATCGTAGCAGGACGTTGTAAGGTAACACCACCTGCTGATTAACACTGACCCCTGAGTCATGGCTTGGGCCACCCAGGAAACTCTGAATAACACCCCCCCCTCACTCAGACTGTTTCTCCGTCCAGCTGGTGGTGCAGGCCGGCCTGTTCCACGGCAGCGAGCTGCTCTGTAAGGTGGTGTCCAGCTCGGAGGTGGCGGTGTGCTCCGAGCCCGTGTGGGACCAGAAGCTGGAATTCGACATAAGCGTGTCCGACCTACCCCGCATGAGCCGTCTGTGCTTTGCTCTCTACGCCATCATTGAGAAAAACAAGAAACCCCGGGGCACCAAAAAGAAGAATAAGAAGGCGGTAGGTGCAACAAGAGTGTAAAACTGCTGTTGGTTGGTATGAACTTGTTAACAAGGATAAACAGATCTGCTTCCTGTGTGTATGTGTGTGTGTGTGGGGGTGTGTGTGTGGGGGTGTATATTGGTGGTTTTTTCTTCTGCTTCTGGTTGTGCAAGTGCATTTAGCGGCAAGTCTGCGGTTAACTATTCATCCACTCTTTTATCTGCTCATCGCGTTAAGGAAGGAAGGCAGTGGCAAATATTTTAAAGGAATTCAAAATTAATTCATTTTCGCTTTCCAATCTAGCCTCAAATATAAGGAATATACTGTAATAACTTTTTAGATTAATTTGCCTCGATGTGCAACAATTTTATGGCAGGTAAAAGATAATTTTACAACCCATCACACATAGTTGTTTTATACAGAAAAAAATCACACTATTGCTCAGGAGTGTTTAAAGTTCAGTGTTTTCCCTCTGAATTGACAACAGTGCTAATTGAAAATGCAAGCATCCACTGGACTCAAAGAAAAAGGGTGTTGCAGTCATTTGCGGCCCAGGTGGGCACAAGGGTTCTGAGCATCGAGACCACTTCTGTTTTCTTTGCTACTTCTGCCTTTCTTTTCCTGGAACTGAAGTCCTACAGAGAAAAAAGAAAATAGAAAACAGAAATACACGCCCAAGCACTATTTTAGTCGGCAATCTCACATTTACCCACGCAGTACTCACACTTTTCACCGTTATCGTGACGGTCTGCATGTTTTCTGCCTCCAGGACTGTCCGATAGCCTGGGTCAACACCATGGTGTTCGACTACAAGGACCAGCTGAAGACCGGGGAGTTCCTCCTGTCCACTTGGCCGTCTTTACCCGGTACTTTCAGCTCTGCCTCTTCGCCGGCACATTGGCATTGACATTGCCGTGCTCCACAAGCTCACCGACGTGACCCACTCTCTGCGCGTTTCTCGCGCATCACACATTTCTGAGATGTCGTTTCTCTGTCTCCCACCTGACGCACTTTCACAGGGGAGGTTATCAGAAACACGGTAAATCACGGGCGTTGTCGGCGTCCGCGGTAGGCAAACAAAGGGCGGCGAGATCACAAACATGTCATGTGATACGTGCTTTGCACACGTACCTCAGGCCCTGTTTTAACTGTTGCAGTACCTTGAAGGGGAAGCGAAATTAGGCTCTCGTAAAGGTGTTTATGGTTCCACCAGGGTGAACATGCCAAGTGAGGGAACTGGGAGTAGTTTCTCCTGTTAAAGATCCCCGATATAAGCCATGTTTCTGACGCTGGTAATGGTGCTAGGCCACATAGTGCCATGGATTGTCATGACAACCCCTGTCATAGAGGTGCAGACAACCAGACATGCTCTGAGGTCCTCTGCAGGGGTTTTGATCGATCTGTTTCCAAGACAATTTAACTGCGGCAAAGCAAATCAAAACAAAATGTCACTTTTCATGTTTGATATTTGTCCATCAGATGATAAAGGGGACCTCTTAAACCCAATGGGAACAGTAGAGAAGAACCCCAACATCGACAGCGCTGCTGGCCTCCTCATTCAGTTCCCCAACATCCGGCCTCATCCTGTCTACTACCCACCTCTCGACAAGGTACCTCTTCCATATCCTCAATCTGAGAAGCCAAAATTTCAGTAGCACAGGTCCAAACACAAGAAAAAAAAAAAAAACAACAAATTTTGTTTCCAGATTAGTGACATGGAGAAGAATGGGTTTGCTGTTATTGCCACAAAAGAGGAAGTAAGACTTTTACATCATCTACAGATTTAGAAAGAACACCAATTGCTCCTGTTTACTTTTGGGGCTTGTCTCTGCTGTCTGCAGCACAGGAAACTAAAGGAGATCGTGGACAACAAAAACTACACAGAGATCTTCGAGGATGAGAAGGAGCTCCTGTGGAAGCTTCGGTCAGTAGTCCGCGACCATTATCCTGAGAGTTTGTCCAAGCTGCTCCTCATCACCAAGTGGAATAAACGTGAGGACGTAGTCCAGATGGTGGGTTTGCTGAGACACTGGCCGGACCTCCCTGCCATCAATGCCTTGGAGCTCTTAGACTACAGTTTTCCCAACCCAGCAGTCCGTGCCTTCACCGTCAGGTGCCTCAGGAAACTCAGGTGCCCACACGCTCGCATGTTTGCCTACACCATCGTCCCCTAGGCCTCCCGGGTTTCGTGACTGACACATTTCGTCTACACGCAGTGATGATGAGCTGCTGCAGTATTTAATCCAGCTGGTCCAGGTTTTGAAGTACGAGTCCTATCTCGACTGTGACCTCACCACGTTCCTCCTAGAGAGAGCTCTGTCCAACCGCAGGATAGGACACTTCCTGTTCTGGCATCTCAAGTGAGTCTGGGTTTGTAAATTCATGCTTTTCACTTTTATGGCCCTAACTGACGGCACGATGTCCGTTTATTGCAGGTCAGAAATTCATGTGCCATCTGTGAGTTTGCGTTTTAGCCTGATCCTGGAGGCCTATTGCAGGGGAAACATCTGGCACATCAGGCTCTTAATCAAACAGGTAAAGTTACAGGCAGATAAAACTTCTGAGCTCTGACTTTCTTTTGCATCATGACACTGGGTCTCAGGCCTCACCCCCCCCTCCTCCACACAGAATGAGGCGCTGCTCAAAATGAAGACCCTGAGCGACATCGTCAAGACGGGCTCCCAGAGGATGACGGTGGACGATTTGAAGATGTGCATCAAGCAGGAGTCCTACCAGGAGACACTGTCAGACCTGCTGTCACCGCTCAACCCCAGCGTAGTCCTCTCTGAGATCTGGTTAGTGTCAGACACACGCACACACATTTAACAAAACAAATTTATGTCCCACAGTGACAGATGAGCATTATTTATAGCATCAATAAACCCGGAACTCTGGTTGGCGGGGTTTAGGCCCATATGTAAATATCAAATCTGCTCGTTTTGTAAATCAGGTTTTGTGTTAACTGTAGTAATCATGGGGTTAAATTTACAGAGAAACAAAGCTGGATCACTTCAAAACACCACAATGTTACCCTGCTGCAGAGGAGGTTGTGTTCCAGATAAAAGATAAATCAAAGGTCTGCCGCCTGACCAATCAGATCTCTGGAAAATGTCATCATCATTCACTGAAGACCTTGAGCTCAGGCTGCATGCATGGTCTCCAGCTCTAATATCCTGTGAGCACCCCCCCCCCCAAAACACCTTGTTCATTCTCCTTTGTAGTTCTTTTCAACACGGCAGACATGGATCGACGCGTAAAAGGGTTTAACTTGTTGCATTGCTGACGCAGAAAAGCGTAGCTTTGTCTTTGGCTACTGTGGTAGAACAGCGTTTTGCTGTGCTCAAATGTAAATAAAGGCTGGATCTGTATGTGTTAAGCAGTTGTCCCTGGACACGTACAGACAGTCGGTGGTTCTGTTTTCTGCCAGCTGTGCTTCCACAGCTGCAGCTGAGTTTAAGTCTGCAGTTTGTGTTTGCCTCACATAATTTCTGTAGCTGACACTGGCTCTGCCAGCCTACATGCCATTTTTATGTTAATGGTTCACATGCTGCCAACCCCTCGCCTCTATCATGTAAATGTGCTTGTGGGAATGTTAGTGCGTAGAATGACAGTGATGAGCTGACTTTTTCTCTTTTGTTATCCATCCTATTTTCACTCAAAATTGATGGATACAATTCTTTCTGCTGCTATTCCAAGAAAATAAAGAGCGAAGATCAGCAGCTGCAAATTAGCTTAGCTCAGATCCAGAAGAGAAAGCCCCTAAAATCATCAAATGAACTGCTCCCGTTAACCTGTTTTAACTTGTCGATTTACCATGTATCCCTTTCTTGTTGACTTTGAAAGCTAAAGTTAAAATATTAACTTCTGATAAACAGCTACAGTAGAGTTTAAAACAAAGGAATTAACTCTTCCAAATAAGCCCCATTTTGAGAATCTCTCAGGGTCTTTGGGTTTATTATGACTCTGCTTGGCCTTGCAGTGCAGACAAGTGCAGGTTTATGGACTCCAAGATGAAACCTCTGTGGCTGATGTATAAGAGCCCCTGGACTCAAGAAGATATGATGGGCATCATCTTTAAAAATGGAGATGGTGAGTATCACTCATTATGTCACACAGAAGCAGGATGTTGAAATTTAAACCAACTTATTTCAACTGTCTCTGTCTCAATTTAGATCTTCGACAAGACATGTTAACGCTCCAGATGATCCAACTTATGGAGAATCTATGGAAGAAAGAGGGCCTGGACCTCAGGTACAGCAGGGGGAGCACTCTGTCTCAGATGATGTTCCTCTGAATCGACCCAACAGTGTTCCTGTCGCCCTGCACGCAGGATGATACCATATGGCTGCTTGTCCACCGGGACCAAGATGGGGCTCATCGAGGTAGTGAAGAACTCGGACACCATCGCAAATATCCAGCGTAACAACAGCAACAGTGCTGCCACTGCAGCCTTCAACAAGGACGCTCTGCTCAACTGGCTCAAATCTAAGAATCCTGAGTGAGTGTGATGGTTTTCATCCAAATATTTCTAGTGGAAACCAGGCAATCTTCCCATATTTATATACTGGAAAAGGTACGCATGCATGTTAGGTCCACCTCTGAAACCATTACTGGGAAGATGCTGCAAGAAACATGAAGAATATGGGTAGAATCACTGTAAAAGAGAATAAATTTAGTCAGCACTCAGTCAAGAAACTGCTGCGAGACCACGATTAAAAGCAGACTGTAGATTTATACTGTTGTGAGTAAGTGACAGTTGTTACATTTAGAAAGAAAAGGGGCATCGTTGCAGCTAATCCCATGTGATGTCTCATAACAAATGGGTCTTCCAAGCAGACAGTGACGAGAAGACTTCCAAGTGAGACAAAGTAGCTTAAAAATAACAAAAGTTGGTGTCACAAACCCCCAACATCAGTCTAATAGAAGATTTCTCTGGAGCGTCCCACGCAAGCAAGATGCCTGCTGAGTGTACCAGAGAGATGTGGAAACGTTTTGAATTTTGAATGAACTAAAACCACTCATGGCTTACTTCTTTGTCTCGTCATATTGTTCCTAGGGGCAAACTTGAAAAAGCAATAGAAGAATTCACGCTGTCCTGTGCTGGCTACTGTGTAGCTACTTACATCCTGGGCATCGGAGATCGTCACAACGATAATATCATGATCAGGGAAACCGGACAGGTACAATGATGTTTGACTGTATTTAGTTTTTCCAAGTGGAGACGGTTGTTGACAATCCTTTATAACTCCCAACTCAAATTCACTGGACTGGGACTCAGATTTCCTGTTTCATCTGTGGGAAGTGTAATTCTCACAAAGGCCTCAGGGATTCGTGTGCTGAACATCACCTCCACCTTTGTTCCTCAGCTCTTCCACATCGATTTCGGGCATTTCCTGGGAAACTTCAAGCGTAAACTCGGCATCAACAGGGAGCGCGTGCCTTTCATCCTGACTTACGATTTTGTGCACGTGATTCAGCAAGGACGGACCAACAACAGTGAGAAGTTTGAGAGGTACAGTTTTAAGAGGTGAAAGGTAAAACCCGTCCCTGTTCACGTGTACTTGCGAGTAATGGTGGACCACTGCATGTGTGCTGCCAGGTTCAGGGACTACTGCGAGCGGGCCTACAAGATCCTGTGTCGGAACGGAACGCTGTTTGTCAACCTGTTCGCTATGATGAAGGCAGCGGGTCTGCCAGAGCTCACGTCGTCCAAAGACATCCTGTACCTAAAGGTATTAAAAACAACAGCACTGATGCTAATTAAGAGGGCGCACTGGTTTTGACTCTGCTCCCTGTTTTCCAAAGGACTCGTTGGCTTTGGGTAAATCTGAGGAGGAGGCGCTGAAGAATTTCAAAATAAAGTTCAACGAAGCCCTGCGAGAAAGCTGGAAGACAAAAGTCAACTGGATGATGCACTCGCTGGCCAAAGATAACAGACCATGAAGAACGACAACTGAACCTGAAGGACAACCAAAAACTACTGGATTTTTTAATTTATGGTAATACTTTACATAGAAGGAAAACACAATCAAGTATTATACTTCATCAGAGGCATTCAAAGACGCTGATGACATGTTTACATGAGACTTGCGCTTGTGGATGGTGACGATTTACGCAATGCAGCGGCAGAAGAGACATTTACGTATCATCCTCATCATTTTCCCATCAAAGAACAGACCGAGGACCTACTAAAGGATGTACAAACCTGTTAAACTCTGCTTCTTACTTGAAAACCACGTGAAAATGACAGCAGTCGCATGAGTACAGGTAGAAATTGAACCTCACGTCACTGCATCACTCTGAAAGGAACCATCTACATACTTTTGTCATTACTTTACATCTAGATGGAACGAGAATGGATGGAGTACACGAACAGTTCCACCGCCAATCTTGAAGGTTTACAACCCTTGATTGCTGATTTCTGTTTAGCCACATCGTGTCATCACAGTCATCGTGTCTTGTTTTTTTTTCATACTATGTTATTTTATTTGGCAGGAAGCTATGAGGGATATTTTTAAAACATGTGTTTTACTACTGTATCAGTTACTGCTGTGTGATACTGCCTTGTACTAGAGTACAGTATGTTGCCTTTGTATAGCCAGTAGACAGGAAGTATTGTAAAATATTGCATATTAATGTAAAGATGAGTTTAAATGGCAATTTAACGTTGATGGTATCTCTGTGTGTCTGGCTGTGGCAGTAAAGTCGTAACCAGTCTAGGCACTGGGCTGAAAGAAAGCAATCAAACTTGTGCAAAATTTCCTTTTCTTGATGTGATCAAGGCACCATGCTCCATATCTTAGCTTCGCATTGAGCCTGGATGCAGCTCCTTTAATGAACATGTTGACCACGTGTTAAAGGTTTTACAAGAAACAGAACAACAAGCATGTTATATCACAGAGACTTAAGGAGGCAACGATGTTTGATCAGAGGATCTTGCAAATCAAATTACTGTAAGGGAGTTACAGTTTTTGAGTGGTAGAAGCCATAGATGTGTGGTTGTGTTTCTCGTACTGTTGTAATGTGCACTCAGTTTTATTTTTCTCTAAATCTTGACCACAACGCACCGTGTGTGCATAAATACTCCATTTGCACGCTCTTGTGTTTATCTCTGAGGTATGAATTTAAGTGTCATTCCCATCGACGATGGAACAGGTGCCATACATTCCCACAAACCTTTATGCTTTGATATAATGCTGTGCAGAATATTGTATACTGTGGTACACTTGTGTGCACTCACAGTATTTGTGTTGTGGATTTTGTTATAGTCTTTTTGTTGTTGCATTGTTGTTGTTTTTAATCTAATCTTATTATGCACATTGATGACTTTTATAAAGCAAAAGATAGCTGTGGGATGCACATTTAAAAAGCCATACTAATATATAAAGTGTGTGTAAGGGTGTGAGAGGGGTTGTGCATTCAGCAGGCAACAGCAGAGCACGCCGAAGCTGGATTCCACACAGCCACGAGCCCAAAGCCATCAGAAATACAAAAATAATGAGCATCTCTTTGTGATTGGTGAGTTCAAACACTCGTCCCTCCATCCCTCTCTAAGCCATGAATTACTTTTTAGCTATTTTTTTACACCATCAGTGAAGGCTGATCACGAATAAAGACCAGAACCATCAACGACAGTCGTGTCTTTCTCGTTCCTACAGAGCACTGTGAATCTATAGATTTATCAAGGCGCATAAAATTTACAATAAAAATTATAAAAGTACAAAGAAAAAGAAAACAAAAATGATTTGTTTGATTGAGTACTCAGAATTGCAGGAATACCAACAGATATGGTAGATAAAAATATAGTAAATATATTTAGATATGTAAACATATTTTCATGTTAACATGTATTTAAATCTATTTTTATCCAAAGTAGTGTTATATTATCTGCACGCCGGTAATCAAATTAAAACTTCCACTTCGTTCGAACGCCTGCTGCGGTCGCGTCTTCTTCGCAGGTCTGGTCGGCGGTCATCGGGGGCCGCAGCGCCCCCCGCGGCCGCGGGCGGTAGCGAGCCTCCAGCGGGGCTCAGCCGCCGCTCAGTCCTCCGCAGCTCCGCCGACTGGAGGGATGTGACCCCGGAACAGGACGCCTTCCTCAGACACCATTCAAACGGAGCTCAGCAGAAAGGAACCCTGGACCAGGAGGGGTAAGCTGGCCGCCTCGGGAGTGGCGGTGGCGGGGGGGGGCGCTCATTCTCTCGTAGAGGCTGCGGGGGGGGGGCTCGCCCCCACCGGGACGAGCCTGCTGCTCCGCGGCGCCTCCTCGGCGGGCGGAGCGAGCGGCTCCGGGACGCGGCTTCCAGCCGGAGCCGCGACTCCATCCAGGCTTTTGTCTCCGCGGGGCTAGCCAGCTAGCACGCCTCACTAGCCCCGGCCGCTCGGCTCCGCGGGGCGAGGGGGGGGGCGAGGGGGGGTCGCCCCGTCCGCCGAAGTTAACCCACGCAGCGGGGCGGGGGGGGGCTCGCCGCCGCCGGCCCCAGCCTCGCTCCGGCGGACCTTCCGAGGCGGCGCTCCGGCGCTAGCGAGCCGCGGCTCGGCTACAGCCGGCGGGGAGAGCCGGAGCGGCGGCGCGGTCACCGGAGCCCCCCGGTCACGGTCGCCCCGCCACGGGCCATTGAACAGCGTGGTTCTAAAGGAGGGGGTCGTGCAGAGCCCGCCGGGCGCGTTTGTAACATTACAGCTTTCTCCTGAAAGGAAATCGGGCAGAAGATGGTGCGTTCAGGGACGTGCGTTCAGCTGTTACTTTACCACGTCTCAAACACTGTTTCAGCAGCAGCAAAAAAAAAAAAAAACAACAACAAAAGAAAACAAAAAAAACAACAACAAGGAAGGTATCAGTGGGCTAATCACTTTAATGTTCGTATTTCTCTGCCATCCCTACATTAGTTTTCTATTTTTGGCTCCTGCCACCTTTGGGTGCATTGTGCCACCCCTGCCTTTTATAGTGTCTGCTTTCCTCCACTTGTCAGATAGCTGGCAGTCCAGGGCGCTGAAGCGGACACCCTGTCGATAGCAGGGCATTGATGACTGCTGCACCCAGTGGGTATCCGGGCTGCTGGCAAACGCTGTTAATCCCTCACCAGCAGCAGAGTGGCTCACGTCGTGGGTTAAAGCATGTCTGGCTTGTATTAGTTTGCACATCCCCCCCCCAACCCCCCCAGCTTCCACAATTTTGGAGCGAAATTAGGACCCCGGGCCTCACCTCGTCTCGCTCTCTCGCCTCTTCACATTCAAGGCAGGTGCTTTCCAGTGCTTGGCACGGCCCCCTTGAGTTGGAGGGGGGGATCTCGTCAGCTGCCTGCTAGAACTGTTTGGGAGGGTGGGTCATGTCATCTCACAATCTCTCGCTCTGCTTTTGGCACAAGAAATTGGCAATCTGTCAGCTTTAACTAACCCGCAGAGTGGCCAGTCGTGGCTTGACTCGATTCAAGAGCTGCTTGCTTCGATGTGGCAGAGGCCACCAAATGAAAACAATGTCCCGTAGCGAGTCTAAGAGCAAGCAATCTTCTCTGCTCTGCATGGGATCCCATTCATTTGCATGTCTTTGTATGTATATATATATTTCCAATCTCTTTGATCACATAAGTTTCAGAATTTTATGCACTGCCTAGGCACGGGTGTTTTTGAAATCTGGCAGCCTTTTCCCCCTGGGACCAGCTTAAGGCAGCAGCTTCTGTTTCAGTTCTTCTGAGGGGCCCTGAGGAGAGAGCTAAGATGTTGTGAGATCATATACCCAATTTACATACGTTATAAAGCATTGTTGTTCATTGAAAATGGGACTGCAGACTATCAAGAACACATGCAATATGCATTAATCCTGCTGACAAATGCTGTGGCGTACAGGCTTTGTGCAGCTCTAATGACCGCAGTATGTGGTGTCTTAGAAATGTTATATTAATGAAACACTTCTGTTCTTAAGTCAGAGCTAATTGTACTAAATGTCCCGCGTACTGTAACTCCCTGTATCACTGTGATGTGGAGCAAATATAGTGAAAGGATAATTAAGTGCACTCTGGACCCCAGCTATGAACCAAGCCTGTACAGTTAAGCAGAATTGTTTGAGTTCATGCCTCACGTGTTGACAACAAGGCATGACCTACTTATCAATCATCTTTTCCACAATCCAGATCAGCAGCATTGTCCCCAAATACTGCAGGCATTGTTGTGTGCACTGTACATGTAAGGAGACGGCTTCTCGCAAAAACCGCATGTAGCCGTCCTGCAAGTCTGAGCGTTTTTTTTTTGTTGTTTTTTTTTAAACAAATTATACTCATCTGGCTCATGCTGGTTGTTTTGGGAGCCCATGGTGGCCTGACTCGGGGGGGAGCCAGACACTCTGATGAAGTTTTAAAGCAGAAGTTCGTCCCGGATTATTTCAGCAATTCAGTTTGTGGGCGTTGGAACCGGAGAGAGAAAGAGTGTGTGTGTGTGTGTGTGTGTGTGTGTGTGTTTGTGTACCTGCAGTGCCACAGCTGCTTTGCAGAACCAAAACAGGTTGCTAGAAGTCCAGCTGGCAGCCTCAGCAGACTTCCCGCCTTCTTCAGTTTCTCACACGTTTGCACGGGATGTCGCTGCAGCTCGTGACTGAAGTTTTCTCTTTCCGGATTCTCTTTCTCAGAGGCTCCTGAGGTCTTACAGAATTGTGCCTTTCAGCAGCACCCAGGTTCCTGCTAAACCTGGACTGGGGCTTCTCCTTTTCCTGCTTGCTGCAGGAGAATTGGATTTCAGAAACAATCAGACATTGTGCATCATGTGAGCAGCTGAAAAAGCCCAGTAAGTGGACCTGGCCATGTGTGACTGGGCTGCTACGCTGCGGCAGCCTCTGTCCTGCGTGACCCTCAGCAAATGTGAGGGCCTATCACATTGCATACAGTAATCTCTGGAAGCAGATCCTGGCTGCTCTGCATGGCCTGGTCACAGTGTTGAAATAGTCTTCATGTTTTTGCCATATTTCTGACCCTGCTCAACATTTGGGCGCAAACAAACATGGCATACATTTTATGTTGTGTCAGTTTTCTAACCATCCTACAATAACACAGGTTCTTTTTCTGATAGATATCTGCTAAAGCAAATGTGTATGCTTTTCTTATATGAAAAAGACCTCAGGGCTGCTCTAACATTTTTTTTTATATTAGTAGTTTATATAATTTGTAAGTCTTTTCTTGTGCATAATCTTCACCTATCATGAAGCTGGGATTTCAGATAATCCCAGGTTGCACAGAGGGGGAGAGGAGAAGCAGAGCAGCATTAAAGAAATCCTTTGATTCTGTCGCAAATATTAGCCACACACATCTGAGGCTGGCTGAGCATCTCTCCAGGGATTAGTGTTCTGCCAGCCCACCTCTACAATCTGACATCAAGCACACAAAGGAGCCTGACAGAAGCCTTATTGTAGTCTACGTTAGAGAGATGAGCGTCCTAACGCTGCTTTTATAGGTTATATCACTGTAGAGTTATTCTGTAAGATATTGTTTATCTATATTTCTTATGCTTGCAGTTGCAGATTTTAAAGGACAGGATTCTGCATTCATTGTTGAGCCGTTTTAATGCAGACGAAACTATTTGCTTGTTGTATATGTGGCATAATTGGAGCAAATTCCAATCTCATCTGGACAGTTGTTGAAATTATGGATGTAAATGGTGTTTGTTCAGTAGGATTGGTTGGATGAGCACGTTATCCAATTATTTGTTAAATACCTTCCTGTAAACATTGTCATACAGTTCCAGAATTGGCTTCTATTCTGCTGCCCCAATCAGCACACTGCGGCTTTGATTCGAAGATTCAAAATGGAAAAAAGAAGGAAAAACTTCTCCTTTACCCAAAATGCTTCCTGAACACGTGACGACAGTGGAAAAGAGGGGTGGCTGCGCTCATTTACAGTCTCACCCTGTTTCTACAGCCTTCAATGTTGTTCCCTGTTGGGTTCCATGCAGAAATCTCTGTGAAAGTAGGGTTAGATTAAATGTTTTAGATGCTGGTGAGACTACAGACTGATGCGCTCCAAATGGCCGACGTCTAAATATGGCTGTTTCTCAAACTTCAAAAGCTGGCATCAACTGCCTCCATCATCAAAGCCAGTGAGCCTATTTATACTGACGATAAATATGGAAAACATCGGCCCTTTGTGCTGCCGCAAACAACAAAAATACGAAACCGTCACACATCTGAAAATGTACATTGTGCTCATTATACCTTGCTAGCTTTTGAACATCTCTGTGCAATTTTAACTACCTTTGTGCGTCTCCTGCACTAATTTCCTTTATTTCTTCATATGCTCATGCCTAATTTTTTCCCCCAGTGTGCACCTGAGTTAACGGCGATCATTCTGTTCGCCTCCTCGCTGGTGGCTCTCTGATCCAAGTCTCGGCTCCCGCATCCGTTTGAAGCCGGGAGCTCGGAGACACGATCAAACATGTCAGTGACACTAACACGGAGGCACCGCCGCCCTCCACCAACATCCTTGCTGCGTATCCACCCCCCACCCCACCCCCAAATGCATCCCCACACCAGCACCCTGAAAGTGTGCAGGGGAGCTGAAAGGCAGCACGCGCTCCTCCTCCTTTTCATGTCAGTCCGGCTCGTCCTCTTCACCAGCGTCCCAATTAAAATATCCGGACCCACTGGAAAGTGAGCGCTGAGCTCATCCGTGCATCCATATTCAGCGCCCCGCCACCGTGTGTGGCTGAAGGAAGACAGGAAGACAGAGTCTCAGTTGCTGTAAACAGACACCAACGGCTGCTGTAATTATAAGGACTGGAACCAGTAACATGGTCTTTAGCTGCTCTGCATCCACACAAACACAGCCAGCGGTGCTTCATTCACCCCCACACGCACACACGCACACTCACACACACACCCCAGGCTCTGAGGTGGGTTTGGCAAGCCAGCTGCTCAATTAAAATAGTCCCACATCAAACAGCCCGTCAACGTGAATTAGCAGTGTTTTGTGTAGACAAGCTGCCAGAGTGACTCGCAGAAGTGTCACAATGTGGCTCCCATTTCCGTACGAGAGATCGAAGGGGAGACCAGTTCTCGGCCCGCTGATAATCATTCCGCTTGTTTTAGTGCTTCGTGAATTAGATTTGCCTCCTTAAAGATCATCGGGGGATTTTTATTTTTCTGTGGTTAATTCCTTAGGCAGATTTAGCTCTTTCCAAGACCGTCGCATGTTTCTGATATTTTCCCGCACAGACGTGATGCAAATCCGGGCAACTTCGTCCACGTGCGCTGTCGCAACAGCGCCCACACCTTCACTGTCACTCATGTTATCTCTGGAAGCTGTGCAGTCTGCTCTTTCCTCCTTCCCATCTATATTTTGCATTTCTGCAGACTGACAGTGTAAATAGGTCATTAGACAGTGAGAATAAGAGGAGCAGGAAGGGATGAGATGCAGCCGTGCAGCAGCATCAGCCGCTCGCGCTGCCAATGTCTAATTTGCTTTCTCAGGCAAGTGTTATTGTGTAATTGTTGTTTCCAGTGTCTTTGCAACTTGTCTATCACAATCAATGTAAGGCAATTCAAAAATCTTCAGTGTTGTGTGAGTGTTTACCTGGCAGCATTTCCTGTTTGTCCTTCCAGAGCCACGGGAGAAGCGGGGATGAACCGCGAGGAGGCCCCTGGGAAGTCTCCCGAAGACATGTACATCCAACAGAAAGTGCGGGTCCTACTAATGTTGAAGAAAATGGGATCAAATGTAAGTACGCATTATTTTAAAATCCTGTTTGGTTTTTGGAAAATATAGAAAAACTCAGTTGATCATTTGCTTTTTTCTTCATAACTATATATGGTTAAATAATTCCAGGGGTAAAATATTTGTGTTGTTAATAGAAAAAAAACTATTTAGATGTTGTTACAACTAAATTTAGATTCTATATGATCTTTACAGGCCACAGTCAGATTTTGGCACAGCTCTGTCCAATGTCTGTTGTTTTGTAAAGTTTGTAGCTTTAAATATTTCATTAAGTCCATAAACCAAAGCCAAGATTTGAAGATGCTCTACTTTCAAGTGCATGATGGACTTGACAGCACTAGAATAAAAATGTTCCTCTCTGCACGGTTAGGATGAATAAATAATAAATTGTCCAGAAACGTGCAGCATGATCACAGCTTTCGCTAAATTTCATATGAAAGCAGCTCTAAGAGGTCACATGTCAAAGAACCAGGTGTGCTTTTCTGGAGGAAGTTTGTTTTTAAGGCGCCATCTCTGCAGACTCCTGAATAATACATCTGCACCTTGAAAGTGCCATTACTTGGATCTTTACACTGAAACCAAGGTTTTAAACAGTTACCATGGTAATCAGGCCTAATCTGGTCTGTCAGATCCAATCAGAAAATGTGCATTAAACACACACAGTCACACACCCTCAGACAACACACGGTGAAAGTTCATAAAAGTACCTTTTCACTCCCTGTTGAGGGAAGATGTTTTCCGTAGTCTTAAATAACATTATTTTGGTTTTCCCCAGCTCACACCGAGTGAGGAGGCTTTTCTCCGGAATTACGCGGGTGTGGTCCACAGTCAGATGAGCCAGCTGCCACAGCACAACATCGACCAAGGTAAGGCACTGATAATCACTTGGGTTTATGCTGCTTACAATTCACTTTTATATGTTTGACATCAGAAGGCAGCAGTGACATCAAATCAGTTCACAACCCCCCCCCTTCACATGTCCCAAAAGTACCACTCCACACAGCCTGAAAGCTTGGGAAAATCCTCACGCAGGCTGCACTTTAGTCATCAGAACAACAGGCCCAGATTCCCTGACTGAGCACTGAGGCCCACTCAGCAGCCCACCAGCACAGAGCGATTAGTCACTGGGCAAACTGTGTCTGGCTCCAAACAGGTGACTCATCTCTGGTGAGAGAGCCGCACCAGATCCACTGTCACCTCTCATGGGTGTCCTGGGTACAGATATAGATTTTTCTCTCCCTGATGATGACAAAGCTCAAGATCTGTTTTATCGGCGACAAAAACCCCAATAAGTGTGCGCATGACGATGGCCATGGTTTTTAAGGGAAACTCGGGGTGCGGGGACGTTCTTTTGTTAATCCACAAGAGGGAGCTAGAGTCAGCCAAATGTCAAGAGGCACTGCAAGAGAATCAACCAGCAGGTTATCAGCAGCTGGCCAGGCTAAGCTTTTCCCCAGGCCTTCAGACTCGGGGAAAATATAGCCTGGACTTGACGGTGTGGCTCATATAGATGAATTATTATGTAATTATTATGAATCAGGTAGGACAGGAGGATGGTGTTGCACTTTAAACAGTCCCCTCCCTCGTCTCGGCTCAGCACCAGTTTGAGGTGATTTAAACATTTTGAGTCTGTTTAAACTTCTGCAGATTAGCTGTCAGTTGTGATAGATACCCTTGTCCTCAGTCTCTTTGCCCTCTGTTAGTTACAGGACTCCATCCCTGAGCTGTGCCAGTATGGCCAAGAAGAGCCTTATTAATTATGGAAGGATGCGGTGAAAGGTGCACCGAGTATGCATTATACATCACAGACACATTTAAAGTCTCTGGCATTCCGCCTGCTCTTCTGCACCCATAAATAATTTGTGGTCTGCGTCTGAACCGTGATTAGGCATCATGGAGATAGCAGATTTAATTACAGTTAACCACTTTGCTGACGGTCTCAGATTATTCAGCAATAATGTAGGGTGATTTAAAGAGTTTGCTCTCAACCACCTGGACTCCGTCTTCTTGCCTGCTGATGGCGTGTATGTGTGTTCTTGTTCCAGGTCGATATGTTTTGCTCTGTTAAATTGCCTGCATCAACACACAGTTACCGTCACAACTTCCCCTGTAATGTCGAGCCGCATCTGTTGGACTAAACCTGCCCGTGTGTGAAGCCAGCAACTGTCAGACGGAAGATTGAAGACTTGTCTCTAGTTGTTGGGGATTCATTTCAAATGCCGTCTGTGTTTGACTACATTGCGATAGCAGAGCCGCCTCCTGCGGCGAGGCAGCGGTTTCAAAGGCAAGGGTGAGAGTGTGTGTCAGGATGGTGGCTCCCTGGAGCCTCTCCTTCAGACCTCAAATGGTTCCTGCCACTGGATGGATAATTGGAGCTTCAGCCAGTCCTTTTGAAATCAGCAATGTTAGGATATTGTTAGACTGGTAAATGCACAGACTGGTGCCACTGGAGCTGCCTTTGGCCACCACCCACTTAGAGCTGCTTCAAGGAGAGGTCCGACGTGGACGCGCTGAGGCAGGGCGCTCTCACGCTGGCATCCTGAGCAGGTCTCTGCATGGAGATACGGTGTCACGTACTGGGCCCGGTCCCCATCGATTCACTGGCGGCACATTTAGAGGACGGCAAAGACACAATATTAGAGCCGAGACACACTCGGGTATTGATTACCTGTTGTGTTGTGGACATGTAAAATCGAAGAGTGCAAGAGAAAACAAAGGTTTAAAGTACCAATTATTGCATCACCAGATAATTCTCTCCAAAACCTGAATCTGCCTCTTTTTATGAAACAATATAGAGTTGAGCCACAATTTTCAAATCTATGGGTCAGAATTTACATTTAGATCATTTTAATTGGCTGATTATCATACATGCAAATTTTTGTTTTGCAATTTTAATGAGGGCATAAGGTTTTGATGCCAAAAGCAATTGAGCTCAGAATATCATACTTTATGGCGTCGTTGCAGAGTTTGGAAGGGCAGGAAGCTGGAGGTTCAGCACTAAACTCATGCAGAGCCGATCCAAAATCGCAACCAATAGTTGAAACCGTAACGGCGCATTTAAAACAACACGTGACGACGCCACAGTTTGTCAGAACCAGACTCCGGCCCAGCAGCCCGCCTGCTTCTCATCCCGTCTGGTTTGATGAGACAAGTTTGCTCCTTCCAGAAAGAGCTTTGACAAAAGAGCATGGAATGGAGGCGTTGCCATAGCAACCACACTTGTCCCAGGAAATCTTAGCATCCCTGCGGTCTTTGGTGTTGCTGCAATGTGCCGCATCAAGTAGATTAAAGTGATAGTCATTAGGGGGCCTGTCGGCAAGCCCAAGTGTTAACTAGACGGTGTGATATACCAAACAACTGCTCCCATCTCACCTTACAGAAATATGGTCTCGCCTCGGTAACACTGCAGACTTGTGCAATCCTTATTGCTTAAGCCTGCCGTTTCAAACGGGAGCGATTACACAGAGAGGCATCGACCTCTGTCTGTTACTCAGCCCAGACAGGGTGGCGCTTATTCTTCATTTCCAGTGTTCTTTTACTGCAGAATGAATCAGAACTCTGCCTCACTCTTACCAAGGCTCCCTTAAACACGCCTCGGCCCTATTTTCATATACTTAAATAGCAGATAATCACTCGAATGTCAGAGTGAACCTGCTGTTTGTTGTCTTCAACATGCCGGACCACACAGACTCGCTCACAGTGTGTCATACTCGCTTCTTAGCCCACCCCTGCTGGTGTTTTCACGGGGGGGAGGTCTTTATCCTCTCAGCTGACCCTGCACAGATTGTGACCTCAAATGCTGCAACCTCGATACTATTACATCTCTGTGGATTCGGGCAGGAGGCTTGGTAAGACGTGAGGGCTGCAGCGGGGGGCCCAAAATCCTGTCATTTCAGTAATGGTGGACGTCTTATTCCCATAATCTGAGCAATCAAAACAAGGAGAAACGGAAGTCACGTGCTGGTCACAATCACTGGTGGTGTTATTTCTGGTGCTGATGGCGTCTGTTTTCTGTTTTACCGATTTATATATTATTAGAAAAAAAGTCTATTATATATATATATATATATATATTACTTTAAAACTATTTCTGGAGGTCCTGACGAGGGGGGTCTGCGCACAGCGACGGGGCGGGCGCCCGAGGCTCCGAGATATTTCCTCAGAAGCAGCAACGGCAGACGTCCAGCCAGTGTAGTTGTCTGATTTTTATCTGTCACTAGGCAACAGCTTTGACGTTCTCTCGTTGTCTGACAAGAAGGATTTTGTTTTAAGGACAGAGAACATGGCTACACTCCCCGGTAGATGTCTGCTTGGAGTACGGACTCCTTCCCCTAACTACAAATATATACGGTTGTGATAAATGGCTGTCAAATAACATTAACACTGGGGGTTATTGTCCTTTCCCAGCATCCTTACATAAACCCTCAGCCTCTTGGCTCCTCCTGTGGTAAACCAGTGGGCTCCTGTGAGAAGAGGAACTGGGGGAGCCCCTCCCCCCCAAAAAACCTGCAGATCATCACGATGACCTGAAAAGAAACATGCTAATTAGTTTCCTTCTACAGAGCGCTGAATAAGACTCAAAATGGTATGAGTATATGCAGCCTGATGAGGAGACTCCGCTCAGTTTGTGCCAAACACACACCAAAGCTCTCGGTCTGGCCTACTTTTGTCTCTGCAATAATTAAAACTAACAAGCATAGCAGGCTTGTTTTTCTGCAGCCAGCACACCAGAGGTGCTGGTAAGAACCCTCTGCAGAGGCGAAGGCTGGTGTTAGTCATATTTATGAGAAAGTAACAGGTCAATTTCGTGCTGCAGCGAGTGTTGATACCAAAGCAGGATTTTACGCAAAGGGCAGCCGCATTTTAAAAGACGCGTTTATAATTAAGGTTTGCAGACGGGTGACTTGGCTCACAACGCACATTTATTTCACGCACTTGACGGATTTTTATGACGCGTTAACGAAGAGGAGTTAAAAAGTACAAATACCACAAATTAGTTAAATGTCTTTTATCTCTCGGGCTTATCTGTGTTTCTACAGCTCGGTCGGTTTTATGTAACCGTTTCTAATCTGCTTTTGTTACAGATTGAGCGGCACGCTCTGATGTAATTGTTATCGTTGCAAAACAGGATACCGCCATTTTGCTCTTCCTCACTTGCACAGACGGTGTTTACAGGATAAAAACGAACCTTTATATGCAGAGCCCGCCCCTACGGCTATGACGGTCCAGACGAAAATGAACGTTCTGCTGTTGGTTTTCAGGCGCAGAGGACGTGGTGACGGCGTTCTCCCGGTCAGAGACGGAGGACAGGCGCCAGTGACCTTTGCCCCTTCCCGCTCTCGCTCCATCCCACCTCATCCAGCCATGCCCGCGCCCCATCCCGTACGTGACCCACACACCACCCCAAACGCCACACACGCAACACCGACGAGCTCAGGGGAGGGGAGGCACCAGGCAGGGGTGCAGGTGAGGAGGTTGGGGGGGGGGGGCAGCAGGAGGCAATCTCCTGGCTCTCTCCCGTCCTCTTAACACCCCCCACCACTCAAAACAGCTGAGATGCACTCAAGAGCCTGAAACCTTGGCATGGAGGAAGTCAGAGAAAACACTCACAGATTGCGTGGTGAATATCAGTAGTTAACTTTTCTGTCTGTGGGGTGTTTTTATTTTGTATTTTTTTTGTCTTTCTTGAGACTTTGGGCAGTGTTACTTGTGGTATCTGCTGCTGAGGGACTGACCCGTCAGCAGCCGATGAAGCAAAGACAAATATCAGTTTTGGTTAAGTCGCAACAATTGACATGTAAATTATTTCTGCTTGCCCTGAAGGGGCTGGGTTTTTTTAAAGGCTTTTTTCTATTATTTTGGCCCCGGGGGGGCCTCATTTATAGACATTCTCTGTGTTAAGAAAACCTCGCAGGCGCAATATTGAAATAGTATATAACGTGTAAAGGCTGTTTTTGCCCAAAAAAAAGAGCAACATTAGCAACACCTGTTTTTGTAAATGAAGTACGTTAATGTGAGAGGATCATGCTGAATGGTTTTGTAAATGAGGCCCCACCTGTGTGCGTGCGAGTGTGTGTGTGTGTGTGTGTGGTGTTTCCTGCGGCTTTATTTTGAATTTTAGGCTGTCGAGAGTGCAACAGCGCTTTTCTCACATGGAAGGCACAAGAATTAAAGATACAATCATACCAATCACAGGCGTTCACACTCCACAAACTAACACTGCTCTCGTGTTGTTGTGACATGGTAAAGATCGTTTTAATTGTACAGATAGTTGGGAAAATACAATGTTGAAATGATTGTGCCAATTGTTTTTCTTTGGGTTTTTTTTTTTTTACAAGAAAATGATTAGAGGAATTTTTCAAAAAAATGAGCTGTAGTCATAATTTATTGTTTAGTGAATCCTCCGACACGTCATTGAGATACCATAATCCGTAGCTCTTTGTTCACACTAAAATACCCTCAAACTCTAATTCTGAACTACCTGTAAGGAAACACCTGAGGCCAAACATGAGAACCGTGTGCTGTTTCTGACTGTACTGTATCAATTGCACTATTATCAGTGGAATATTTGCAAAAAAAAGAAGGTAAATTTAGATTTTTAGCATAGAGCTGTTTGTTTCAATAGAGAAAACAATTTTGAAAATGTTTTTATTCCTTCAGCAACTCAAAGAAAAAAAAAAGGTGAACCCTAACCGACGTGTTTTTCTAGTGACAGGCTCAATATTTAATGTGTTTTGAGTAACTTGTATAAATTAAGATAATTGTAATGTTTCTGAAGCCAAGCATGTCTGCATCGTGGTCTTTAACGCTCATCCACCTGGATCTCTGAAGCCTTGTTTTTTTTTTTGCCATGATGACCATTGTTTGTACATTCTATACGTTTGTGGAAGCTCTTTTTTTATTTTTATTTTTAATCATTTTGAAATGGGTACAGCGTGATCCACTAACTCGTTGGCTCGAACTTCTATTTGAATGTGCTCAAAAATCACCACAATGTAAACACGCCGACGCGCTGTCCTGAACGACAAAGATATTTTGTCTTCTTATGTTTACTGTTGTTTCAGAACATTTTTGTCTATGCATTCTTATTTTTTTGTCTCTTCAAGGTGTCTTACTGTATATTACCCCCAGCCTTTGTTCAAGCCTGTGTGTGTGTGTGTGTGTGTGTGCACGCACGTGTGTGTGTGTGAGAGAGAGAGTCATTGATGTTACCATTTTTGATTTTTCAGCATGCTGTTGAGTTTGACTCAGACTGATGAATCTTTTTACTGTGATGAACTGATGTTGCCTGACTGTCTTCTTTTTTTTTTTTTTTTTGTATTTGATTTTCCTCCCATTCGACATTAGTCGGGTTTTGTTTTGTACGGCTGCTGATCGTGTCCTGACTTAATGCTTCCAAATCATACACAGTACCAACTGATCCATTAAAGATATTTTAAACACTGACAGGTTGCTTTTGTCTTTTTTAAAATTCAGCTTTGATCTTTATCTCTGGGGGGGGGTCTTCCATTTCTCTTGATCATGTCTGAGATGTTTTTCCACCTCGATTGGTCGACTCAGCTGGATGTGGTTTGGTCTGAGGATACATATCCTAAAACCTAGCCTGGAGCCCAAAAGAAGGATTTCTGTATCCTTCCCCAAAGTCTGGGGGGGAAAATAAAACTCCATCATCCTCAACCTGAAGATGTTCAGAATAACCAAGACGTCCAGCAGAACTGGGGAAACAGGAGAGATGAGACCAGTGGTCACTGTGGTTGAGCGTCGGGACAGAAGCCTCAGCTCAATGAAAGATGCCTGAACGTGCCTTCGGGACTCTCGGACCGAGAGAAGCAAACCACTCTGGATGGATGGAACCAAGATGAACCTTGGAAGACTCAATCCTGAGCAGCGTGTTTGGAGGAGAAGCGACTCATCAGCTGATCAGCACCATCCTGACAGTGAAGCCTTGTGGTAGCGTCAGGCTGGGGGGTGTTTTCAGCAGCTGGAACAGAGAGACCGATGAGCTGGAAGTAAAGTACAGAGGGTATGAAGAAAACCTGAAAATGTCCCCAGACAAACACCAGAACATCCTCAAATCCTCCTGGGCTTTTCTCGAGTTGTTCTTTAGGAAATCTGCAACATCCAAAATTCCCTTTTTCATATATATGTAAATGTGTCTGTGTTTAATTCTCCTTAATAATGATATTTACACAGAAGGCACCAGGTTTGCCAGCAGAATCTGTTTTTCCAAATCACAGGCGAAGATCAGAGCGAGTGCTCGCCCTAATATCTGCAGCGTTACCATGGAGAAGTGTCTCCTCACCCATTCTGGTGTTTTATTTTTAACAGAGGTCTGAGACAGAGGCACGGTGGCATGCAGACTGTATTTGCCACACTGTGCCTGCTGCAGGCTGATATGTAAACAGACAGTCATGTGACCGTGCGCTCTCCTCCTTCCAGCCTCATAAGCTGCCTCTGACTGTACACGTGAGGCTCCATCCTGCTGTCAGAGGGATCAGAGACACAGCAGCTCAGTGTCTGCCAGCAGCTCTATCACTCCGCATTATGCAACTCTGTGTGTGTGTGTGTGTGTGTGTGTGTGTGTGTGTGTGTGTGTGTGTGTGTGTGTTATTGAGCACCAAAATCTGCATTTTACTAGCAAAGTGAGGACATTTTGCCTGGCCCTCACAACTTCAAAGGATGTTTGAGGGTCAAGACCAAGTTTAAATGTGGGTTTATGTCAGGGTCAGGGGGTTTGTTGGGAGGGTCGGGCTCGGTAATGCATGATGTCGATGAAAGTCCTCACAAAGATAGATAGAGGTGCAGGGGTGTGCGTACCACTGAGACAGGCCCTTTTCATTTTGTTTGAAGAAGAATTTTCATTAGGATTATTCAGAACACTTGGCAGAGTTTTCTACAGATTTCACGCTAAAGGTCAATTAAAGAAACGCTAAAAAGTCAGAGTGATTGAATTAATTTTACAGCAATACAAAACTAAACTTGAAAGAAAGGCAACTTTTCAAGTTCATGTTCAAACATTCAGAAGTAAATGCTCATAGTTGTATAACGTGTGTGTTCCATGTTGTGAAAGTAAATTGGTTTTTGAATTTTAAAACAAAAATCTTTTTATAACATCGTGATATAATGCAACAATGTAATGCGACTGTAGGTTTAATTGTGTGTAATGTACCCCTCTCTCTACATGATGCTGTTGGTTCATACAAAAAGCTCAAGTAAGAGTTATGACTCGTGAAAATGTTCTGTTCTCCTGTGCTGTAGTTTAAATAGAAGGCTTTAAATCAGCCCCTGGTGTGACCGTGTGTGTGTGTGTGGGGGGGGGACTATGACTCACGGTTAATCTTTGCTGGGAGGAGACTGGGACCAGCAGGTGAGGAGGACACTCGCTGTGGAGTAATGTGGCAGTGCACCACATGGCAGCCCCGCACACACACACCTCTGCGGATTCCACGACTCAGATTAAACCTCCTGACTCGTGGAGCAGCTCTCAGATCCCTCAGCCCGCAGCCACGTTCGCTCCCTCCATGTGTCAGATGACCAATGTTTTTTGGTTTTATTTGCATCCCTTTAATCCTGACGGGGACCAGTCTTTAAGCTTGCAGGAACGTTTAATGCATCTGAAGATGTGGTCTTACTCGTAGAGCAGCAGATTTTTACTGATTGAACTGATTTTCCAGCCAGATTTCTTCTTTACTCTGTTTGCCGTGTTGCGAATTGGGCTCCTTTTCCCATCTGCTTTATTGGATTTGGCTGCAAAGCTGTTTACCCCTGAAACTTTTTTTTTCATAAACTTTGTGCTAAATAATAAAATAGTTCATTAAAATCTCATTTTGTGGTGAAAAGAAAATCACCTTTTTCAGACCGTGTTTTCCATCAGTTAGTACATTTTGGCTTTTGAGGGAAACAATAACCAACCTTGTCAGTTCATACGGTGTCAGTCCTATCAATTTTTTGCACCTTTACATGCTTTCCAATCTATTTTCTTCGTGCATTCTATGGTTTGATCTTTGCTTGGCTTGCGCCTTGCTGCCTGTGTGATTGCTTCTGTCTCACCGCTCTAGAATGCAGAGGGCAGCCTGGTGAGGGTGAACGGCGTGGGGCGCAGAGGTCGCCCAGTGGGGCTGGAGGGGTCAACAACAAAGACTGACAACCTGTCTGAAGGCATTAATATTTCAATCTGCCTCCTCCTTCCCGTCGGCGCCCGTCTGCAGGTATATTTTGGATACATCTTATAGACGGGAGACACCTATTGTTATTCCCACACAAACAGTGGTCCCTGAAATGAAACCCTCCGAGTTATTAGAAGTATTTCTCCTTCCTGCTGCACCTGTTTGCTCTAAATCTGGACGGGGTTGATCTGAGCATAGGTGGAGCTTGCCCGTGTGGAACAACTCCGTCAGGATCATCTCCTCTTAAAAAGCATGCGTCCGGTTTCAAACCCATCAATAACAGCCTTCAGGAGTCGTCCTTCATGACACCCAAATATCTGCAGCTGCAGCGCCTGGGTCTGAGACCTGCGGCCGCCTGCCGCAGCTGCAGTTTCTTTAGCTGCCGCAGAAGCTCGTTTCTCTCCCGATCCGGCATACCTGTCCGCCTCCAGGATTCCCACCGGGGGCCCCACCGCTCCGCCAGATGATCCTTCCTGTTCCCGATACTGCGTGGGCGTGCGTCCGGTCCGGTCTGGTTTTTGCCTGACAGCTGTCCAAGAAATCAGAATCTCAAACACCTCCACGTTTTTGATTCCACTTCCTTCTTAAGTCTTTCTCATCTGAATTCATCTGGCGGCAACTGGACAAAAAGACTGAGACAGCCAAAAAAAAAAAAAGGAAAGGGGGGGGGGGGGGGCAAAGGCCGGCCTTGTTTATGTTTCACAGACACAAAGAACAAAATCAGCTCATCGTGAACGAGGAAAACTCCGCCTGTTAGACCCCCGCAGGCTGAACTATTTGTGGACTCTGACCTCAGGATAAATTGGAGCGGCAAGGTATGCGTGACGTCCCACTGGAAGCTGGGAATGAGTACAATGACTCAGCGTTTCTCCGCGGGGGTTTGGCATGGAGGGGGGACATCCATCAGAGCGCCCGGGGCGGTCAGCGCTGCCGCTCGATGGCCGCGCTGACTGTTGGCTGACTGCGCGGGCTTCTGCTGACGGACGCCCAAGAGGAGGCCGACCTTCCGCGGTCCTCCCACCGACCTGAGCGGACGCGGAGGAGGCCGTGGCCGCGATCGGGACAACAGCCCGAGTCGCGGCTGCGCGCGCTTTCCCTCCGTCGCTCCGACGACTCAGCTGTGCTGTTCGACGGAAATCATCGCGAATTCGCAGCGGAGGGTTACTTTAGTGAGCCGGGAGACAATAAAAACTCTGTATTTGCGCAGGTTTCTGCCAAGTAGTGGGTAAAATATTCAAGATATTTGCTGGTCTCACTGAACCACAACCTGCTATCGAACAAGGATTCTGATTAAAATGTCAGGTTTTGTGAAAAGTCAAATGTTAAACGGAATTGTGACATTTCCTGAGCCGCGATTAGGGATTATTATTATTGGACAGGTTAAAACGTGTGACATTTAGAAACCTTTGGAGGGTTGAGGAGGGAAAAAAATAAAGTTAAAAGCATCGGAAAATGGAAGCTACAAACTGCTTTTCCTAAGGCCTCTCGGGTTCTCCTCCTCCCCCGCAGGCTGCCATCTGAACCCGAGCTTGGCGTTCGCAGACCTTTGAGCGCCACAGCGACCCTCCCTGGTAGCTCTGCCCCACTGAAGCCGCATCGACCGCGTGGCGCTGACGCTCATGCCTCGCCCGCCCCTAGTTACGCAAGCGCCATCGTTACTCATCGACGTGCGGCCGAGGCCGGCGGCAACCGGTGACCGTCACACGGTAACACCAGTGATGGCTGCTTACGTGAGCCGCCCGCCTGTAACGAGTGCTGTAATCGCCACGCAACTGACCCCGCGACCTTTGCGGCGAGGCAGGAGCCGCTAGCGAGGGCCGAGTTCCCGGGCGTCTGCAGGCTCCGTTGTCGTGGCAATGGCAGGCCCAAACGCTCCGGGCTCCGGGTCGTGACTCAGCTGCTGCCACTTGGAGCTCAGACGCTGACCTGCTCGGGGGCCCTTGTAAAGGAGAAAGTGCGTCAGAAGGAGCCGGAGGAAAGGAGGCTGCAGCATTTTAGCGCTCACCGGCTCCCCGCCTGCGCCGCGATACCCGTATCCCCGGGCCTTCCACTTAAAATTAGAGAGCAGCTGTCCCCGGATTATCTTATCCCAAGTCCTAGAATACTCCGGACAGAATTATCCCGAGGAGGATGTGGAGAGGGGAATGAGGAATGGAGCTGGGAGACATTTTGGGCGTCTGTAAATGCCTATTTTAAAATGTGTTTTGTATTCGGGGAGTTGCCCCGCAGCATGAATGTGTGTCTTGTGTGTCTGTGTGTGGGTGTGTGTGTGTGTGTGCATGTAGCAATGTGATGGCGCTCTGCTTAAACTCTGCTGCTCACAGAGGTGTTTTCAAGGGCATCTGGCTCGCTGCAAGGTCGGAAGCAGGACCGATTCCAACGGATGACACAAGTTTGAATTCATGACACGCGTCTGCGTGCTGGTGGCTCTGGAAATGTAGCTGCAGCTTTTTATACGTGTGTTTCCAGCAGCAGCAGCAGCAGCAGCCTATTTACAGAAGCCTCTCACTGGGTTGGGTTGCTGCTCTGTGGAACGTATACCCAAACCCCTCGTGGGCGTGGACACGCCGAGGACTCTCCACCCGCCAGCATCCCGGCACTGGGACGGCATCTTATTGGGAGGGTTGTTGCGTAACCTCCACGACGAAATGTGATGCTTAGACCAAATATTACAACAGCGGCGCTCATTCACACGTACGAGCGCGTGGGAGAAATGTCATTAGCTTCACGCCGAGCTCCTGCAGCAGCAGCAGCAGCACGCTGTGTTTAATGAGGCTGCGTGAGGCCGCCATTAGCGGCGGTAGAGGCGCTGGATAATTGATGCCTCGCCGCTCCTGCCCCGGGCTCGTTCACCGCTGTCTCCTCGGGGGGTGAGGCGTGCTCGCTCACCTCCAGGTAGCACGGGTGATGGACGGGTGTGAATTACCGCCCCCGCAGTTCCTCCTGCTGACGCAGCAAAACTCTGGAAGTCGGGGAAAAATAGAGGTGGAGGAGTGTGTGTGTTCATAAATGTTTTTTCAGGTGTGTGTGTGAGTGTGTGTGTGTGTGTGTGTTTGGGATACTGTTCTGGGAGATTCTGTGCTGGAGAAAAGCAGCCAGTGAGATAAAACGACAGCGAAATAGAGGTGGAAAGACAGCAGAGATGAGAGGAGAGATGAGGCCCAGTGAGTTGAAAATCAATAATTAAAAGGTCAGAGAGAGAGAGAGAGAGGTGGGGGTGGAGAGAGAGGGAGGGAGAGAGAGAGAGGGATGGAGAGAGAAGGAGGGATGAAAGAGCGAGAGTTGGAGAGAGGGACGGAAAGAGAGAGGGAAAGAGCGAGAGAGAGAAAGGGATGGAGAGGTGGGGAGGTGGAGAGAGAGAGGGAGGGATGGAGAGAGAACATGCTGTTACTAATACTTGCGTCTCATGACATGAGGTCACCTGGAGGTCATCGCTAATGTGACACGAGATTTATTAAAACTGAATTTCTATTCAGCGGCGGTGTAAAGGTGTTCAGCTTGTCCCACCAGCCACACGATCTGAAAACACGATCTGGTAGTCGGCCGTTAGCGGAGAGCCGACCTTTGTTTAAGACAGCAGTTCGTGCCACCGGTTTAAACATTACACAATTATGGCTTGACTGGTTCCATTCCTGACCTGCTACTGGGATGATGGCATGCCCAGAGGTCCTGAATAGTGAGTCGAGCGCCCTCGTCATTTATTATATCACCCAGTCTCATTTGGATGATGGCACCAGTATTGACGGGCTCACGCTCGATTCAAAATGGCTGTTTCAGCAGAAGTATCAAAGAAGGGTGTGTTAATGAGCCGCTCTGCTGACTCTTTCCAGAGGACAGCAGAGAACAAGCTGGAGAATCAGGTTTCATCTATTATGGAAGTTCAAAGTCATTTCCAGTTGCCTTCAATGGTGGGCGGATCACACAGTCACCGTGGCCTGTCTGGGTCAGTGACCTAATCATCTCCGCTCACCACGTAATTATTAACAGCTCCGACTCAGATATTACAGTGATTTACTCCACGAACTCTCTCAGGAGGCAGGAGTCCTCAACGTGACCTCCAGATGTGCGTCACAGGATCAGCTCGGACAAGGAAAACAAATGAAATAACCATCATCGGTCAAAACGGCTCAAACTGGGATGGAGTACGTTATAAACGATTTAAGCTGGTGTTGTCAAGGGCACCTGGACCGCCCGAGACCAAGGATGCGAGCCCACTTTAAACTCCCCCCCGCTTTAATATCGCCGCGGGCCGTGTGATTCTCTGTCAGGGCCAATGGTGTGTGTGTGTGTGGGGGGGGGTGTTGAGTCACTGCTTTTCCCCTGTGCACACAGGAGGGGAGGAGGTTTTAATCACAGGCGTGTCTGAACTCGGGGGGTTTGTGCACAAGGGTGGGCCATGCGCCTCCGGTGTGTCTGCGTTGCTGCCTTCATCCAGGATGTGGGTGCACACACGCACACGCACACACACAGGTTTTATTTGGGGTCACATGAAACGTTTGTGCAGAAATCTCTACAGCAGTGTTTCATTATCCCCAATCTGAGCATCTTAAACTAGATTCAAAGGTCTAATGTGCAGGGGAGACATATTGTGATAAATAGAATCCCTCAGCAGTCATCAGATGAAGTGGAGAGCATCTTAAATGTGTTTAAAACTCCTTCTGGGGTAAATATTGTGTAACCCGATAGCAAAAGCATGAATGCTTTGAACTAGAGCATTTGCATAAGGGGTCAGATTTTATTAGCATCAGTTAAAGTTAAAAGGAAATGAAGTAGTTATGTACAATAAGTGAGTTGGATTTATTTCGATACATTCAACAATAACTCCCGACGATTGCCTTTTAGTTTTTTATTTTGGGAAGTTTGTAGTGACCAGCGGCGCCTGTCAAGCACAAATGAGTGATTGGATTTATTGTGACAGCCCTCTCCTCCCCCACCTCCTTTAAATTCTACCAGGCAATAAAGCCAAGGAGGCAAAAGTTTGACACCAGCTTGACCCGGAGTACGAACGTTCCACATGGCGTGTCAGAGGCGACCGTCTGTGGGGGTCGGGGGGTCAAGGTCCTAAAACAGTCTATTCAACAACCTGATGCCCATCTGGTGGGATCTGGGCCACGAAGGGCTTTTCTTCATTTTTTTTTTATTTCAGAAATCCATCCAGTTCGCCGAGTTCCACCAGCGGAACGATAAAGGCATCCAGGCCGAGGTCTTAATCTGTGTTGTCTTTGAGGAGGACCGAAGTTTTCTCTCTTCTTTCAGTCCTCCATCTGTCAGATCCCCCGCTCACCGTGGCTTAAGAGTGTTGGCGTTCTATCAGCAACAATTGGGCCCCAGAGCCAGCTGGGATGGCAAAATGCATCCAGAGGCCTTTTTTCACAGCGCAAGGCGCTCTAATAGTAGCATCGGCAGGAGGAAAACAATAAATGAAGCAATAAATATGGGAATAAATCGCATCTCGCGGGGCGGGGAGCACGGATGAGAACTGAAGCATACGGAGGAGGACGGAGATGACTGAATGAATATGAGCACCAACCTGGGCTGCAGCTCAAAGATAAGTGCAGACAGCTTAATTGGGCGGTGATCAATCACAGAGGTTAGGTTTTTAAATGTTCCCTTTGGTGAAGGAATCAGGCAGCAGAGGTAGATTTAAGGCCCGCTGCTGTGCGCACGTTACCAGATTTCTGGCACACCGACTCTGTGGCTTAGAAAAGGAATAATAAAAAAAAAAAATCGATAATATCCAGAACTTCTGAAGAGAGATTTATTTTCCTCCGAGCCAAGGATTTTAAAAAATGTATTCGGGCGCAGACATCCGCACTGAGGCATAAAAAAAGATTAGAGCCTTGCTTTATGATTAAATTAATATTTGAACAAAAAAAACGCTCACTGAAGATGGAAGATCATAAATTTATGAAGTGGTTTCATGCCATACATTTTTGATCATCGGATAGAGAAATAATGAGTTTTTTTCCTTTAAATAAAGGCAATTGAGCATGCAGAGCTATAATCCTCTAAATAACTTTTCTGAGCACCTCGCCTCAGCCAATTAGAGTAAATATTGAAGACGTTTTCTCTAAATCTGCTCCTTTGTCTCCTTGTTTACACATCATTAACGTCCACCCACACGTGCAAATGCCATTACTGAAATCAGACCTATTAAAACAATTATCTCGTGGGCAATTATCCAAAGTAATCTTTGCTATTGGAGCAGAACCGGAGGAGATTGTGGATCTCCTGCAGGGGCAAACAGGAAGGCAGTACTTAATGGCACAAGCTGCAGTCTAGACGCAAGACAGGAAGCGGAATATTGCGAGGCAGTGGCGTTTAACGGTCCTGACCACTTTGAGTCCCAAGAGCAAAATTCCTTTAATGGTCCTCGATGCCTCCAATCTTACGCTCCCCATCAGCAGGAGGAAGATTTGTCTGAGCACAAACATGTCCGCCTCCTTGTCTGCGCAGACAGACTGAGAGCTGGAAGCGAAGGGATGGAGACTGAGGGGGAAGGATTTTACACTCTGTGAGCAGCCATGAGGCATCGGCGACCCAAGACCATCAAAATAATGTGGCGCAACTAATCCCAAAATCCTTGTCTGGGGGCTCGAGAGTGAGCTCATCTCTGGGACCGACGGCGTGTCAGGTGGTTTTCTGCTGCAAAAACAATGCTGCAGATATAAATAGCTCGTACCTGTAAACATAACTCATCTGTCAGGCTATTTTCACAGCAACCTCAGAGATTGGGGGGGGGGTTCTACAGCCCTAAAGGTACTGGTGAAGTTAAGTGTGACTGTTTTGTCAGTAAGTGGTGTGATAATTAAGAAGAAATCGAAATTAATTACAACACTGAAGCAAATTATGTAACACTTGTCTTAGCTCCCAGTCCAAATATTTTCTTGCAAGAACAAAGAGGGACATGGTTTTGTTGAGTGTTCACAATTCTGAGAATTTTTGCAAATGAAAAATGAATACAGAAAATCTACAAAATTCTATTAATTGACTTTTTATAAAAGAGAGAACTCACAATAATGGAGTCAGAATTATGCCTTTGTAAGTCACACGGGCTTTTTATCCTCTTTTTCAGGCCTGTCCTGTTACCTCGCATTAATCTGTGGGTCAACAAAGATACATGCATGAAAAATGCACTTTTTCCTTAATCCACCGAGTCAAAAAGTGGCAGCAGACGGAAATGCATGAGGACAAGACAGCCACGACTGGAGAGTACTCAATTACACGCCATCGCTTTCCATTGCAAAACAGTGCATTGTTGGCTTGTCTGCTGTCACAGCGGGACACAAACCATCGTTTGTCATGGAAATTCTCAGCAGTGGTGGAGACGGTCTGGAGGAACTTCCACCTTTACCCATCACTGACTAGCTGATATCTCGCACCTCTGTCTCTTTCTTACCCATTGTCCCCCAGAGGAATGAGAATGGCGGCTATGTCCTCTTTAGAGTGTTGGGCATCTGTGAGGGAGGGGTGGTGGGCTTCCACTTTCACTTGGCCACTTTATACGAAGCCGAAGTGGGAACAAACGAGCATTGTTTGTCAGTTTGCTGCGGCTCTGGTGCTCATAAACTGACCCTGTTTATAGACCCATACTTAATTGGGCTCACATATACGGTAACTGTTCCCTTTCACTGCTGGTTCTCCCAAACAAATGTTGCTACAGCGGATCTAATAAAGTTTAATTGATCAATAGTGGATTTTGCACCATTTTAACTAAATTTGGTGTTTGCGTTTTTTGACACGCAAATCAGAAACAGGTGCACAAAAAAATGTTGTTGGCACTATTTGTCACATAAACACAGGGAAAGGCACAAGAGCTGAAATGAGTCTGACACTGTTACAGGTGTTGCAAAAAGGGGAAAGCATTCCACAACTGAGGATGTTGATTTGAGAGCTATCCCCTCCCAATTTGCAATTCACTATGTGGCCAATCTCAAGCTGATATGCATCTTTCTCTGTGTGGTTGTTCTGTTGGGAGGCTGAATTTTAATCCATAAAATATCATTGTTATTTAAAGAATGCTGCATAATCCATAATAACGTGTAGAATTGCAAACTACAAATGCGGCTGTAGTTGTTTTCTAACATTCTGCGTTGTCATGTTTTTAAAATCCCCATGTCTGGATTACTGAATCAGGGACAGGAAGCATGTCAAGCAATACAAAATGGTTTGTAACGCTTCCCACAAAAGCCTCAGTCCTAAAGATCTGTCCAATCCTTTAGGATCCAAGAAGGCAGATACAAAAACATCACAGGCTGGACTATCACAGGCTGTATAAACAAAGTCACAAGTATAATTCAATTCAGTAATTGTCTCGCCAAATAGAGGTCTCTGCAGGCCTTTGTTTAGGTTGACTTCAGATCACCGAGTGCCACTGGGTAGCACAGAAGGCATTCTGCCCCCCACCCACTATCTTGATGCTAAACTGGCTGCAAGAGCTCCCACAATATCAGTACTGACGTCACTGGCCATCGGTGGTCATACGAGGCGTTCATGGGCTCCCACAACATTTCGAAATCGGACAGCTTACCTTGTAGTTTACCTTGAACAACCAATCCGTCTATCCTGTCTGGTTATTTGTGTATTAGCAACCCAGTGAGACCTGTGCTTTAGCCTGGATTCCACTGAGGAACTTTCAATTTTTATTCGTTGCTTTGAACGCGCGAGCCTTAACGCTGTCAATGGCAAATCTTTTCAATTCAGTCGTTTGAAAATTTCACACCGCGTCGTTTTGGATTAAAACGGTAATTCTGGACTCATTACACGGTGACTATATTTGTATTCAACGCACTGTGGAGGAAGGGGGGGGGCGAGCACGTCCGACGTCCGACGGCAAGTGAACGCACCAGGCTGCAAAACTGCGCGGAGCGGCGATTGAAGCGGAGAGGCGAGCGGCGACGGCGAGCGACGACGGCCATTTTAGAGCTCCCTAGTAACCGACACTCACCTCCCGGATTTTATTTTTATTCTCTGACAAAAAAAAAACAAAAAAACCTCCGCCTGGCTGAAGGTGGAGGGGGGATAAAAAAAGAAGGCCTCCTTTTTCTTCGCTGCGGTTGAAGTGGAAGTCGGGATGCGATTCGGAGGGAGTGCGCGGTTGTCATCCGCCGCCGGGCTGCTGCTGCTGGGACTGCTGTGTGCGGCGGAGGCGGCTAAAGGTAACTAAGCTGGGATTTATCTGTCCGCCTCAAAACCTGCCGAGGAAGGCTTCTCGACGTGGAAAAATGTCCACAGAGAGCGTGTGTGTGCGTGCGTGTGGGGTGTTTTTTCCTGGGCTGTGCTCTGAAGGTTAAAAGCTGGAGGCTCAGGAACCTGCTGAGGGATGGAGCCGCGGCTGATGGAGGTCGGCCGGTCTCCCGCAGCAAGTGCACCCGGGGGGGGGCGCCCAAAACGGGTTGAAATCGACATAAACGCGCATCAAACTGGGAATTAACACGCTCGATTGCTCCTGGCAATTTGTTACAATTTATCCTAAAGTGAAAAAGACCGTAATTGCTTACTTTTAAAATAATATCGAGGCCACGAACCCTTTCCTTCTGTCACCTTCACCGTCTCCAATTCGCCCCCTTTAGTTGTTTTTTTTAATTAAGATTTAATATTTTCAGGAGAACATGTTTTCTTTTTTACTTCCCCTTTTCTGGTGTACCCGTCAGTGTTTTTTTATTATTATTGTGCCGTCAACACAGGGAACCTAAAGGTTTTCACCCTCCTCTCCCAGCTGATGCTTTATCCACTTATTTCTTGGATATATGGTGTTTTCCTGGAGCCATGAGTGTTGTCTGCGACCTGTTCGCCTCCCATTCTGTTTGGCAGGGCTGTGTTCGCACCAGGATGGAGCTACGCATTGCAGATCCTCCACATAAGCCCCTGTTTTGTCGTCGGAATTAAAAATTCATGTGCTGTGATCACAGATTTAAATAGAATGCTCCTCTGTGGGCCCGGGCATGTTGTTAAGTGCCTGTTTATAGGAGCTCAAAAAGTGAAATCTAGCTCTTTTCCTAAAAAAAAATGTGACTGCAGGACCCCATTGCACGCTGTGCAGACATGTCTTTGCTGCAGGGAGGTCCACCTCCCTCCTCAGTCACCCACATACTCACACCCTCGTTGCATGAATTTATAGACTGTGCTATAACGTTAAACTATACACACTGACTCCCCAGTGTGAGACTAATGTTTCAGTGTGTGTGTGTGTGTGTGTGTGTGTGTGTGTGTGTGTGTGTGTGTGTGTGTGTGGAGGCAGGTGCATTTTATTCACTGGCAGTATAAATACCACCAACACCAGAGGCCATGATGTGTTGTTTTCTTCCCTGCTACACCCCTTCTTCACTCCAACATCAAACACACTGAGCTTTTTAAATCTGCTCAGTGATTTTTAAACGCGCCATTGTCAAATAGAGCAGTTTACAACATGTTAAAGTGCATCAGATGAAACCAATATAACTTGAAGTAGTCAAAGGGAAACCACTCCTTGTGACTCAGGAACCTAATTACCTCCTGTTTACACTTGCCTGGCCTCCAAATTAATTGATCATCTGGAGTTTGAGTTTAACCAGCTGACTTGTTAATCATAGTGAAACATCTAGTTGTGATCTGGTGGAATATTAAACTCATTATAAATAAGGAACAAGAATAAATGGCTGGAAATCCGTTATAGTGAAATCCAAAAGTAGATCTGATTATGTCCTCTTATACACAGAATTCCACAACAGTACTAACTAACTAACTAACTAACTAACTGCTTGATTTATCCATCACATCCGCATAGTGTTGTTCTGCGATTCTGTTCTGATTAAAGGCATATCGGGAATTGGGAAACATTTAAGAATGCACCCGTTGCTGCATTAATTTAATTTTCTTTCCTCATCAGTCATCCTGGTTGTCTCTTGTAAAACTGTCTCTTTATGCTGTTGTCAAGTACGCGTTTGTAGTGTGCAGCTGCACATTTTCCTACCTTTATCAGATAACGCCGCCTGTGAACTCACCATTTTGATGGAGCTTATCTCTAAAAGCCAAAGGCCACGTACCTATTTACCTTTTCTCACCTGCTGCCTTTCTTTATGTTTTGACAGTCGTTGACAATTTCAGTTCACTCTCCCACAGCAAATACCCAAAAGGGACTTTTCTCACTAAATCCTTTGGGTTATTAAGTTAATAAAAGTTCTGATGGACTGAGAGCGTACAATTCATACCACTCCAGCGTATTTGCATAAGGCAAAGTGTTTGGCTTTAAATAATTTTAGCCTTCAGACATTTGTGAGGTCAGCTGTGGGTTCACAGCACAAACTGCTCTGTGATAAATATATTACAGTCATGTTCCGTGTTGTGATGATGTGGATGCATTATTTATTTCCTAAGAAGCAGACATCGGTGAGTTGTGCAGTTGGAGTGTAGTGGTTAAAAAAACATTTTTCATTTATGCCAGTGCTATTTTAGACATTTGATGCCAAGTGCATCCGCTGCAGCCACCTTCACAAAAGAACACACCTTCTGACAACTCAGGAGATCAGCTCTTTTCCATGTTTCCCTCGATTTCACCTGCTCAAAGAAAATAATTAATTGCTTGCCCCTGTTCAGAGGTCTTGTTTGAGTTAACTCTCTAAATATTTCAGCTATCTTTAAAGGCTCTCCCCAGAATCACGGTCTAAGCGGCAGACATTCGGATCCAGATCTTGTCACAATGCGGTCACTGTTGAAGGATTGTGACTCAAGCCCCTCAAGAATCTGTGCATGAGATAATCCTCTAAACATGCTCAGCTTTTGAAGCATTTTTATTTGGTGATGCACCGCTGTTTGTAGATGTCATCAAACCTGCAGAGGCAATACACAGAATGGATATAGAAAGAAAGTAAACAACATATTTTACTCAGACCGTTGCAGTTGGGCTTAATAGGTATCATGTGATCTTTTGGCACACCAGCATGACTGACTGGAGAGAAGAGATCCTACTGGGACTCATCACCAAGAGGTTCACATTGTGAGGAATGAGGAACAAGACTCAGGAGGAGTCTTTTTTATTTAAGTATTTAATGACAACTTGTGGAAGAAGAGACAAGCAGTGTTGATATATTACAGTGTTGAACACGTACAAAAATAAGCTATTTATAGTGAGGTTAAAGGTGGCTGTAATGAGATAACTGAACATTGAGACCAGATAAAACCAAGATACTTTGATTCTTAGTGGCCAGAGTAACACTACATTACCCTGCATATGAAGGCTGTCACAACTCCCAAATACTAAGCCCCACGCTGCCAGCCAGCATAGTACTTAGTCGTCCATGTAAATTTGAACAGAAACGCAAATTGCTTCTTTATCTTTGAGTTGTGTGACGTTGTGGCGTGATGTTAGCAGTGGAAACGCAGCATGAGAATAATCAACTTCTTTTGGGAGCGAGGTGACGCTGCTCTCAGCAGTGTTTTCTGAGGCTGAATGGAGTCGGTGAACCGTCACCAATGGGTCGCTCGGTTGTGAATATTAAGTCGTGGCAGAAGACTGAGAAGTCAGATCAGACACAGTCGAGACCTTTGCGTCAAAATGAGCCGCAGGGTAATAGTGTAACAAAAACTGAGGAACCGAAGCTCAGAAAATAAACCTGGAATTGAATTGATTTCACGTTGTGTGTACATATTGCCAATAACTGAATAAAAATGGAAATTCTACCATCACAAAACATGTAATGTGTTGGCAGTCGACCCATAGGAGACGTCTGTGCCGTTAATGTATGTTTCACGTTTAAAAGATGCAGAGTAACGTTAATTCTAGCTGAACAATCTCAGCTGGTTGCTGGATATCCACCTTTGTTTCCTGGAGACCGCAGGCCTGTTTGTTCTGGGTGTGTTCACAAAACATTCAGGCTCCACTAGTAACCAAAGAACTGGTTACCTGCGCCAGGTCTGTTGTACCCGGGCAGGTCTGCAGAGCTCCATTTGTCTCACTCTCGCTCCTCCAGTCTCACTGGCTCCTTTGTGCCGTCCACACAGAGCAGCGATTGAGTTGCATTCTCCATAGCTCCCAGCCCCCTCTTCAGATGAGCAGTATGGTCGCTGAGGGTGTGTTCATTCTCTTGGGCGGTTGGGACTGTGCAGAGGACAAACAAATGCTGTTGCCTGGCAGGCCAACTGAGAGACTCTCCTGTGCGAGCAGGGTGTTTGTGGAACGAGGGCCCCTGAGGTTTGGGTTTCCTTTAAGGGTCTTCAAGGTCTCCGACAACAGCGCTCAGTCTGTGCTAGAGGTGGCGTGCACCAACAAGCCAGGCCGTCTGTAAGACAAGGCAAACATAGGAGTGTGTCGGCTTTGCAGACTGCACACGGCTCGCTTAGCTTACTGCGCTCACTCATCAGTCGTGCTGCACTCCGCAGAAGCCAATGGAAAATACGCACATTCCCAGCAGGTCAGGATTGGGTTAGTTCGGAAGCAAACAGGGTTTAAGCAGGTTTTCCTGTAAACTGCAACCGCCCCAAGTTGACTTTAAGGTGGATGTATGATTTTTTTGCAGAGCCCCATAGTGTACCCTGCACAGCTACCATAGCTTAGAATTAATAGTGAATCGCCTGATAATAACCCGGTGATGTTTCCCAGTTATCGATCTTTTCATGTTATAGCAGAGCTTTATACTTAAATGATGTATGCAGGGAGGCTGTATGCATGGAAGGTAAAAGTCTGAACTAAATCAATTGAGTGGAGTTCCAGAACGCATCAGCTGCCCAACAGTTGGCTGCATCATTGTCATTACACAACATACCCTCAGAGGTTCCCTCTGCAATACCCAGCTTCATCTGAAACAATGCTTTTACAATCTGGATATTTGTGGATTAGTCCTCTGATTTCCTGAGGATAAAGAGCAGTTTAAGCAGTGTCCTCCTGTTTTGTTTAGTTCTTCTGGAGTAGGTTCTCTCGACCCTGAGATTGGTAGAAAAAAAATGTTCTTTCGGTCTTTTTATCCACGTGGTGATGCCGTACAACAGCGGTGTCATGAAATAATATAAAATGTGCACCATCCTGCTGAAGCTGTGTATCAGGAGAAGCTATTGTGGTCCTAACAGGCTCGCAGGAAGCATTTACTCACGCTTCATAGGTCAAACTGTAAAGGTTAGACCGCAGTAAAAGAGCAATAACTTGTTGGCCTGCTGAATCACATGAATACTACAGTTTTAATGCTGAAAGAAGTCAGTGTCTTAAAAGGAAATCTTTAAATGTGAAAGTTTAATCTACTGCAAATATACAGCCATCTGAACATAGAGCATGTGTTGTTGGAGATATTCACTT